>JAODAL010002048.1:0-208178 GCA_025379985.1 Phyllomedusa bahiana
AATGTGTTTCTTTTACATTTTTAATAAACAGTTTTTTTTATATTTGTAAAAAGGGTACATAAACAATTGTAATTAAAATTTAAAATTTAATACCCATAGTCCCTTTTCCTCATGGGTTTAGAAATGAAATAGAAAATGATGTGGGGAAAAAACTGACATAGAAAAATTTTAGCTTTATTTTAACATATACTTACGGGTGTATAGGGATTTCGGGTGTACATTTGCAGTAATTTATTTGGAACATTTTAAAATTTAAACCCCCAAAAAAATAAAAATTTCCCCCTGCATAAAAAAATTCCCCCAGACAACTGCTTAAACTTAAAAGAAAAAAAAGTTACGATTTTGGGAAATCCCAAGGAGGGAAAAAAATGAAAACATTTAGCGGGTCTTTAAAAGGCTTTTTCGGGCCCTGGGGCTTAGAGGGGATTTTTGTTCTTCAGTTCACCCCTTTTTTTTAGTTTAAAATTTCCCTCAGCCCCTCAAATCCGGGGACTTTTCCCTTTCCCCGCCCCAGCTGGGTTTTTTTTAAAACTAAAGGGGGGATGACTTCACCCCCCCTTCCTGTTGTGCTCGCCCCCGAGTCAGTGTGTTTGTTTGAGTTCAGAGGGGGGGAAATTTGCACTCCCCTATCCCCCCCCCCCCCCTCGGCCCTGAGTCCACATGTCACTGTGTTTTTTCCTTCCTTATCCCGTTTTTTTTTGAAAACTGATTGTTTACTTTAGCAAAACCCTTTTCTGTCGGGACAGTCTTTATGAACTCAGACCCCTGATATTTTCCCTCCTCTCACAGCGGAGGAATCCAGCCCTTAAAAATGAACTACCCAAGCCGCACAGATCTGGTCCCTTTCTAGTTTACATGCGCAGTTAGGCCCCGAGCCCCAATTCTGCTTTTCTCTGATTGTAAAAGCGCTGCAGGGGTTACTGGTTTTTCTCGGGGTTCCCAGAGTGAAAGGGTTTCGGCCGGTTTTTTCGGGACGGGAGAGAGGCAGGAATGCTTTGCTCTCGGGGAATACGACCGGGGCCAACACGAATATAAATTAGTAGCGCCGAAAACCCAAATGAAATAAAAGGAAAGGGGGGACCCGACCGGCACTGGGAACAAGTGTTTACAGAAAATGAAGAAAAGGGGGCAGTGAAAACAAGACAGATTTGCAAATTACCCCAATTCCCAAATTCCCTTTTTTTTCACTGCCCCCCTTATTTGAAACCATTTAATGTAAAGATAAAAAAAACCCTTTTAAAGGGGTTAAAAAAGAAAAACGCACTCCCTTTTGCAGAGAGGGGGCTACATGCAATACAGGAAAAGCACAAATTAGCACAAAAAATCACAAAGAATGAAGACTCAGGCCTGCAAATAGAGGTTTTTATTTAGTTCGTTCTTTATTTGGTTTTTATTTTTTGGTTTTCCCAAAAAATTTTCAATGCCAAAATGTTTTTAAAAATTCCTTATAACTGTTAATATTTAATTCCCTTTAAAATTTTGGGATTTTCTCATTGCAGAATGCCAAGAAAAAGAAAGTAATATAATAATGGTATTTTAAAAATTAATATTAGTATCAGTAGTGTTAATAAAAGTAATAGTTAAAATAATATTTGTAAAACCTTTTTAGCCACAGGACCAGACATGATCACTCCCTAGAAAACCTTTTCTGTACATTTTACATTTCTCCTCTGAACTGTCATTGCAAACAGTGAAATGTAAGGAATGTTATCATCACACTCGGCCTCTAATGGTCATTTCACATAAAACAGCAGCACACTGTTTGATGAATAAGACACTTCATCTACTCTAATAAAATGGGTTATGGCTACAACATTGCTCAGATGTTTATCTTCGTCTGCATGGGTATTTTTTTTCCCTTTTTTCCCTTAAACCCATTAACTGCAAAGTGGACTGTTCTTTAAAAACCCCTTGTCCCCTTTTAATTTACATTCCCCGGACCGAGTTACTTAATATTTTGGGGGAAAATTTTTCCCCTTGATTTGGGCCTTTTAAATTAATGTAAACCCTACTTTAGAAGGGCAAACTTGAAATTCTTATTCCTTGCAAAATTTGGGTCTATTTGCTGATCTATCCAAGACCCGGATTCCCCAAAAGGGAAAGGTTGAAGTGTACTACTCCCTTTGGGGGGTCTCTTTTTCTTTAAAGCACCAGTAGGACCTTAGAGCTAAAAAAAAAAAAAAAATCTTGACTTTCTTGGGGATGGTTTCCTCTACTTAATTGGAAGCCTTTGAAGTTAATCCAAGAGAAACAGTTTTTTTCTTTCTCTCCTGTTTTCTACAAAGTGATTTAAATGGGGAATGGTGGAAGTGCTGAATTCAATAATAGGAGTCTGCACAAAATATTCAGCATGAACCTGATGCATATGTTCCGTCAGGAGGTCACTAAGGCAATGGTTTGTATGTACAAGTTTTATTGAAAGGAAGACAACAAATATTTTTTTTATTTTTTTTACAGTATTTACAATGTTGAAATACTATACATGTATTAAAGGAAAAGTGATGAAAATTGATTCTTGTTAGATTGTGAAGTCCTATTGAAACTGAGTTTTAGTGGACATAGTTGCAGCCCTCATAGTGCCAATTAGGAACCTGAAAGAACATGTCTTGTCCCTATGACACATTTGAGGTAGAGAAAATTATAAAATGCATATATTATTGAATATTAGTGAATAACATTTATGTTATTATATATCTAATAATACAAACTATAAGTTAAATAGGAGATGGTCTGATTGCATAACCCCCACTGGTTATGGGGACCAGATCTCTGGTGGTCAGAAGAAGATACAAAACAACTAATGCAAGTTATAAAAACAGGCTACGCCCCCTTGACAGAAAAACATTGTAAGGAAAAAAGGGAGAAAGTCTTAAAACATAATTTTTAATAAATAGCCATATAAAATAGATTCACACAGATGGTCTCTCCTCAAAAAGACAAAAGAAAACAGCAAAAACATAGGTGTCAAAAAATGGGTATATGCGACCAACAAAGGAAACCCTACAAGGTCCTTGACCAAAAGATGGCTACACGGACTCTACCCTAAGGAATCAGGGTGTTCACCCCAATAAGGGCCTCCCTGTCTGGAACCTCATCCTGAACAGACACAAAGCCCTAGTAGTCCCTCCACTCCCGTCCTGACATGTTTCGATCAGTCCCGTAAGAGCATAGAGTTCACTGATCACCTGAGGTGACAGACGGTGGATAAATAGTGACCAAAGGATAAAGAATGTAAGAAGGCTAACAAAAGCCACAAAAACACAGTATAATAAATAGACCCTACATTTTTTTAGAAAAGGTGCAAGTATATAAGTCTAAACTGTATATGACATCATAGAAATGGACATTTATCCCCCATCTGTCCCATAAGGTGATGAGTGAGAAAAGAAAAAGTTTTACCAGCTCACCAAACTGCAGACGTACGGATGTGCATGGAGCACAGGACTTGGCAGTAGATAGACAAAATGGGAAAAATTTCCAGCGTCTATAAAAGCTAAAATTCTTACTTTATTTGTCTTTGCAGTACATAATTCAAGATCCACAACAGAGTAAAACCGCCAACGCGTTTCAGGCCTCACGGGCCCTTCCTCATGGCATGGCGTTAGAATAAGGTGATGAATGAGCTTTTTGCTTTTACGGGGCTCATTGAAACATGTAAGGACGGGACCGGAGGGACTATTAGGGTTTTGTGTGTTTTCAAGGTGAGATTCCGGAAAGGGACGCCCTTATTGGGGCGAACACCCTGATTTCTTAGGGTAGGACCTGTGTAGCCATCTTTTGGTCCAGGGCCTTCTAGGGTTTCTTTTGTTGGTCCCATATACCCACTTTTTGACACCTATGTTTTTGCTGTTTGGTTTTGTCTTGTTGAGGAAAGACTATTTATGTGAATCTATTTTGTATGGCTATTTATTAAAAGTTATGTTTTAGGACTTTCTCCCTTTTTTCCTTATAATTTTGGTCAGAAGAAGTTGACAGAAAAGCACAGGAACAGCTCGGAGAATTGAGACTGCATGTGGGACCTCCATCATAGATTTGAATGGAGAATATCGAAACAGTCAAGCATGCTCACTATTTCCAAAATTTCCTTCAATAATGAAGTGTGTCAGGTGTTAAGTTTTTCAATTCTTTAGGATCCATTAATAGTTTTGTTGACCTTATGCTACTTTAGTATCTATGGAGGGAAGAAGATCAGCACAGATTATGCACAGATTATGCCCAACTTCCTTTTCCATGGGTGGTATAAATCTGTAGCCTTACAACCGAGCATGCTCACAAGGCTGTTTCCATAGACATAGACTACTATAAAGAGTGCAACATGCATGGTTTTACTCTGTTTAGGAACCAATCTTGACTTTGACTATACACTTGGCTACTATAATGTCTGTGTAGAGAGTGGACACTTTTGTATTTCTCTGAAGGATAAAGAATGGAAGAAGTACCCATTTTTGGAGATATAGTCCAAACAAGAAATTAAGACTGCCGCTTACCCTTCACCGTGAGTGTTTTTTTCCTGGGCTTGCTCTCTCATTTGCTGTTCTTTCATGTATTCAGCTGCTGCTATGCTTGTCCCTAGTGTTGCCTCTTTCCGCTCGGAGTGAGCATGCAGTCTACGCTCCTTTCTTCAAATCAGAAAATTTCACAAGGAATTCCAGCGACCAAAAGGTACTTCACGAACTTGTTATTTCATTTCATTCTTCCAAAACAAGATAGCAGTTAAAACGCCGACACAGCGTTCTCGGGACCTCGTGACCTTTTTCACAGCATTAAATTATATGCCGTGAAATGTAAGGGTCCTCTGAGGGTCCGAAAGCGTCGGCGTTTTACGCTATCTTGTGGAGAATGAAATGAAATAAAAATATCGTGAAGTACCTTTGGTCCGCTGAAATTTTCCCTTGGGGGAAATTTTTGATTTGGTAAGGGACTTTTTTTAGATGCTGACGTCTGACACTACTTTTTTCCTGTTGACTTTTGTGATGGGTGACGACTGACCCAATATGGTGGTCTGTTGCACTCCAAATTGAAAAAAGGTAGGAACCGCTTGTGCTGCTTCTTAACAATTTTATTTTTCTTGTGCGGAAAATGGGATTATCTCAGGTTGAGAATTTTCCGATTTCCCCATGAGTGATATAAATTTGTGTCCTCCTTCCCAAACATAAAAGTATTTCAAAGAATGTGAGCATTGGAGATGCATACGGTCTTTCTTTCCTACAAGTGATTGAGGGTGCAAACATACATGGAGCCCTCCAGTCAAAAACCCTGGTGATTCACCATCTTACACAGAAAGTAGCCATGTATTTGAACGGTTGCTATGGATCTTCATGCATGTTAATCTAAAGAATCTGTTAAGTTATAAACTAAGAATTACTTGCAAAATATTTGCTTATTTACTGTTAAATGAACACTTACGGCAGTTGCGTTCATCGGAGCCGTCTGTGCAGTCCTTCATTCGGTCACATTTATAAGCCCCTGGGAAACATGACACAAAAGCATGTAAAAACTGCTGGCAAGCAATTTGTCCGGGCTAAAAATTAACCAAAATTAAATTGCATGCTGTTCTGTATAAAGTGTTTATCAGCCTTGAAGTAGAAATGCTTGACAATTCTATACAACAAAAACTGAGAGCATGAACACATAAGCAAAGTTCAACTTACTATTTTACATTCATTCACAAGAAATAGAGAAGTCACTAGACTTCTATGTTGTCAATTTAATCAATTTGCTCATCAAAGTAAGCGTGATGGACACTTTTAGCATGTTTAAATCATGTACAAAGAAACTGGATTTGTCCATAGGGATCTATGTACATTTATGTTCTGCCTCTATATGAAAGTGACATATGTAGGGCAGTCCAAGACCCAGCTCCCCCAGAGCTAAGCACTAAATATACCATAATTTATGCATTAGCTGCAAATTACTGGCCAGGGACTAAGATAGACATAACAGCAATAGAAAAAACAGACCAAAATATATCATCTGAGAAACTTACGGCAGTGGTGTTCATCAGAACCATCATCACAGTCTTCGTCATCATCACAGACCCAGGATCGATCAATACATTCACCATCCCCACACCGAAACGCAGTGTCTGAACAAGACAGTGGAGCTGGTATCATAGGAGGAGAATTTTATTAGCAACTAGGTCACCAGTTAGAAGTCAAGTTAACTTGGGTTAGTCTAAGGCAATGTTCACACGGCTTATTTTAGGACGGATTTCAGCCTGTAATTCGCACCGTACTGCGCGAATTACGGGCTGAAATCCGTTCCAATCATTATAGTAATCCACAGTTCTCCTAGAGAACTGTGGATTCCGTCTCCTCTCCCTGCTTGCGAAATACGGGGAGAAAGTGACATATCAATTATTCACGGCGGTATACGCTCCGCGGATAATGAATGTCTATGGGGCCGGCGACCTGCCCCGCCTCCCCCTGCCCCACTCCTGCCCTGCCCCGCGCTGCCGAGCGCACGGCGCAATTACAGGACGGATTTCGCCTGCAATTACGCCGTGAATAAGCCGTGTGAACTCGGCCTAACACAGGGGTTCCCAAACTCCAATCCTCATGCCCCACCAACAGGTCATTTTTTCTGGCTTTCCTTAGCAGTGCACAAGTGATATAATTATGCTGCATGGGTGACTTAATTATTGTCAGTGCATTATGTGGGAGATCCTGAAAACATGACGTGTTGGGGGGGGGTGAGGCCTGGTTTTTGGGAACCCCTGATCTAACACTACACTAACGGTGTAAAACAGCAAAAAACATGAGTTCTTGTGTCTGTATGCTTCTATAGGTACAGCTGCTTTCTTCAACTTTGACCGTGATTCGACCCACCTATAACATTTTTGAAGAAGAAGCTACACAGCTGTTTGAATATTATTTTATAGCTACTTTGCAATGTTGTCCTAAATTTTCAGCAGTTGATATCACCAGCCACAGTAATCTTTCACTATGCTGAAGGGTCTATCAAAGAGTTTAATGCACGGTGGTGATGGCCATTTTATTATCCCAGTGGAGCTTTTAGACTTTCTATGGACCAGCGAGCTCTGCTACCAGAAGAATTAAAGTTTTCAGTAATGTTTTAGATGTTCCACATGCTGTCACTTTTGACTAAATAGGCTACACACCCAGACTATAAGAGGGAAAAATGGGCAATTGTCTAGGGACCTCCACCACAAGGGTTCTTTCACCTCCAACTCTTCGTAGACAGTCAAAGCTATAAAATATGAGAGTAGCATGGTTCTGTAAATCTCTGTGCTTGGAAAGGGCAATAATACAACTACATATGTGAGGACTAGAGAGCATTGTAACTGACTGAGGGGACATGGGGACTGTTCCAATTCCAAAATGCTTTGTATACTTCTAGCCTTGTTATGTACCATCTGTACTTACTGATCTTTACTCTTAGGGCCACTTGTATGAAAACTGTCTAGTTCCAAAATTCACTTTGTTGCCCGTAGCAACCAGTCAGCGCTCATAGCAACCAATCAGAGCACCCCTTTCATTTCATATAGTGCTCAGGAGGAAAGATGAAAGGGGAGCTCTGATTGGTTGCTATGGGCAACAAAGTGAATTTTAGAACTAGACAGTTTTCATACATAAGGCCCTTAGTGTTTATTCTCTCCTTATTTTCTTGTCTTGCATTAAAGCAGTATTCCAGCCTAATATATTACTTATTCTGTGAATAGGTGACTAATTTGAAATTGGTGGGAATCCACAGATTCTTGGGATGGGGGACCCTGATCCATTGCTTCCACCAGTCCCACAACAAAGGCAAGGTGAACTTTAGTTGAGTAGACCATGTATTTTGCTGCTTCATTCATGTCTATTGCACTGATAAAAACAGATGAGCACACCAGTCTAGAAAGCTATAATGGTCCTAGCATTCATACCCCCACTGGTATAGAATACCCATTTATTTTTCATCTACCTCATTCCTTTTCCCTTGTAACAATAGGATTCAATTTTCTCTGCTCTAGTATGTAAGACACTTTACACATTGCTCTATTTCTTTCCCACCTGAACTCAGTGCCAGTGTCATTGAGGCACAACGTATTGTCACTATCAGTGCCGGACTGGGGTGCCTAAGGCCCACAGGTGGAGTTGATTCTAGGGGCCCACCAGTTGAGCTGTTTCTATGCCCACTGTTAAAATATATTTTAGAGGCCCACCCTACAGCTACTGTAAATGACTACATGCCTCCTATACTCCGTCTCTGCTTTTTTTGCCTCTCCCAAGGATGTATATGCAGTTTAAAAACAGCTCCAGGTCTACCGTGCTCTTGGGCCCAACAGGGTTTTGCCCTATTTCCCTGTTGGCTAGTCTGAGTCTGGTCACAATTCATCTCTGGCCTACATAGAGAGAAAATACAACAGCACAGTTTAGGCCTTTCCGCACTACTGTGCCCAGCAATGCTTTTTACCTCCTTTGAGGAGCCTATTATCCAGCTCTCAGGAGCACTGAACTCACAGAGTTCCATGCTTACTAATTCATGTTACATTATATTTCAAAAAAATTCTTGTTGAATAAATTTTGCCACAGTAAAAATGATGGGGGACATGTATGAACACTGTCAAGAAGTAAGACCTTCTTTGTTGCCCATAGCAACCAATCAGAGTTCCCCTTTCATTTTTTTCAGACCACTACCGTGTTTCCCCGAAAATAAGACACCCCCGAAAGTAAGACATAGCAGAGATTTTGTTCAATTCCCTAATATAAGGCACCCCCCGAAAATAAGACATAGGGAAATCATTGCTGCAGCTCCCCATATACAGGGCTGTCCCTAAGGGTGGGCAGTGAGAATAGGGGGAGGATGGGTGTTCCCAAGCCCCACTCACCCCGAGAAACGGCCCTGGGACATATTGTTGTAGAAGAGTTTTGAAGGACCTGTGCAGGGAGGTCATGTGACTGTGATGTCGCCACAGATCCAGAACATCCCAGGACAGGAGACAGACAGTACTTGTAAGTAATAGAGGGAAGAGGGGGGAGAACAGAGCAATGATACTGACACACACACCTCTCACAGGATGGCTGATGGGGCATGCTGGAACTTCTAGTTCAAACAAGTCCCAGCATGTCACATTTGCCATCCTTTGAGAAAAGTCACTGCACTGCAATAAAATGACCTTTACATACATATGTCCTATGGTTTGTGACTCTAAACTTTAAGATATATATATATATATATACACACACACACACTAGTATAGCATGCTATAATTTATTTGTGGAAAAATAAGACATCCCCTGAAAATAAGACGTAGTGCATCTTTAGGAGCAAAAATTAATATAAGATGCTGTCTTATTTTCGGTGAAACAGGGTATATGAAATGAAAGGGGAACTCTGGTTGCTGTGGGCAACAATGAAAGTCTTAGACCTACATAGTTTTCATCCATGTCCCCCTATATGTATGTTTTTTGCTGTATGCCAATGCTATGGCTTTGTGCCGCATCATTGCAGCTAAGTATGAATTTGGCCTAATACAGCCAGTTGTTTGTTCATTACAAGAATCTGTTCATTATAAAGTACTAAGCAACCACAAAAGTATCCCTTTGAAGGTATTAGAAATCAGCTCTGACACCTAGGATCTGTTCTCTGACCTTGTTCCATTATATATTTCCACTTTCTAGAGTTTCTTTATGACTTACAAAAGTATGTACCAAGTACTAGTAATTCTTTTATGAATGCAGTCTTGCTTATGAACCTCCTGAAATCAAAGGAACGGTGGTAGAAATAAGACCCTGAGGCGTCCTCTTCTTGCAAATTGCTAATAGTCTATTCTATTCAGCCCTCACAGGGGCTGTCAGCCAGCTCCTCAGTGGTAAATCTCTGGAAACAAGGGATGTTTGAATGTATAACGAAACAGGAGTCTAGAAAAATAGGGTGGTTTGCAATAATTTTTCCTGAGAACAGATTGTAGGTTACACTTACTACAGCCAACTTCATCTGAGTTATCAGGGCAATCTGCAGCTCCATCACACCTCCACTGTAACCGAATACAATGGCCACTGGAACACCGGAATTCAGTTGACGAGCACCCTAGAAAACAGAAGCACAAATAGTCACCCTCTGATTGCTTTAATAAACTTAAATGTTGTGCTTTGGATTTGGGTCAAGGTCAGATTAGACCAGAATCTAAGTAATTTGATTTGAGTTAACCTTAGCCCCGTTCACACGGCTTATTTGCCGACGGATTGGGCCGTATTCCGCCCCGGATTTGCGCTTCAATACGGCGCCAACCCGTCGGAGTCATTACGGTAACCCCCTTTGCTCTCATTGAGAACATGGAATCCGTCGCTCCTCCCCGCTCGGCAAATCCGTCGGGCGGGGGGGAAAGTGACATGAACATTATTTATGGCGCGGACGCGCCGTAAACAATGCATTGTCTATGGGGCCGGGAGCGGCGCCCCCGCCGCGCTCCGGGCCCCGCCCCCATCCCGCCCCGTATTCACGGCGGATTTGTGCGCTCAATACGGCGCACAATATCCGCGTGAATAAGCCGTGTGAACACGGCCTTAAAGGGGTTTCCTCACTTCAGATAGAGGCGCAGCTACAGGAGGTGCAGCGGTAGCTGTCGCTACCAGGCCTTGCATCCTGAGAGGGCCCAAAAGTCCTTCTGCCACATAAGAAAACAAGATTATTGTAAATGGTGCATGGTAACTGAGGGGGCCCCATTTCACTTTTTGCACTAAGGCCCAAGAGCTTGAAGTTACACCTCTGACTTCAGACATTGATGGCATATCCCCATTTTGGGACCCGCAACTTTCTTGAGAATGAGCCCTAAAAGCTTTCCATTCTCAACAGAGAGGTGTTTGAGATTCTCCCATTAAAATCAGTGGAAGTTCTGATTATAGAGAAAAAATTCGACTTTGGGACGTCTTGAACGCAAATTTTTGGTTAAACCAGTGTCAAACAAAGTAGGGACCTATTCAACCAAGAGTAATGAATTTGATTCATATTAAAGACACACTAAAGCCACAGTCAATGTTCGCGCTATTTGCATCTATTATTTCTGGTTATCAGCCATGTCTGGTGTAAAGAGACTGACTATAATTTCTCAAACAGTATTACAGCAAGGAAGTCCAGAGATGTCTGCCTGACAATCACTACTTTTCTGGAAACCTCCAAATACAGATATATACTGTATGAATGAATCAAAAGAGCAGGTTATCTAATTAATTTTTATGTTGGATTTAGAGGCACTTTCACCAAATAATCTGCCAAGTTAAATTATCACAAACTCTGAGGATCATCAGGCATTTGTGTGGTGGAAATAACAATTGTATAGGACTCCCCGCGTCAGAGGAACTGAATTAGTAGTAGTGTTGCTTTAATCTGTCCCCATTTGGTTCGACTAAACTTTGGGTTCTGTACCTGAACTCTTCTACTCTTCCACCTAGCCTTATACTGACTGTTACCTTAACCCTAATTTAGGGTTTTGAATTGGTCTTGAATAGTTTAACCTACCTGTTCCAGGCCCTTCCGATCTCGCGGCACTGGTGCTTAGTCTTCACTTCCAACTCACATCACTTTCAGTCCAAAATTACATAGGCAACCCTCTGGGCCAGAAGTGACGTCAGATAGCAGTGATGTCAGGGTGACACCAGGGAGTGGGATAAGATAACCCATTCAAAAACAGTATAAGAAATTTAATTAAATTAGGGTTTGGGTTACGGTCACGGTTGATTGTTTTGTGGAAATCACGAAACAAAATGTACTATCAGAATGGGGAGCCCATTTTAACCTTTACTAGGGATCCTATCTTTTCTATGCTCCATATGTCAGTTTAAACTAACAATTCCATACAATATTTCACATGTAAATATGTAGAATATCCTATATATATATATATTCTGTATAGCCATAGTAAAATATGTATACAAGCCTTAGCCAGAACGATAGAGGTATTCTAATCGAATCTGTATGGGCACCAAGCAATAAGCAGTCTCATCAGTGTGTGGCATATGTAGCCGTCTAGCTCTTGCCCATGAGTGCTTATGGGAAGCAGCGACCTGTCTGCTTCTGTGATTATGTTACTGAGGACAGGTCTGATCCTTTCATAATGTCGGTGAGGACAAGGCTGGATGTGACAAGGGCAGTGTCAGAATATTATGAGAGAATGGGGCAAAAATAGGCAAAAGTTATACATAGTAGAAATGCCCTAATTCAACCATCAGAACTTGGTAAATATATGTAGAAATTGTAAAACAATACCAAAAATGTGAACATTATCAGTGAGGGGCCAAGGGAGAACGCTGGAGCTCTGGAAGTGCTGGAACGTTGGTTATGGGAGTGGTAAGGATAAGCAAAATAAAGAACGGGCATCACTATAAATATGCATAGAGTGCATGCTGCTGTGCCGAAAAAAATGAATGCACCTCTACTGAGAATAAAGAGAAGGATATGGCACAGAGCAAAAGCTGCACATCAACATTGCATCTCTATTGACACAACAATACAGGTAGTCTCCGGGTTATGAATGGGACAAGGACTGTAGGTTTGTTCTTAAGTTGAATTTGTATGTAAGTCGAAACAGGTAGATTTATTAATGTAACTCCAGCACTAGAGGTTTCTTCTTTTAGTTTTGGATAGTGCAGGGAAGGGTTTTACATTTGTTTTGCTGTCTGTGCCCCTGTTAAGAAGATTTCACCTCATGTGCTGCAGTGGCATGCTGGAATGTGTCATTCCACGACTTCTATCTGCTGTGGAACATGGAAATACAAGTGCCAGCATGCCCCATAAGCCTCCGTTTGTAACTAGAGGACAGATGTAAGTCAGAACAGTGTAAGTTGGGGACTGGAATCTGAAAAGAGGATACAAAAATATTCAAAAAACACTTAGGGCCACATGGATGAAAACTGTCTAGGTCTAAAACTCACTTTGCTGCCCATACCAACCAATCACAGCGTCCCTTTCATTTCATACAGTGCTCTGGAAAAATGAAAGGGGAGCTCTGATTGGTTGATATGAGCTCTGATTGGTTGCTGTGGGCAACCAAGTGAGTTTTAGACCTAGACAGTTTTCATACCTGTGGCTATTAAAAACTACAAAATAGTAACAAATCATTCCCATGTAAGAGACTAAAATACCCCAATCATGGATATAGAAGGTGATACCTAAGCTGTTAAAAATAGAGAATTTGTATAGGTATAATCACATATATTGCAATACCAAATAGCACAATGGGAGAAAACAGAAAAACAATATCACGCAATAAAGTCCATGTGGGTGCATTGGTCTCCACGCACATCGCCATGTCACTGCAGCTTCATCACGGATAATGCTTCTCAGAGGAAAGTATAACTTAATTTCTGTTTTAGCACAGTGGGAGGTGGTAGGGAGGTTTTTAGAAGTCTTGGAAAAACCCTTTAATAGATGTTGAATAAACTTTTATTCATCTAATGCCTATTCTTCCAGACAACCCCCTACACATGAATGCTCCACTTGGCTGAGAGGGCATGTGTTTTCAATTTAGATAGGAGAGTAAGATGAAGACACCTGTAGCTTATTCCAAGAAAGTCCAAAAGGATCAGGCTCTGAAACTGAAGATGCCTAAAGTAGTAGGCCAGTCCCATACACCTCTACCAGTTGAAGCTAGAGACCAGTGGCAATCCCTTATATCTCCAAGAAGAACACAAGGATCAGGCAGTGAAATTCAATATTGCAACAACAAAATGTTTTTAGGCAGCTCACCACGACACCGTCAGTAGTGGATTTCTCCCTTTGCACAAAGTGCACTTGAAGTTTTTGCAGAAAACTGTTGAATCCAAAATTCAGTGGGGAATACATAAAAACAAACTGTAATTCACCACTTTACATATTTAAAAGTGTGAGAAAGCACAGGACCAGGAAAAGGTGTGCTTACGCGTTTTGAGCTAGGCTGCAGCTCTTGCTACAATTATGATCTTAGCTTAACTCGAAACACATAAGCTCTCCTTTTCCTGATCCTGTGCCTCCTTATATTTTAATATGTCAATAAGTGAAATTCAAGATGTCTCATCTATCTTTACCACAGACATTATCTGTAAAAAGAGTTGGGAGGCCCCCATGTACAATAGATAGTAGGCTAGTCCCATACACCTTGACCACTCACAGCCAGACACCTTTGATGACCGCTTATCTCCAGGAAAGACAATAGGATTAGGAGTTGAAATTGAACATGCCTGATCCATTATTCCCCATCTTAAAGGGAATGTGTCATCAAAAACTGAATCATTGTTTAAGTCACATTTTTATGTTAAACACATTTTTTAGGAAATTTTGGTTGTTTTTTTTATTTTCCATATCACTTTCAATATTTTTTTAATAATTTTTAAGTCTTGCAGTTTTCACTTTGGCCACTAGGCCTTGTTTGCACTGCTTTAACAGCAGTCAGAGAGATGCTTTACAGCAGCTTCATGCACATGGGAGACTTAAGAATGACAGTCCCATTCACTTCTATAGGAGAGTTTTCTAGTCATGCTTTGTGACCAGGGAAGAAATCACTGTGCAGGGAGGTGAAAGGGTGAACTGTGACTATCTCCTCTTGTGACTGGTGGATCCTGTGTTATCTATTCACACTGGTGTCTCCTTTCAGTTTGACCCTCTTTGTGCTGATAATGAGCAGACAACTGAGAATATTTCTGTATAGAACAGGAAGCGTCAGCATATTATTAGGCTTAGGCTATGTTCACACGGAGTAATTGCGGCACGTACAGTACGGACGCAATTACTCCGGGTGATTTGGGAGTCGCGCCGACCAGAGCATACTCCCGCGGCACGGGGGAGGGGGCTGGCAGCCCGCCGCCCCCCTTGACATGCATTACTCACAGCGCGTATTTGCACAAGTAATTGACATGTCACTTGCACGTACAATACGATCGTATGTATTGTATGAGCGGGCAGAGGAGGCGTAATCCATAGATCTCTATGAGAACTATGGATTACCATAATTTGCCCATGTGAACATATCCTTAGTGGCCAAATTGAAAACTGCAGGACTTAAGAATTATTAAAATATATTGAAAGTGATATGAAAAATAAAAAAAAAAATAACCAAAAATTCTTAAAAAGGCATTTCACATAAAAACCGGAGTTAAACAAGTCATTTTTGATGACACATTCCCTTTAACCTGTTGGGGGGAAGGCAGAAGGCCCCCATGCAGTAATGATATTCAACTTGTCTCAACGAAGGACCAGGTTCAGATTTTCTCTAATACACATGGTGACTTTAACATATCTTCTATTCATATAGTCTCCTAGTAGCATTAGTCACGTTCCCTCATTTTTTCAAGTTCCTCTAATATACTTCAATACAAGCAATACTGATATCCCTTGGTAACAGTTTATTTCCACTTTTATTTATTTTTCAGTTAAAAAAAAGTCTCAGTTAATTATTCACTGGTAATATCAATGGAACTGTTACTGAAGTCCTATATTTGGAGTCGCTTTACAGAAAATTTCAAAGGAGTTAATCTCACCGCACAGATTAGCTTCAAACATGTAGGCAAAGGTAAATAAAGATCTTCACCAACTAGATAGCTGTTCTAATTCTGCTTCATCTCAGAGCTAGAGCAGTTCCTATCTCCTGCTTGTGTACACAAGCTTTTCTAATAACCGACCGTTTCTCTCTGCTCACTTTATAGCACCAATGGCCGGTATGGCTGGGATGGTGACGTCACTCCCTTCTTATCAGCAATACAGAAACTTGTTTATTTTCTTACTGACAAACGTTGTGTCCTTGTGCCCTGCTGTTTAAACCCTTCTGTTACCAAAGTCCCTCTAACAGGCTCAGCTAGGAGTAGCAGAGCAGAAATGCTAATCACTTCTGTAGAACTCCCCACAGCCTGAACAGGTTTTGCACTCCAAAAACATGCTGCTAGGTTAAAGGGGTTTTGCCACGATCTCATTTCATACCTCCTGTATCCTGCTCTTCAGCTCTGTGTGCTCAGAAGGGGGCATGTGTGATTTGTTTGAATTGAATATCATGTGACCCAGCAGGATAACATCACCATGCTCTTCCTCTCTGTAGTCAAAGAAAGGCCTGTTTATGTAAAGCATTGTGAGTAGCTGAGAGGTAAAGTTTTTGCCTCCAGGCACAAGGGTCCTAGGTTCAAATCCCTGCAGGAAGCAAACCTGTGGGGCTTTTTTTCTCTTTATCAATGCACATAACCTTATTGAGGTTATTTATTTGCACTGTTTGACTAATTACTAAGGAGTACAGAGGACGGGAGTAGAGTGACAGCACCTGGGGGTTGAACACTCAGTAGCTGCCTGATAGCAGAGGTGATGTCTGAGCATGTCTGACCAGGACTGAGGAGCTCTCAGCCCTGGTCGTATCCCCTGGAGATGAGCTGTAAACAATGGATCACTAAAGGAGCAGCTAAAACAAAAACGGTGCAGAATTTTTAAAAATAATGAATGGTGAAAATGTTTATTTCATTTGCAAGCTTCCCACGTCAATTTTACTTTGTGGCAAAACCCCTTTAAGGATAGTGTATAAATGGAAGAAAGGGAATTGGGAGCAGCTGAGTAATGACAATCTGTATACATAATACAGAATATACAGAATATATGAGTACTAGCTTTGGAAATAAATTACAAAATAAAATATTACAAATTGCTATATGTGCAGTTTCTAAATAGAAATGTGTTGTTATAATACTTATTTGTGCTGCAGGTTCTGACATGGTTCAGTGTCTAATTTAATATACGAACCATGACTACGGACATAGCTCTCCTTTTTCATTCATGCAGAATTTAGCAGTCACTGAGCAGTGTTATATAATGACCCACTAGGTGCTAAAAGCTCCTTTCTCTGTGTAATTCAAGTATCTGATGGTCTTGCAGTGACATCCTGATTTATAATGTATTTTGCAAGTGGTCAGAAATTTCCTTTAGGCTAATGGTGGTACAGGATGGTACAGAAATATGTGTACACCCAAATACCTTCTATGGAATAATGTATGGTGGAGATTGGTGGTGCAGGTCTGGGGTTGGTAGTGCAGGGCTCTTATCAAACCACCTTTACAGCACAACAGCCTCCCTAGCAGAAAACACTTTCAAGGAATGTACAAATGCAGCCTGGAATCCCTGAGCTCTATCAGCAAGTCGAGCCGGACAAGATTAGAGACTTTCTTAAGCCTGTCGATTAAAAAAATATACTGATAAGTGTTTAATTAAAGTGAACTTAACACTTTCTTAGAGCGGCAATTCAGTGTGATGTTGGACATTAGAGAAAGCTAATACAAACCTGCAAAAACACAATACATTAACATTACATACCACACAATACACAATATACACACATTATATATATCTATCTGTCTATATATCTATCTATATATATATATATATATATATATATATATATATATATTATATATATATATATATATATATATATATATATATATATATATATTATAGACAGATAGATAGATAGTTAGATAGATAGATGTGCATATACAGTATATGTGTGTATGTATACATACTACTCACAATAAGTTGGGTATGTTCCACTTTTGGTTTAAATTTCAGGATAAATAAAACATTTCTTGATTTATTATTTTTTTTTAATTACCTACATGAGACCATCTCTTCCCTTTAGATGCACATGTTCAACTGTTCAGTGTTTCAGGACTTTTTGCACAACTTGCTGATCTCTAACAAGGAGTTTAAAGGCAAAATTCCCAACAGGTGTTTGATCCCTGAATCATCCAAAAAATGTAGGGGATCAATTTCAATTGGGATTTAAACAGTCCTCCTCATCACATTTTATTCACCTTTTGACATAATGAGACCAAGACAATATCCTATAATTGATCAGCAGTACCTCGCCATTGTGACACTTCAAGCAGGATGCTCTCAGACAGAAGTGGCCACTGAGATTAGAGGGTCACAGAATGTCATCAGCAGGTTGTATCAGAGATACAGAGAGACTAGAAGTGGCACAGAAAGGCAAAGAAGCAGACGTCCTTTGGCTAAATCACACACTGATGAGCGCTTCATTGTAAACAATGCCCTGCGGAACCAGATGATGAGCACCACACAACCCCAGGCATTTCTAAGGGAGATGAGAGGCTACCAAGTGTCACATGAGACCATTTGCAACCATTTACATCAGCGTGGTCTGCGTGGTGATCACACAGACCGATACCTGACCAGGGTGATGCATAGCTCTCGCCTTGACATCACCAGCAACAGAGGTCAACGGTTTAATTCTGATAGATAGATAGATGGATAGATAGATAGATAGATATGGATAGATGGATAGATAGATAGATAGATAGATAGATATGGATAGATAGATAGGGATAGATAGATAGGGATAGATGGATAGATAGATAGATAGATAGGGATAGATGGATAGATAGATAGATATGGATAGATAGATAGATAGATAGATAGATAGATAGATAGATAGATAGATAGATGGATGGATGGATATGGATGGATGGAAGAAAGATAGATAGATAGATAGATAGATAGATAGATAGATAGATAGATAGATAGATAGACAGACATTTTGGGCCACATGTATGAACCTGTTAAGATCTAAAATTAACTTTTTTGCCCATACTGTAGGTTACTAGAGTGAGTTTTAGACCTAAACAGTTTTCATACATGTGGCCCTTTGAGTGCATTAAGTGTTCACTTTTTGAAATATATAGCAATCAATAATAAAATGAAAACCACCATCAAGAAATGGACACTACCAGACCTTAGCAGCAGATCTCAGGAGGGTGTCCTGTAATATTTGACACTAAGGCCGTGTTCACAATTGCGAGCCGGATTGCGCTCGCAATTCCGTCTTGAATAAGGGGCGGGGCGGGGCGCTGCTCCCCGGCCCCATAGACTTGCATTATCCACGGCGCGTATTGCGCCTGGATAATGTGCATGTCACTTATCTCCCCCCGCGGCGGATTCGCCGAGCGGGGAGGAGCGACGGAATCCACTGTTCTCTATGAGAACTGTGGATTACCGTAATGACTGCAACGGATTGGAGCCGTACTGCAGCGCAAATCCGGCGTACAGTACGGCTCCAATCCGCAGCAAAATAAGCCGTGTGAACATGGCCTAAGACTTTAGCAGCAGATCTTTTAAGTATTGTAAGTCGTGAGGTGGGACCTCCAAGGATTAGACTTGTGTTTAAAGCACCAATGTTTTATTGGATTAAGATCCAATAGCTTTTTGTCATGTTCCTCAAACCGTTCATAAAAAGTTTTTGCAATATGGCAGTGGCATTACCCTGCTGAAAGAGGCCATTGCCATTAGGTAATACCGCTGCCAAGAAAGGGTGCAATGTTTATGTAGGTGGTATGTGTCATAGCATCAATATCAAGGTCAGGACTTCTGTTCTTCCTATGGTTCATCCCATTCCTCTGGTAAATGATGCAAATACACCCGACCGTCTACATGATGTAAAAGAAACGTGATTTATCAGATCAGGTCACTTTCTTCAACCGCTCCATGGTTCAGTCCTGATGCTTAGTTGCCCACTGTAGGTGGTGGACAGGAGTCAGCATTGGCACCCCATCTGGTCTACCGATACACAGCCTCATATGCAGCAAGCTCCAATGCATTGTGTGCTGTGACATCTTTTCATCATAGACCATTTGTGCTACAATAGACCCTTCCTGGACCAGTTTATGTAGCTGCTAACCACTGAATAGGGTAAAAACACCACAAGTTCTGCTCCAACCTGTAATCTATCAACATTTCTCTCAAATTCTTACGTTTGCCTATTTTTCCATCTCAAGAACTGACTATTCTCTTGCTACTTAATATGTCCCAACACTTGATAGGTGTCATCGTAACCAGATAATAAACTGTATTCATGTTATCAGTCACTGGTTTTAATGTTAAGGCTGATAGCTGTATGTTATATTGGTGTATCCACAATGGAGAAAAATATGTACCCTCTAGAACAACTAGGCGCAGTCTGCTCTTTTGCCATCTAAATTCTGGCCAATTTTAAAGGCACATAGTACTCGAATTATAACAATGGTTTCACCGGTGTGGAACAGAACAATGGTTGTTACCAGATGCCTTTCGTTAAGCAGACTGATATTAAAGGACCAGGCTGTTTTATTTTTTGTGAGTTTTTTGACCTTTAGGTCATTAGAATTGCTTACGTGCTTCTAGGCACACAGTAGTGCCCATCATTTTGCTTACCTGCAGCAGATTGCAGAATTTTTTACTGTTGCCACTGGGTCATATGACCTGCACTCTGAGTTGCTGAAACACAACAGGGTTGTGTGACCCAGAAGTAAGTCTCTCTATGGATTCCTATGTGAGGTTCAAAGTCAGTCACATAGGAATGCTTTGAAAGCCAGACTTCCTGTCAGTATGAAAAGTACAGTGGGGCAGATTTATCAAGGTAGTTGCGCCAGAATTCTGGCTCAATTTGCACCAAAAACCAGCTTTCTGCCGCATTTACTATGTGTTTTAGACAGTTTCAGACACTTCTTTGCCTCGTCTGACAAAGGAGGCGTGACTTTGTAAAAGGGGTGTGGTTTTGCTGAAGGGGCGTGGCTTAAATGCGACAAAAAATACACCAGCATTTTGTCGCAGCTTCTGGCATAAAAGTAAACCAACTTAATTGTGGTACAAAGTAACACTAGACAGTTCTAACCTGTACCAGATTTATCAACGCTATGATAAATGTGGCACATTATAAGACTGTCTAGTCTAAGTTTACACTGTCTAAAAGTAAGACACTATTGATAAATCTGCCCCAGTGTCTTTCAGCTAAAGTGCAGGTCTTGTGATCTAACAGAGACTGTTGCATCAGTCAAATAGGCTCCAAAAAATGGGAATCTAGCAAGAGAACAAAGAGTGACTTTTAATCACTATATTTACTATTTTGCCATAGGCAAACTTAAACTCTATCAGTTCTCTATCTGTAAAACACTAAAACGTAACTTTTATTATGTATAACTCTTAGCCTCTATACACACTATTTAAAAACCTGATTTCTAACCTTTCAATTAATCCCTTTCTAATTGTGAAGGAATAACTCCTTCTCCATTATCAAGTCTGGTGGAACACCACCTATTAACAGAGGAACCTTATATATACAGTAATTTACTAACTCCAATAAGGGATCCAAAACAAGTGGGATGTTTTGGATATCTTATTGGAGTTAGTAAATTACTGTATATATAAGGTTCCTCTGCTAATAGGTGATGTTCCACCAGACTTGATAATAGAAAAGGAGCTATTCCTTCACAATTAGAAAGGGATTAATTGAAAGGTTAGAAATCAGGTTT
This sequence comes from Phyllomedusa bahiana, assembly GCA_025379985.1. Lineage (NCBI taxonomy): Eukaryota > Metazoa > Chordata > Amphibia > Anura > Hylidae > Phyllomedusa > Phyllomedusa bahiana. The sequence continues at coordinate 21,246 of JAODAL010002048.1, forward strand.
TTAAATAGTGTGTTTTAGGTCAAATGAGTACAATGGTGACCATAAATGGCTAACAACTGTTACAGAGGGAGAGAGGACCCTGCTCGCAAAGGCTTATAATCTACAAGGAAGGTGGAAAGAGACAGAAAGTGAGGGGCAGACATGTTTGTGCGGTGGTATAGGGGCAGCAGGGTTAAAGGGGTTGTCTCACTTAATTGATTCCTCTTACCTCAGTCCTGTTTTATTGGTTTTATTTTGAATTCAGGGGCGTGTTCACTGGCTTCTACTAGGCTGCAGTAGAAGCCAGGTCTGGAGCTATAGCAACCAGTGCCGGCAGCCTATCAGGAGAAATCAAACAGGTCTGTAGCTATAGCGACCTGAGGAGCTGATGCAGCCCATACAAGAGGGAATATCTAGGAATAGGTAGGACCCTGTTAATGGACACATATTGCAAAGTGATTTGTTTTTGTAAGATCTTTAACATAAAAAGCAATCCTTGTAGTGAGACAACCCCTTTAACTAAACTATTCTGGTGGTGGACTTCTGTTGTGGGGGGCAGGATCTAAGGTTTAAATGGTATTTGGTCTTTATATAGCACAATTATTGGGGCAATACATAGAATCTTTATTTTGTCATAGCACAGTGTAATTATTTTGATAATTTATAGCTGTATAACTTTAGCCATGTAAAGTTATATTATGTGAGCTGAACATGTAGAATTTTTAAATGTATGTAGCTGTATTATTCATGTATTGTGTGGCAGTATTATTTAAAGGAGTGTGTCATCAAAAATGAGTCATTGTTGAAGTCCCATTTTTATGTTAAACACATTCTTTAGGAATTTTTGGCTTTTTTTTATTTTATTTTTTTTTCATATCACTTTCAATAATTCTTAAGTCTTGCAGTTTTCACTTTGGCCACTAGACCTTGTTTGCCCTGCTTTAACAGCAGTCAGAGAGATGCTTTACAGCAGCTTCATGCACATAGCAGACTTAAGACTGACTCTGTCCCATTCACTTCTATAGGAGAGTTTTCTAGTCTTGCTCTGTGACCTGGGAAGAAATCAGTGTGCAGGGAGGTGAAAGGGTGAACTGTGACATCTCCTCTTGTGACTGGTGGATCCTGTGTTATCTATTCACACTGGTGTCTCCTTTCAGTTTGACCCTGCTTGTGCTGATAACGAGTAGACAACTGAGAATCTCTGTCTACATAACAGGAAGTCCCAGACTATTATTAGGCCTAGTGGCCAAAGTGAAAACTGCAGGACTTAAGAATTATTAAAAAATATTGAAAGTGATATGGAAAATAAAAAAATAACCAAAAATTCTTATAAAATGTGTTGAACATAAAAATATGAGTTAAACAATAAGTCATTTTGATGACACATTCCCTTTAAACCTTTAGCTTCCATTAAAATTGCATAACTGGGACCTATGCACCAAATCTGTTAAACAGGTTATGTAGCCTTACAAAATTGATTGGCCATCGATATTAAAATGGTGCAGGTTCAACTTGTGTCACCCCTGCCAATCAGCATGTTGAAGGCACCATGGTGTCTGTGCAGGTGCTGCTGACTTTTCAATGTTTGTAACTCTAATCAATGTACATTTTGCAGCAATAATACAAAGTAATCCTGTCCTGTTAACGTTAATGAATAAAGCATCAATTTTGTAAGGCTGAATAACCCCCTTAGAATACAAGAATCGCCCCTGGCCTGAAGACTCAGTCAATCTTTGATTTTTACTTCAACTTATAAAAGCTACAAGTTCATTCTGAGGCCTGTCCGATACAATCATCTGCTCAAACATATCTTCAGCACATGGAAAATTAGACTTATTGACAAACTTTCCCTTCTGAGTGAGCATTGGCCTAGATGCAATGTGAAGGTAATATTTAGTTAGCTTGAAAATCAGTGAAGAGAAAACTGCAAGATTAACAAATGAATGAACTCAGAAAAGCAAATATCTGGGGGAAGGGTGAGCTGCAGCAGACTAACAAGTGCAAATCAGCTTAATGTGCCAGGTTTACATTTTCAAAGCAACGCTATACTAAAGTGACACTTCCTATGAAAGTAGTGAATCAAAGTCAGCGACTTAAATACAAATGTCTCACAAGAAGTCTGTTGAGGATAAAATGTTGGAAAAGTCCTAAAAAAGAATATGCTGCATACATTAAAACAACTGCCATCCAAACCTGAGGTGGGGATTGCGATGAGGTGCAATTTGTAGAATCGAAAATCTTTTAGCATAAGTGATGTGCTTTATTTGACTTAAATGGGTTGTTAGAAATAATACAAACATGAAGAGCTACTTTTGTCCCTGGCACTACTCGCTATGACAGAGCTGAGATGCAATACCACACACAGCCCATGGATGAGGGTGGCGCTGTTTCTGGACAAAGCATCATGTTTTTCAAATTTCATATCTCATACAACCTGCCCTTTAAGCAACTCAAAGGCCAGAGTTCCTACTAAACAGCTGATTCATTTACTAAGTCAGAGATACAGTTGAAACCAGAAGTTTCCATACACTATTTAAAAAGACACAAATGCATGTTTTTCTCACTATCTGACATGAAATCAGAATAAACCTTCCCCGTTTTAGGTCAATTAGGAACCAAAATTATTTATATTTGCCAAATGCCAGAATAATAACAGAGAATTTTTAAGGCATTTTTATTTCTGCAAATTCAAAACTTTACATACATTTCATTAGTATTTGGTAGCATTGCCCTTAAACTGTATGGCTTGGGTCAAATGTTTTGGATCCTTCCACAAGCTTCTCACAATAGTTTGTGGGAATTTTGGCCCATTCCTCCTGACAGAACTGGTGTAACTGAGCCATGTTTGTAGGTCGCCTTGCTCACACCGGCCTTTTCAGCTTTGCCCATAAATTTTCAACAGGATTGAGATCAGGGCTTTGAGTTGGTCACTCCAAAACATTGCCTTGGTTATCCTTAAGCCACTTTGTAACCAGTTTGGCAGCTTTGCGTCATTGTCCATTTGGAAGACCCATTCCTACCCAAGCTTTAACTTCCTGGCTGATGTCTTGAGATGTTGATTCGGTATTGCCACATAATCTTCTTTTCACATGATGCCATCTATTTTGTGAAGTTCACCAGTCCCTCCTGCAGAAAAACAACCCCACAACATGATGCTGCCACCCCCGTGTTTCACAGTTGGGATGGTGTTCTTAGGCTTCCAAGCTTCTTCCTTTTTCCTCCAAACGTAATAATGGTCATTATGGCCAAACAGTTCAATTTTAGTTTCGTTAGATCATAGGACGGGTCTCCAAAAATGTAGGTCGTTGTTCCTGTGTGCATTTGTAAACATTAATCTGGCTTTTATATGTTTCTTTTGGAGTAATGGCTTCTTCCTTTCAGAGTGGCCTTTCAGCCCATGTTGATACAGTACTCGTTTCACTATGGATAATGACACAATCTTACCAGATTCCATGAGCATCTTCACAAGGTCTTTTGCTTTTGTTCTTGGGTTGATACACATGTCAGACCAAAGCAGGTTCAGCTCTAAGACACAGAACCCATCTCCTTCCTGAGCGGTATGATAGCTGGACATTCTCAGCTTGTTTGCACTTGCGTATAATTGTTTGTACAGATGAACGAGGCACCTTCACGTATCTGGAAATTGCACCCAATGATGATCCAGATTTGTGTATGTTCACAATTCTCCTCCTGATATCTTGGCTGATTTCTTTAGATGTTACACACAGAAGCAGTGTGTTTCCGGTGTGCATTTAAACATATCTACAGATGTGTCTCTAATTAACTCAGATGTTGCTAATAAACCTATCAGAAGCTTCCAAAGACATGACATCATCATATGGGCTGCCCCACATTGTTTAAAGGCATAGTAATCCTAGTGTATGTAAACTCCTGATTTTGCAGAAAGTAATAAAAAATGCCTTAAAAATTCCCTCTCTCTCATTATTCTGGAATTTGTCAAATACAAATAATTTTGGTAAACCTAATTGACCTAAAACGGGGAAGGTTTATTTTGATTTCATGTCAGATAGTGAGAAAATCATGCATATGTGTCTTTTTTATATAGTGGATGTAAGCTTCTGGTTTCAACTGTAATATGTATTACTGTGAGATAGCATAAAACCACATTCAATATCACTCAGCACTGCAGAACACTGTATGCAAACTGTCATGCAATTTTGTGGATCCTATTTTCTGCAATAAGATATCACAAACACTCATGAGAGAAAGAAAGTGCACACTCTTTGGACTCTATTGGCGACATGAATGAAACTTGGCGCCGACACTCCAGTTGTAAATCGATATAGAGGAGCATAGAATACAACAGTATGTATGAAAGAGTGTTATGCCCCAAACATTGTCTCAGCCATGGTATGGATTTGTATTGCAGTTTAGCACCAGACTTTGGTGCATTCAAAAGTGTTCTGTCTAGTGCAGACTATGCCAAGTTTTGGCATACAACTATTTATAGATCTGTGAAATAGACTTTGACAGTTTTTTGGCTCAAAGTATGCCAGAAAACCGGCGCAACCCCGTTCATACATGTAGCCCTATGGCAGGGGTCTTCAAACAACTCCCATCATGCCCACTGTTACAGATTATATAAATGCATGATGGGAGTTGTAGTTTTCCAACAGCTGGAGGGCCGCAGTTTGAAGACCCCTGTCCTATGGTTTCATGTATTGGGGCATGATAAAAAAAATCATCTGGTCCATAGAAGGTTTTAAAGTTAGGTAATTTAGACCTCAGATGAAGAACAAAACATGACAAGTAATACTGTGTTATTATTTTTTTAACATCAATGAAGCCAAAATGTGTGAAAATCTAAGTACACCCCATGAACCACTAGCTTTTAGAACCATCTTTAGCAACAATAACTTAAAGTTGTATAGAAACAGTATCAGTCCCACATCAATCTGGAGGAACTTTGGGTGATTCTTCCTTACAATGTTGCTTAAGTTCATGAAAGTTTATGAGCATTCATTTATCCACAGCTCTTTTAAGGTCATGTCATAGCATTTCAGTTGGGTTGAGGTATGAATTTGACTGGGCCATTGCAATAACTTGATTATTTGGTTTATGTGGGATTCATGTCATGTTGCATGACCCAGTTTCAGACAAGCCTTAGCTATTGAACAGTTGTCCTCACATTTGACCGCAGAATATTTTGGTATATAACGGAGATCATTGTTGAGTCATTAACTGAAAACTGCCCAGGTCAAAACAAGTCCAAATGATCACCCTTCCACCACCGTACTTGACAGTAGATCTGATGTCTCTGATGCTGTGTTTGGTTTTCACCAAACATTTTTCTTTGCATTATGGCCAAACATCTCCGCATTGATGTAGTCTGTCTTTGTTTTGTCTGTGTAATGACCCGACAGGTGTCAGTAAGGACTGACACGTTGATCGCCCGGTATATGGTGGTTCCTCAGTGATCACCGTAGGCAAGGTGATATAGGTAGAGACCCACGGTGACAGTGCAGGACACCGAATACAGGTAGCGGAGACGGGTCACAGCCAGGTATAGCCATAGACGGATAGTAGGTCCAAGACCGGTAACGGACTTGGTACAGCGGCAGATAGACAACAGTAATAATGAACTGGTACGACAGCAGGAACAGCAGTAGTGGTACAGGTAATACAGGGTTAATACTGGGTTAACACAGGAACAGCAGTAACCAGCAGCAGAGGTCAGGAGCTCAGGTGGACATATACGAACTGACCAGGAAAAGAGGCAGGAAGTTCCTTATTTCCCAGGAGGTCATAGATCATTGGACTGGTAATTGGGACACTGTCCCTTTAAATCCAGACCAGTGGGAGCATGCACCCCCTAGGGAGCACGTGCAGACGCAGACAGGAACAAGGCCATGTAAGTACACAGAAACATGGGAAACAGCAGGAACTGTGGCCTGCATGGAGACAGGACTGTAGTAGCAGGTGCTGGAGACTGGGGGCACAGCAGAGACAGAGCCATGCCAGAACCGCGGCATGGAGCTTAACAGCAGCAAACAGGTGCAGGGCTAGGGGCACAGACACATCCATAGTCCGTGCCTGGGACTGCAGCGTGAACTGTGACAGTCTGGGGGTTTTTTTAGAATAAAGAGGTTTCTCTTGGCACCCCTTTGTTCAACCTTTTTACCAATTGTACTGTCATGAACTTGAACAGTTAACATGCTGAGGCCTGTAGAGTTAGAGATATAGCTCATGACTATTGGCAGTTTTTCTGACCATTGTATGGTCTGACCTTCAGGTGAATTTGCTGGGACGTCCAGTCCTGGGAAGATCACCAACTGTCTTACATGTTTTTTTGCTTGTGAATAATCTTTCTCAATGTAGAACAATGGACTTAAAATTGTTTGGAAATGACCTTATAACCCTTCCCAGATTGCAGGGCAGCAAGTGCTACTCTAAGATCACTGCTGATGTCTTTCCTCCTTGGCATTGTGGTAGCACACTCTTAAATGCTTCATACCATCAAACCGCCAAAATCTCTGCTTTTAAATTGGTGCTCAGTCTTGTTAATAATCGTTTGACTGCCAGCACCTTGCTGTTACTTACCCTCCTAATTCCTTTGGATGCAGTAAGGGTGAACTTAACTTTTCACACATGTAAAGCTTTTATTAGATAAATAATGACACAATGGAATCTGTTCTGCGGTTGTAGTTACCTAATTTAAAACCTTCTAAGCACTAGATATTTTTTATTCTGTCCTGAATTGTAAAACCATAAAATTCAATGAGGTTATACTTTTCTCATGACTGTACAATCACAAGGTACTTAAAATGTACAATTTTGCAGTGGGATAAGTTACCTTGGAGAACCAACCAATGGAGTTTATTAGACAATGGCAAACAGTTCCTAAATGCTAGCACTCATGCCACACACCTTCAATATAATATAGCTGTTAAGGATGCTTCAAATCTTTATGATAAATTTTACATTTTCTAATTTGTCTTTAAAATATAAGTCTGTAGCCTGAAAGTTGACCAGTTGTCCGTGTGTTATAGTAACTTAATGGAGTGTTCCAAAACTTCACAATGCTCGTTAGTCATTACAGGATTGACGGAAATAGAAAAAAAATCATAACTTACCTTTTAAACTTGCTCATTCCAGATCCACTTCCAGTGCCAGTAATCCTGGCCTACAACATCATCGTTCATTCTTCATATGAACCCTGTAGCTATTCACAGACCAAAGCGGTGGGATTGCGTGACGAATGAACAGTGACCACCCAGGATCACCAGACCAGCAATGCCCGAGGAAGGAGCAGGTTTGAAATGTAAATTTTGGGGATTTTTTTATTTCCTGTAATCCACCAACTACCAGTAATAAGCTTTTTACATTTCCAAAACACCCCTGTAAATACATTGTACTACAATGGTGTAAATTAAGTTATTAAGATGTTGCAACTCATGATAGCGGTTGCAACACCTGTATGCTGTTTCTTAATGTACTCTTAAGTTCACACGGCTTAAATTGGGGCGTATTTCGGCCCGTATTTTGTGGCGTACTGCGCTCAATGCGGGGCGAAATACGTCCCAATAATTACGGTAATCCACAGTTCTCCTCTTCCCGCTCGGACAATATGCCGCGCGGGGAGATAAGTGACATGTCAATTATTCACGGCAATTACGCCCCACGAGTAATGCATGTCTATGGGGATGGCGGGCTGTGGGAACTTCCGAACACACGGCGTAATTGAGGGGCGTAATTACACCTCGCAGTTATGCCATGTGAACTTAGCCTTAGACTCTTAGGGCTTTTTTCATACGGAGTTTTCACTCCGTGTTACAAGCGCTTTTTAGATCCATCTCTTGGACTGACAGAACGGACACAGAGACGGATCTAAACAATTAGTAGTTACTTTATGACTGTGGGCTACGAGGAACATGCAGCGGCTTTCCCATGAGAGATCGCCACTGCGTGTTCTCCTCCTGCCTGTCGGCTCTGCTTTACGGACCCGATCAAAGAATTGACTTGAAATTCTTTCAAAGACGGAGCCGGCAGGCAGGAGGAGAACACACACGTACAATAGAGGTTTCCATGCAGATATGAACAGATTTAAGATGCAGCTCTAATTCTTTATGCACAGTCCCTGGATTGAATGACTTAAAAAGATAATCCAGCTTTAGAAATTAATGAAGATTCATTGCATAATGAAAAGGTTATAAAAAAAAGTTCTATCATATTTTGTGGATCAATTTCTCAGTGTTTTTAAGATCATGCTTGATGTCATTGATTGGAATCCTTTATTGGTTAGTTCCAGAGCATGAATATCTGTCTTCCTTATGTGATGGATGCACATGTTTTTAGGTTTACTGTCATGTAACAAGCTATTCATTTGTATGATCATTACTGTACATTACCAGGACAGTATTCAACCTCTGAAAGTACACAGTGGAGGTCAATGACAAAGGACAACAAGCAGAAATCTTGAAAACCTTGTGGTACTGATACAGTTAATTTGAAAATTTAATCCAGCCAATGTATGCAGTTCATGTCCTGTATATACTGTATGTCTACATATAATGTCAATTTTCATGTTTTCAGAGGCAATCTTATCATGTCAAATTTATAGATCCGCAATGTTACAACAAATAACAATTAGACTGTAAATGTACACATTTGTACAGATCCTTCCTAGCAATTATTGCATAACACCTATCTCACGTACATTGTCAACTCAGATAATTTCAGTTTATTTTAAGAAGGACTGGTATTAGCACTGTGGAAGCTTGTGCAGATGTCAGGGCCTGTGCTTGGAAGGCTAATTATGATCTGGATAAACATGTTTTATTTTTGTTAGTACAAAGAGGGCGCACTGTGACACTGTCCTCCATATGCCCATGTATACCTGAAATCAGAGCTTATTTTAAGACACTCTGTATGCCAGCTGTGCACAATCAGCAGCCCAGGATAATATGAGGCTTGCAATGACTTTCCATGTGGCCCTCAACTATTGGAACACAGTCTGCATCTAGTTTGGTCCCCTTACCCCTATCTAGCACTTCAGAAAGGAGTACATGAGATTGAAAGGTGGTTGTCTACACCTGCATCTCTATCCATTGTAGTTTATGAAAGCTGTGAATTGTGAGGCTGGTTCTACAACTTCTATAGCATTGTTTTCACAGTTCACGACGACTTCTGATGTGATTGAGTTGCCGAATCAGGAAAGAGATGGAGCGGCTTGTAGAATCAAGAATCTGAAAAATCAGACTTTTTCCTGATAACAGTTCCTTGCAGACAGAACTACTAATCATGAGCATAGGAGAGCATCTCCTTCCAAGATTAAACTTCTAACATCTGCAAATATATTGTGACCTATGTGCCAAGCTCAGAAAGGTAACATACCATAAGCATTTCTCCTCCAATATATTTTAGAGAGAGCCCCCTGTATACATCCTCCCTGAAGTGACGAATGGGTAGAACTGGAGCCCCATTTCCCAGATAGGCAGGAACCAATAGAACCTATATTTTTAATATGCCATAAATGTTTGATGGCAACAAGTTTTTCACTTTGTTGCAGCTGTCAGGAATGGTTCAGTCTGACGGTGTGACCCTTGCACCGAAAAAGGTTTGCACCCCGAGTGTGTAATTAGCATAATTAATGTCTGGTTTGGAAGAAGCCCAATAAAAGAACGTCAGAGAGTAAGGATGATGCAGAGCTGGATCCCAGGTGAGTGTAAAAGTTTTGTTTTATTTCATTTTATTTTAGGGCAGCAGCCTCCCAATTAAAAAAAAATAACTAAAAAAAATACAGACTGGGTAACTGCAATGGCAATGGCTTATAATTTAGATGTTTGCATAGCACACTTTTTTATATACCTGTGTATTTTATATTATTGAAATAAGAATGTTTCAGAGTTAAAAGTCACAGTGTTGGAAGAAGCAAAATTCTTATTTATCTCATATATCTCCAGGCTAAAAAACTCTTCAAGAAACTCTGACAAGGGAAGAGATATGATCTATGCTGTGCAGCACCTAGGACAGCACCAGTTCTGTACTTTCTAATGTAATGACATCTTTGGCCTCAAAATTGCAAATGAAAATATTATTTAATCAGCAATATTAATACAAATCTAAATCTAATTAATTAAAATGTTCCACTGTTAAGAAACTTCACAGTTGTAGTTCACAGCTAACTGCAACATAGACTTGAAGTTTATTTACTGTACAAAGAAAGTTCCACATCTTTGTTATATGCTTTGTGTAATTCATACAGGCAGATGTTTCAATGTACATATTTATAGCAGCCAATGTTACATATTAGCACTGCAGTTAAAAAATATCATCAAAAATGTCATGTTTAGCCAGCTTTAGGTGGATTTCTGTCACATCCCTCATATCCAGCACCCCAATTGCATTGACTTAATGCAAAAAAAAAAACATATACAGTATGCTTTACAGGATTGCAAATGTCCAGAGCACTCATCTAAATCAGTGGTCGCAATATAATTTTTGCATGGACAGAAGCTTCTGGTAAAGGATTAACAATACATTCTCCAATTGATACCGAATGATCTGAGGACTCAAAGCAATGACAGTGCATCCCCTACTATATACTTTCACACAATATGGAAAAGTTTATCTTGATCAGACATCCCATTTCAGCTAAATTTAAGATAGGTCTGAACTGATAATTACATAAACTAATGGTCAACGGATTTCTTCATATAAGCAAGATACTTGAGCTAACTTTGTAAGTATTTGAGCCAAAACAGGAAAAAAACATAACCATATTTTTTTGCCCTTGACATTTTGGTTTAAAAGTGTATTCCCATCTCACCTCATGGAGCTGGGAGGTTAAAGCGGATCAAAATAAGTGACTCTATAAATATGCTTGTTTTTAAAAAGTTATTTTTTCACCTTATATACATACGTGTTTTCTCTTTCTCTTTGTAATGCTTATTGCCCAGGTAACCGATCACCACTGTATTCTAGCAGCAGTGACTGGCCTTGTCATTGTGAAGTTGCCAATGGCTGGGGGAAACATGATTTCCATGCATTCCCATTTCCTTATGACATGGCCACTCCACGGGTATGTGAGACACAGTGCTGACAGAGAACTGCTCTGCATGCATAGAAGCCCTGGAGTACTGCTCAACATCATCACTGCTGCTGCACAACCTGTTCACATTGTCTGGTTACAAGCTATGGTGCGGCGCCCTTCATGTCCTGTGTACAGTGCTCCAGGGCTTGAGTCCATGCCCTGGAGTGTCTTCGCAAATAACAGCACCTCCTGGTCCAGGCACGTTAACAGAGAGAATCTTGTGGCTCCATTAGCTTCAGGACACATGCTTAAGACCCAAAACTGTCCTATCTAGCTTACATGTTTCTAGAACAACTCGAGACTGCACACCTATCCCCAATAGATAACACATCCCTTAACAGCATCCAAATGTTGCTATCAGTTTTTTCCATAACAGTATGGGGAGTTTGCACTTTCAAGCCAGGAGCATGATAATATCATTTTAGTACCACTGACCTGAACTTCCGAAAACTAAGATGTGACTCAAGGCAGCCATGGAAGCTCAGGTGCTGGGGGAAATGGGAAAATCCCTTTAACAATGAATATACATTTTACCTTGTTTAGTGCCCAGCTGACCTAACCGATATGTAAATGGTGCCAGTAATTTCTGATGCCATGTTTGCTGGAGACCTTGACAGGAAAGTTCCAACCACTCCAATCTATTTGTCTTTAGCATCACACATTGTACAATGATCAGGAGATTCCCATCGATATTACGTTTTTATTAGATCTTCCTAAAATTGCTAGGTTCTGATCAGTGTTGGTTTGTAGTACACGGGGCCCACCAATGGAGGTGATTCTTAGAGCCCACCAATGGAGTTCACTCTTCTCACCGACCAGTGAAGTTGATTCTTGAAACCAACCAGCAGAGTGGATTCTTGGGCCCACCAGTGGAGTTGATTCTTGGAGCCCACTAGTGGAGTTGATTCTTGGAGCCCACCAGTGGAGTTGAATCTTGGAGCCCACCAGCACAGTTGATTCTTGAGACCCACCAGCAGTGTTGATTCTTGAGGCCCACCAGTGGAGTTGATTCTTGGAGCCCACCAGCACAGTTGATTCTTGGAGCCCACTAGTGGAGTTGATTCTTGGAGCCCACCAGTGGAGTTGATTCTTGAGACCCACCAGCACAGTTGATTCTTGAGACCCACCAGCAGAGTTGATTCTTGAGACCCACCAGCCGAGTTGATTCTTGAGACCCACCAGCCGAGTTGATTCTTGAGACCCACCAGTGGAGTTATTTCTTAAGGCCCACCAGCATTGATTCTTGAGGCCCACCAGTGGAGTTGATTCGTGAGGTCTACCAGTGGAGTTGAGGACCAACCTACAACTACTGTCCATTACTGCACATACTGCACATGACTCTTACACTCTGTCTCTTGCTTCATGCCTCTCTTTCTCTGCCTTTCTATATGAAAAGCGGCCCCAAAACCACCATGCTCAGAGGCTCACCATGCCCAGGGTTTCCCCTGCTCCCCTTTGGGCCAGTCCAATCCCGATTCTGATGAAGAATGACTATCTATGTGCATATTACATCTACACAGAAAGACAGCAGAAAAAGTAATTAAAACTCCACATATTTCCTTAACTGATGTAATGATGAAACTATATCATGAATGATTCGGTTTCATTGACATGGAAACTTAAACATCTATTTATTTTAATTGGTACAGTCCATATGATACTGGTATTGGCTACCAAGGGCATCCTGGATGCCATCTGTGGGCAGTTTTCTTGCTAAGGAATGTGTCTTAAAATAACACATCAATTTTCACTCTAAATCACTTGGAATAGACTGCTAGACAACAGTTATAGAAAACAATAGCGCTTCAGTACTAGCCTGGAAATGAGAATGCTGATTGGGCAGTAGACCAGAAATGAGTTACAAAATCGTTTATAGCACAAGATTATCAGGTCAAAAGTTCCTGGTCTATAATGACCACTGCACAGACAATGTTACACTCCTGATGGGGGATAATTAATAGCAAAATGTTGGTATAATCCGAGGAAATGAGACATAAGTGTTTTTGTCATTTCTCTTGCCCACATCACCATTTAAGCAATAATAACTATGCAGACAATGGTCGGAAGAAAACTTACATATTACAGCATATTGCAAGACAGACGAAAAACTGCATACCAGACAGATAATGTCTGCTACACCTGTATCCTAATCAATATACTCCTACTTTCCACCAAAAGGCTCATGCACACAGATTACATGAAACCATAATATAGCACTTATCGGATGCTGTGGGCTCATGTTGTTACCTCTTTGTGCCTGTAATGTTTTAGGCCCATCCATGAAGAAAATATTGCCATGTTCCACTACATGCCATATAGCAGGGCTGCAGGGATATTACTTACTGAGGCAACAAAGTGCCTATTGGTCTGATATACTTTTGCCCAAGAGTTATAAATTTAATAACTTATGCCAGCTTCAAATGGCCATAACACTGCCATGTTTTTGTACCACTATACCAACCAAACCAAATGGAACCAGAACAAAATCCACACGGAGGGTCTTCATCATTCTTCTTTTGCAGTTTTTCGGCAGCTGATTTCCTAGGAAGAAAATCTTCTCTTTCCCATCTCTTTCATTGTGGGTAGCTCAAAAGGGGTAGCATTCTTAATTAGTGAGAGGCACCATGTAAGTTTGTGGAGGAATGTACTCCATTAGTTACTCCACTGAAATTTAAATATGTTTGAAAGGGCTCATAGTAAATGAGCTAGGACACTAGTAACCCCTTTTGAGCTATCCACAGACCCTCTCACCTAGCCAACCAGTATTCTACTTTGCACTGATAAGGGGCAACACCTTAAACAGGTGTATGCAGATAAAAAAATCCCATTTACATTACAGGGCTCAATGAATCAGATATGAATTCAGGAAGGCTTCATCCAATAGGCGGTGCTACAAAAGTCCAAGCTCATTTCCCATGAGCCTATTAGAATATATTTCAATGCAGAAAAACATATACGATTCCAAAAAGTGAATGATCATGATCTGGTGTCAATGACCATCATGGACATGTAAGATAGAGTAACTATCACAAACATACAAAAAACGATAATAGATGAAATTATAAGACTTTTCTCTAATACATGTTATTAGCAAATCAAAGCCTCAGTATTAGTATATGTACACACGGCGTGTTGGATCCGTTTTTGGATCCGTTTTTCATTACATGAAAAATGCATTGAAAACTGCATCCAAAAAACGTATCCAAAAACGCATCTGCAAATGCGTTTTTGGATACGTTTTGCATGCGTTTTTGGATGCATTTTTCGGATCTGTTTTTCAATGTGTTTTCTTTCAAATCACAAACATTAAAATTTTAATCCAATGCTATTTTCGGATGTGAAAAGCGCATCCAAAATGTACCCAAAAGTGTGTTGCGGTTTTGGATCCATTTTTCAGGCTCCAAAAGCGCACTCCTTTGTTTCCTACGGGGATTTCACTTGCGTAAAAAGCAAGTAGAATTAACATGACAATTCTTTAAAAGTTTCCAAAAAAGACATCGAAAAGACGCAAGTAAACACGCATCAGTGATCACTCGTCTGAACGGCGATGTGTGTTTTACATTGAAACTAATGTAAATCACACTGCACATTGTTAGATGTGTTTTTTGGTTCCGAAAAGCGGATCCAAAAACGGATCTGAAAATCGCCGTGTGAATATACCCTTACAGGCAAACATGTTTTAGTTTAAAGAGAACCTTATCACATAGATTATGCCCCCCTTGCTGAGGGCAGCACAAGCTAGTGTCAGACCTGCTGTTCCCAGCGCTGTGCCCCTTATTCTGTAAGATGCAGGAGTTTTAAAGCATTTACCCCTCAAAAACTTATTTATGAGAAAGGGGTTCTCCGTAATTCCCATGGAAGGTTTTCCCCGGGAGTAGGGGGGAAACCTTTGGAAGAAGGGTCTATAAAAATAAAAAAAAGATATGATGAAAATTAATAAACCCAAAAATGAAGTGTCGGGTTTTTTAAGGCTTTTATTTTTAGATTTTGATAAAAACCAAAAAAAAAAGAAAAAATGGCTATGCTTTTTCCCCCCCTTTTAAGGTTTTTGGTTTTTTTTGAGTTTTTTAATTTTTTTTTAAATCCAGAATTAAATTTTTAAAGGGGGGTTTTTAATTTGGGTCCCATAAAGTCCCCAAAAGGGTCTTTTTGGACCCTTTTTCACTAAAACCATTTTTTTTTTCCCCCTTTTTTCACCCAAAACCCAAATTGTTTCATAAATTCTTTTTTTAAAAAAAAAAAGGAAGAAAAACCCTGGGAATTATCGGGGTTGTTTTTTCAGAAACGAAAACTAATTTTTGGGAAGGTTTTTTTTTAAAAGGTGATTTTTTAAATCCCAATAAATTTTTTTTTAAAGGAAAATTTCCGGGGGAAAGGTGGGGGAAAATATGAAAATGGGCGCTGTGCCCCACGAAGGGAGGGGTTTTAAAAGATTTAAAAATTTTTTTAAGGGGATGGGCCCCCCAAAAGGGGCCCCCCCATAAGTTTTTGCCCTAAAAATGGTTTTGGCAGGAGGGGGGGGGGCCCGGGGGGGTTTAAAAAATTGCCTCGGGTTTAATTTTTTGGAAAAAAATGTGTTTTTTCTTTAAAAAAAAAATTTCGCCCCCAAAATAAGGGGGCGGGTGGAAACCATTTAAAAACCGTGTTTGGGGGGGGAAATTTGTGAAAGGGTCACCTTTGGGGAATTTAAAGTTTCCGGGGGGTACCAATTTTGGGGGGGTTTTTTTTTTTTGGGCCCCAAGGGAAGGGAAGGACTGTTTTCCCGGGTTTAAAGCAAAGGTAAATTCCCCGCGGGGTTTAATTCGGTGCACCAACTTAACATGGACACGTTTAACCCCCTGGCCCCCCTTTAAGTGGCCCCCCGCTCGAACGGGAAAATGTCCCAATCCCCTAACTTCGGGGATCACCCAACGGGGTTTTTTTAAAAAAAAAAAAAAACATTTAAATTTTGGTTTTCCAAAAAACTTTGGGGGAATGTTTTCCCCGTAATTTTGGGGTTTCCCGGGAGGTAAAAGACCTCTTTGGGGAAACTAAAGATGGCAAATTGGTTATTTTAAATTGAAGCAAAAATTTTATTTGCAAAATTATAAATAGGGGTTTTTTTTTTCCCCCGAGGAAAAAAATTTTTGGTTTTATATTGGGGTTTATTTAAAAAATGGGCTAACCCTTTTTGGGGTTTTTAACATCTTTTTTTCTTTTTTTTCCCGGGGTTGCGGGAGAATTGTTTTTTAAAAGGGGGTATACCAGGAAAAATTTAAAAATTCCCCAATATTTTTCCGTGGAAAAGTGTTTTTAAAACCCGGACCCGTATAAAAGGGTTTTTAAAAGTATAAAATTTAGGCGGTTTTTTTTCGGGGTTTTGGAGGGGGTCAATTAATGGGCCCCTGGGTATACCCTATTTAAAAGTAAGGGGTTTTTTGGTTTCTTTTAAAAAAAAAGGGGAGGGTTTTTTTAAAGAAAAAAGGTGGGGTAAAAAAACACGGGGGCTTTAAAGCCCAGGTTAAAGTGCCCTTATTTTTTTTGGGTTTCCCCCCCCCTCTTTTGGTTTTTTTGGAAAAAAATTTTTTTCCGGGAAAAATTGGGAAACTAACCCCATGTGTAATAAAAATGCATTTAATTCACGTTAATGACCATTATGACTTTCGTTTGTCCTCGGGCATTCTTCCATAGTAATGAAGTGAAGTGGCCGATACTTAGAGAGGAGGAAGCACAAACAACTTAAGCCCCATTCTCTTTTAGGAAGAAAATGGAGGTTCATTTTCATAACAATACAGGTTTGTATATATGCAAGCATTGCCTTAGAATAACAATAGAGACATTGTTACTGCAGAGTTTGCCAGGCCTTCAAATGTTTATTATGGAAATGGTCTTAAAATTTCAAGTGGAAGCTTCACATACTTGACGCTCCTTGGCAATAACATGGAGAAGAAATTTTACAAGAAGAAGAAAAGACAGCAAACAAGACAGCAGATGCTTCTATTCATTCAAGCTCAGAAATCATGAAAGGAAAAAACTTCTAATATACAGAAACCTAAAAACTCTACAAATAATTTACCCCATACATCACCTAGATATCATTGTCATTGATTCTAAGGGTCTCTACACTATTTACATTATCATGAAATGGAAACAAATACCCTAAAAAATGGGCCAAATTTATCAAACCTTTCTGTCTTTATTAGCCTTAGAAGCCAATCACAGGCCAGCTTCAAAGGGGTTGTCTCACTACAAGGAGTGCTTTTTATGTTAAAGATCTTGCAAAAAAAAGTCACTTTAAAAATTTGTGTCCATTAACGTGTCCACCTATTCTGAGATACCCCCCTCTTGTATACTCATCGCCCCCTCGGGTCGTTATAGCTACAGACCTGTCTGATCTCTCTGATGGCTCCCAGCACTGGTTGTATGCTACAGCCCGGGGCTTCTACTGCAGCTTAGTAAAGCCATTAAACACGCCCTAAAATTAAAATGAACCCAAAAAACAGGATGGGAAAAATAAAAGAGTGAGAAAAACCCTTTAATTTTTTCCGAGCGTAAAAAAAAAAATTAAATTAAACCTGAACCCTAATTGGCTGATATGACTGTCTTGTTAGACAGTTTTTATAAATTAGGCCCAATGTATTCTGAGATCTTAGTAAAATGAGTTGGAAAACTTGATGAGTTGTGTCTTATGTTTTGGGGGAAAATCAAGGTGGATACTATATATACTGTATGTTGTGATTAAATGATCTTCCCCGCCAAAGCACCACCTAAAAGGGGACTGTCAGTGCCCAGTCTATGGGTCCATTGCATATGTTGGCTTTGATAGCAAAAATAAAAATGTCCTTTAAATGTAACATTTTTCTTAACATTACAGTACCACTACCAAATGGCAGATTTGCCATGTAGGAGGATTATTCAAATATTCTTTGATATTTGATAGAGATATTTTGAAAGATGTGATCAGTAGGGTTTTGTGATGAATCCCAAATTCCCGAAGGGGCGGGTCAAGAGCCCTTGGGTTTCCTTTCAACCTCTCTTACTTAAATGGGGGAAAAAAAAGAAAAAGAGTATTTATCACTTTCGAAAACCATCTTTTAAAAGGGGGTTTTCCCATAAAGAGCAATTCACGGAATATATGACAACTGAATGCTAACTGGGGGCCCTTCTGACCATGGTGAGGAGAAGTTTGAATGAACTGTCCTCCTTCAAGGTCTATGGTACTAACGCACAGTAGGCTTGACCACACTCCATTCCGACTCTTTCTTATTTGGGTCTCTGGACTACGGTTCTAGTATCTTAGCAGTGGGCTTCCAGTATTCATACCTTTATTATCTATTCTGTGGATAACTGCTAAACGTTTTTTGTGTGAAAACACGTTTGAAGGGGTTCTCTGCTTTGGGAAAATCCTATTGTTAAAGGTAAATTGACAAAAATGGGTCACAAAGTGTTGCCTATTTGTTCCACATTATCTTAATATGTTGGAACTAAAAAATGTGTACAGTTTCCCTGCGCAAATCCACGGGAAATATTTTTATAAAAGGGGTTGTTTTAAATCCAAACCAAACTTCAGACACAATTCCTGTCAGGGGGGTTGTTGGTTTTATCCGTGATTGGGGATATCAGCCCTGCTTTCCCAGCTTTCCTTAAATTTAAAATGATGTGAAAGTTAAAATCGTAGTGAACAAAAAAACAGAGTCAAGAGTACTATATGGGCCAATAAAAGGGGTGTTTTGGGGGGCCGCCCCTGACAGGTGACTCCCCAAGCACGGGGGGGCTGGCAGCCCGCTGGCCCCTAGAATGCTTTACTCCCGCCCGGAAATACCCCGGTATTTGCATGTCCCTTATTCCCCCCGTTACAAAACGATCGTTTGTATGTGCGGGGGGAGGGGTAATCCTAGTTTTCTAAGAGTTGGAAACTAATTGGGCACGCATCCCCACGTATAAAACGCAAATACCAGCAAATGTGCGCCGAAATTTTGCCCTGTGAACATAAACCCCAAAAAAAATTTGTGGAATTAGTTTTACAAGGCCCCTTCTAAATAATGGGTACAGGGGCGTACTAGCATTCATAGGCCCATGAAGATAGAAAATTTCCCCAAACCTAAAGAAGGAAAAACAGGGACATTTAGATAGCTAATAAAGCTTTAATACAGTACGGCTGTTTTTCTAGAGCCCCCGTGGTGTTAGGTAGCAGAAACCCCCCATTATCTACAAAATGGGACAATATTCTTACACCCGAGTGGGCTCCCTTAAAGGGGTTTTGCCACGATTTCACTTCATACTCGATGCAAAAATTTGTGTGCTCAGAAGGGGGCGGTGGATTGTTTTATTTTCTATCATGTACCCAGAGGAGAATCACCAGCCCCTTTTCCCCTTTTCAGTCAAAGAAAGGTCTTTTTTATGAAAAATTGTGAAGTTCAAAGAGCTCAGAGGAAAGTTTTTTCTCAAGCCCAAGGGCTAGGTTGAAATCCCCGAGGAACCCAAACCGTGGAAAATTTTTTCCCCTTTATCAATGCACATACCCAAGAAGTTTTTTTTTTTTTATTTGCACTGTTTTACTAATTTCTAAAGGAGTCAAGGGACAGAAAAGAATGCAGACCTGGGGTTTGAACATTTAGTACTCCTGAGGGAAGGTGATGTCGGCATGTTAAAAAGGACTGAGGAGCTCTCAGTGGGGGATCCCTGGAGAGAGTTTTAAACAAGGATACCAAGGAGCAGGTAAAACATTACAGAAATTTTTAATAAAATGAATGGGGAAAAAAGTTTATTTTTTAAAACTGCAAACTTCACACATCAATTTTACCTGGGAAAACCCCTTAAAAGGGGTTTTTGCCACAATTAATAGACGTTTGGATCCCCCCTTTTTTCCAAAATTAGAATTTAACACTTTTCTAAATTATAGTGTTACAAAAATTGCAGGAAGAGCTCAGGCTTGCCTAACCTGCCCTTTATTTTTCAAAAAAGCTTCTATTAGTAGGATAAAAAGCTTTGGGGGTTTTGGCCGCACTTGGAGAAACACTTCTTACTGAGAAAGGGGCTAAGGCCAAGGCACCCCGGGGGTAGAAATAATGTTGGTTTTGAACAGATCCCCCTGGATGGATTTTTGAGAGATCCCTGCTTTATCTATGACAGAGAAATGAAAACTTTCAAGCTTGCAGGGGAGAAAAAGGGGTTTTGTCTTTTTGTAATACAAGAATCCACAAGTTGAGGGGATTTTTTAGTGAAAAATTTTCACACGATCCCTTAAGAGGCTCTGTGCTCTGCTTGGGTCTCTCTTCTTCAGCTTAGCGTGGGGGGTTTTTTTACATTTGCTTTTGCAGATAAGCACGCCGGCAAAACCCCTTTTAAGCTCTGGGGGCCCCATGCAGTTGTCTGGTTGCAACGGGGTACAGGGACCCCATTATGGGGTTCTGTTAAAGCAGGACAGGTCCTCCAGAGAGAGTTTGCCCAGAAGATAAGATTGAATTTTGTTTAACCTCTCTACGAACACAAAAAATTTTAAAAGTTTTGAAATGGGTTTTTTTTTTCAGGGAACCTGTTTAAAGAAGGTAAAGAGGCCCAAAGGTCGCCGCCCCTTTACCTCTAGCAATTGTAGGGTTTTACCTGCCATGGCCCCTAAAAGTCAAAAACGTTTTAAAAACCTCCGTATCAGAAATAATTTGGAAATAATAGTGTCACTTTGGAATACTTCCTCTGCTACTTTCTACGATCAGACCCACTAGGAATGATGCTGATAATGCTATTGCCACATATTTTATTTTAAAGAAACTCCACATTGCCCATAATCTCTGGCTACCCTGGATGCAAGGTTGTGCTTAGCACAGTTTCCCTAGTCAGAAATTTCTATTGTACCTTCCTCAGCCACTAAGGGATGCGGTGCCAATGTCTCCTTTCTGTGGTGACAAGACTGCAGTCTAGTGGCCTGTCCTTAAAAATCTCTTGTATTATTTCCTTACAATGCGAAACAAATTGCACTGGAATATAAAAACAAGGAATGGATTACGTCACCAAATGAAGTGAGTTTGCAGCCCCAAGACTGCTGCCAGAATCCACACTGAGGGTTTTTTCAATGTCTCCTAACCTTACTCTGGGAGAACCACACAGCTCCATTCAAATGAATGATATTAAATACTTCTGCCGACTACAGCAGCCGCACAGCGCTTAACCCCTTCTGGACTGAGAGTGAATGGAATTCTGGGGAGCAATTATCACTTTCCCTGGAAACCAAGCAAACATATGCAAAGGCTGTTACTTTAGCTGGTGGTGAACTACAACACCCAGCATTCTGCTGAGAAGAAAGGTATGAGAATGAGTGCGACATTATATTATAATCCTCACCTCTGTTTACTTATACACAGTCACTTTATTATGACCAACAGCTAATATTCAAAGTAACTACTGCCCACTCCCAGGTTATAGACCAGTCGGCGCTTATAAAGCTGGGGGCCCTTTTTTTTCCCCTTGGGTTATGGAGGTCGGATGACCCATTGGAAGTTGAACTGCTCAAAAAAGAGGAGGAACAGTTAGGACCATCCCATTGGGGGCCCGTTGAAAGTCGGGGGGTGGCTTAAAAATTTTTGATAAAACATGTGAAATAAAAAACCCCAAAAATTTTTTTCATGTATTGTAGATAACACTTGTGCGCACGGCAAGAGTAGAGGTGGGGGGTGACTCTTTAAGGTCTTGGCAGGCTGTCCAGGTATCTGGAGTGACTGCCCCCCAAAGCTGAGGGCCCCTAGAGCCCCCACCAAAAAACATGTCACACAGATGCAAAATTGGGTTTAAGTCCTGGGAATTAGGGACCAGAGTGGGGCTGGAAGTCTTGGTCATGCTCTTCCGATCAATTTTGAACATTTTTAGCCATGTGATATGTTGCATTTTGTTTTCTGAAAGTTCATGGGCCCCAAGGGATGTTTTACCACGTAAATTTCGGGACGTAAGTACCCCCGCAATTACGCCGGGGGGATTTGGGGTCGCGGGGGGGGGGGGCAACCCGCCACCCCATTGACAGTCATTATCGTGGTCGATTGCCCAATAATTGACGTCATTTTTCCCCGGTTAAATACAATAATTTTAAGCGGGAAGAGGGGGGACCGCTTTTAATGGATTCCGTAATTTCGGCCGCACCGATTTGGCGCAAATACGACGGAAAATGCAACCAAATTTGCCCCTGTGAAAAAATTAAGAAGACAAACAGCAGTATGGGTGTTGTGATTGCGAGATGGATTCATAGCCAAAAGGGGTTTTGAGTGCATTTACAGGAGAGTGGCCGGAAAGCCAGAAAAATATTCCCCACACCATAACGCTACTACTGCCAGCTTGTGTTTTTTCCAGCAATGGTTGCAGGGTGTTTGTTCTCTGATTTTTTTTTTTTTTTTTGCCTTACAAGAAAAATCCATTGTTTGATGAATATTAAAGTGACTCATCGAAAAAAGGCAACCCCTTGGCCGCAAAGGGACTGCCGCAAAACCCGGAGTTTTGGAAAAGCACTCGGAACAAAGACAAGTCAAAATTTTCCCTGCACGTCATTTCGATTGTATTGTAGCACGGGGGGGCTAGTGTAATTTATAGCTCTCTAGAGACCCCTTTAATTACCCAATTGCGCCGCATTTTGCCACTATTAAGCATAAAGCACCCCAAATACGGGCTAAATAAGCCCGGGGAACATCGTTTACGCAAAATGTTCATTGAACTGTTGTTTTAGTCATATGCCTGGTAGCCCCTCTGGATCAATATGGTGCTGTGCTGCTCCACTATACCATGTCTTTTCCCTTGTACCTTTGTAGTGAGTCACTTTCTTGATGAACATGTTGCTCTGCAGTTTCCACATCACCAATTCACAATGGCACTATGTGTCCACTCACAATATACTTTCACCACAGCAGAAGCGAATAGTTCATAAATTGCGCAGTTTCAGAAATACGGCCACTCAGCCCAAAAGCCAATAATCATCTCTTTTCGCAACGCTGACAGCAAAGAGGGATTTGTGTGCAGACAGCCTATCACATACCTTATATACCCACCAAGCCAGCTCACCATGCGTGACTTCCTTCATGAGCTACGCGCCGCTGACGTTGAAATCGTAATAATACAACTAGACTGTGTAACTACTTTACTACTGGTCTCCTTTAGGGCAGTTTCAAACGTTGCAGTTTAGCAAAAGCTACTAAAACACTTGCACTTTTTTTTTAATGTGGCCAATGTTAGCTGGAATAAAAAAGGAAATGCACTCGAGATTGTGTGTTTTGTAAATTTTATTTTTCTTCCACTTTGGGCATGTTATTTGGGTCTGTAGCAGTTTTCTCACAAATGACATGCTTTAGGTGCAGTGTCTTCTCAGACAGTTTATAGCATTTTCTCTCCATAGACCTGCAATGGGCTTTTTTTCTGTCATGGGTTTTGTGCGGGTTTTTTTTTTTGTGCAGTTTTTCCTTTTACAAAACATGTGATAGATCACATGATGTGTGGTAGGGAATAATAAACAATAAAAAAAATGCTTGTTCTAATAACCAAATGACATGACATGTCAAATTGCATGTTGCCTAAAAAGAAAGCATTCAGTTTTTGATACAGCTAAGGCGAAAAAAAATGCTGTGTGAATTGGGCCTAAAACTTATATTTTGCATATATTTTCCTGGCATGGTTTTTTTTCTTTTTATTTTATTTGCTTATGGCATTCACTGTACCAATTAAATGATGTGATAATTCTGTAGATCGGATCATTGCGCAGCAATATCAATTCTGTGCACCTATTTTTGTTGTGGAAACAGGTATTTAATGTGTTTTTTTTGTTTTCTGTTTTTCATCATGTATTATTTCTGTTATCCGACTATCAGACTAGACTATAAGATCAGTTCACAGCTGTTATAATACAAGGTAATACATTAATGTATACATTAATGTATGAAATCCCGAGATGTCTCAGACACTATTGACCTTGCCATCTAGAGGTTTAGGCCATGTCCCCACGGCAGGATTTTCGGTCAGTTTTACAGACGGTTTTCAGAATTGAAAGCCGTCTGTAAACTAACTTCAACCATCCTGATAGACTTTAAAGGGAATCTGTTGCAAATTATTTTTTTTTTTACTTATTAAATCAAGCCCCTGATCCATATGCTTTTCCTCTCAGTCGTTTTTATTTCCTGATTGTAGATTTCTCTATTCGGCCGTCTATATATGATTGTGGGGAAGACATTCTCGCTTGCACTGCTTTAACAGCAGTCAG
The DNA here is from genome assembly GCA_025379985.1 of Phyllomedusa bahiana. Lineage (NCBI taxonomy): Eukaryota > Metazoa > Chordata > Amphibia > Anura > Hylidae > Phyllomedusa > Phyllomedusa bahiana. The sequence continues at coordinate 45,482 of JAODAL010002048.1, forward strand.
AGAGATACTTTACAGCAGCTTCATGGTCATAGTAGTCTTAAGACAGTTTCTGTCCCATAGACTTGTTTAGGAGTGTTTTCACTGTGTAGGGAGGGGAGAGGGGGAGCTGTGCCATCTCCTCTTGTGACTGGTGGAGTCTGTGTTATCTGTACACAATGGTGTCTCTTTTCAGTGTGACCCTGCTTTTACTGATAATGAGCAGACACTGCTGAAAAGCTCTCTAAACAGAGCAGGAAGTGTCAGACAATTATTAGGCTTAGTGGCCAAAGTGAAAACTGCAGGACTTAGAATTATTAAAAAAATACTGAAAGTGATATGGAAAATTTAAAAAAAAAAACACAAATTCCTAAAAAATGTGTTTAACATAAAAATGTGAGTTAAATAATAAGTCATTTTTTGATGACACATTTCCTTTAATAGAAAATCCGTTCAGCAGTCCCCACTGAACGGATTTTCTGCCAGATGGTTATTTACACCACCGGCGGTCCGAAAAACTTAGAACATGTTGATTCTTCCGTCTGGCTTTCGGGCAGAATATGAACATGTCAGTGGCTGAGGGCAACAGGTGACTCCACAAACTGCGGAAAGAACTGACCCCCAAAACCACAGAAATAATGTCAAATTACCGGCCGGAATCTTTAATCAGAAAATTCTTTAATCCAAAGATCACATAAAAAGACACCAGTCTTGTTCATGGGATACAGCACGTGAAAGCTGTGAAATCTCATAGAAACAATGGTAGGGGTGTCTTCAGCGCGTAAACAACGCACAATACGCTCCACACTTTTTTTAAAAGTACACTTCAAAATAAGCCTCTAATCAGGTGTATTTTAAAGCTAATTTTGAAGCGTAAATATACACTTCAAAATTATTTTGTGTGAGTATATCCTTAAATGAAAGTGCACCTCAAAAGTCACTGATTTACGATTTGCTGTGGTAGATTTACTGTTTTCTCAGTGGGAAGAAGTGGAAGGAATTCTAGTAGCATCTCTTTTCTATTTTCAAATGTTGGAAATGTGGTTTTGCATTTCACAGTAGATGCTGCTAAAGTGATAATATTAGTATGAGACACATGTAATATTAGGGGCCGTTCACACGGCACAGGACAGATACCGGTCGGCCACTGGGGGATGACTTTTCTCGACTGCACGGATTTTTATTAAGGTCTGTGTACAAGTTTTTCTGCCAGTTTGCAGACGGTTTTCAAAACCGAGAACGAGCTGAAAAACCGTGCCGTGGAGACATGGCCTTACAAGTATAATCCTAATTTGTTTTTTCAGTTTTAAACTTAAAACTTTTGTCTAAATTGAGTAGAAGAAAAAAAAAATGTGGAAATGTTAACTCAAAAATTCACACATCCTACCATGTTTTTGAAAAAAATATACAAATAAAGCAAAAAATGCCACATAATTGCTCCCAAGTGCAGTATGTAGCAGTCAGTAGTTGTGTAGATCCCATCATGGCACCACAACAGCACAATGCAAAATTATATATTGTATATGTACTTAATCATCAGTGACTACATACCGCAGATCGACATGCATATACTGTATGTGACTGTGATAATCCTGCACAATACCTGTGCCTACACAATCACTGCGGGAGTCCAGCTGCAGCTAAAAGATTTTGGCCAATTGTAGCTGAACCTGGCAGTTTAAAGAGGACCCGTGACATGTCTGTTTTAGTAAACATCTGTGTTTGAAATCACATTTCTTTAGTTTTCTATGTCGTGTGGTTCCCCTGCTATTCCTTCTTAGAAAAAATTAACTGCTAAATCTGTCAGCTGGGTGTTATCAATTGGGCAAGGTCTGTCTTATCCATTGGGCACACTAGGCAGTTGCCCGAGGGCTCCAGGAGCATGGAGGCCCTGGGCGGTCAAAGGTATGTCCTGTTAATCCAAGGCACATGCCCTTGAACCCCAAATAAGAACTGCCTATTTAATTGTTTATGAATCCTTAGGATGTCATCAGCTCCCTGCCCTGCCAATTAGTCTTGTAGACTGCAGGCTGCTTCAGGCTGTGAGAGGTAAGTTTTATTTTATTTTTCCTCTGTTCCAATTATAGGAGTGACTATTAACCCCTTACCGACCCAGGACATACCCATACCTATAACTCTGTTCACCCTCTACATAGAAGAATGGAGTCAGCTGCTAATTGCAGCTGATATCCGTCGCTAACAGCAGGGAATGGAGCACCGTATCTCACTCCGATTGGCACCCCTGTTGCGAGATCGCAGAGCGCCAATCGGATAACTTGTGAAAGCTTCCATTGCTGTCATGTCTCCCATTCTACCAGTTCCTGCTCTAGGCAGGAAAAGGTAAAACCACCATTTTTGGTTACCCTTCTGCAATGTTTTTTAATTGTACAAATAAAAAAAAAATAAAAAAAAGTTACACATAATTGGTATTGCCACGTCCTATCTATTAAAATCTAACATCATTTAACACCGTAGAAGAAAGAAATTCTAGAAGCCAAAATTGCAACATAAATTTTTTTTTATTATAAGGCGTTTTTATTGTGCAAGAGTAATAAGATAAAACAAAACTATACATGGTAGGTATCTGCATAATCAGGCTGACATTATTTCTCCTGCACTGTGAACAGAAAAAAAATAGAATTGATAAAACCGTGCTGTGTGTTTGTCATCATCCCCCAGAGAAACTTGATAAAAGTTCATCTTTAAAGTGGATGTCCCACTTTTGACATATCGCTAGGGTATGCCATCATTGTCTGAATCGTCCGGGTCCCAGAGGTGGGACCCACATCTAGCTCTTAACCCCTTAACGACCGCCCACCGTCTTTTGCCGTCGGCTGGTGCGGGTCGTTCGTCTACAGCGACGTCTTTTTGTGTCGCTGCAGACATCGGAGTTTGCGGCTCCAGGCGCCGCAGCAGCGCTGGGATTGGGGCTGTACTACACAGCCCTGATCTCAGAGCATTCCCTGCGAGCACCGGGAAGAGGGGGAAACCTCTGCAACCCGGTGCTTTAACCCTTTGATTGCCGCGGATCGTCACCGGAGCGCAATCAAAGGGTTTCCCTTGCTCTGTCGGGTGATCGGAACACCCAGTGACCCGACAGAGCCCGGGGAACGGCTGCACAGTCAGCCCTGGAGATCTACAGTGGCACCAGGACTGTCTGTGTAACAAGCCAGTGATCAGGGCAGACTCTGTGCTTCCTGATCACTGCCTGTGTCAGACTGACACAGATTATAATGTATTAGCATATAGGAATATGATAATACAGTACCAAGTGTTAAAAAAAAAATGTAACACAGTTCTCCCTTCAGGGGATTAAAAAAAAAAGTAAAAAACATAAAAAGTGTAAAAAAAAGAATAAAAAAAAAAATAAAATAAAAATAAATATTTAATAAAAAAATAGTTGTGCATATATTACACACAAAATAAAACCCTACACATATTAGGTATCCACACGAACGTAATAACCTGTAGAATTAATCTAGCAAGTTATTAAGTGTGAAATGTGAATGGTGTAAAAAAAATAAATAAAAGAAAACAAAAAAAAATTCTGCAATTATTTATAAGTGAACTTAAACTATTCCCCCATAAAGTACTACTCATCTCGAATAAAACAAGGCCTCACACAACTGAGTCATTGAAAAAATAAAAAAGTTACAACTGTTGAAACACAAGGAGGCAAAAACTAAAAATGTTCTGGTCATTAAAGGGGTTGTATCGCTACAAAGATCATGTCTCAGATATTGGGGACAGTAAAAATAAGCACTTTTGTAATTGGGTTGCATTACCTCTGTCACTTGGTTTAGCAGATATGAGCTTTTCAATGCATCTGTGTTCTATTTCTAATGCTGCTGGTCGGGACACGTCCACTGGCCGGATCCCGCCCCGTAGACACGCCCCCTGCACTGTGATTGGGTGGCTGACATTTCATTCAGCCTGTTGGGATACGCCCCCATACAGGAAATGTCCTGGACACGCCCCCTGCGCTGTGATTGGTTGCCTTCACACTCTGTGTTTTCTCCCCTCTGAGCTGTTAAAACTGAATGTAAAACCAAGGTCTGCTGGCTCTATACTCATCTCCCAGCTCTAGGGTGAATGATCTGGCTAATTACTGACTGTTTAAGTCACAGATCCCCTCATATAACACAGTGGATAGAGTCTCCTGCCTCTTAACAGGGGGAGAGGAGGAGGGAGAGGGCAGTGTGCATTGCTCCATATAACCCAGTATGCTGCCTGGTAACAGAGGGGAAGGGGTGGGGGGCAGTGTACAATCCTCACATGTCTCATCAGTTGAGGCTGTGTGTATAACTGCATATAGCCCAGCAAGGAGCTTGTGGAGTCAGCCTGAAGCTCTGCAGACACATGAGCAGCATGTAGGAGGCTGTATAGCTGTCCTCTGCAGACATCCTTCTGCTTCCGCTGCACAGTCACAATGATGATGTCACAGTTCTTCAGTGAGGAGAGACACGCCTCCTGGGAGGAGAGACACGCCTGCTGAGAGATGAGACTCGCCCCTGGATTTCAAATTCAATCTCAGAGAATTAGCTGAAGAGCAGGAATGGTTCAAACGATACAACCCCTTTGACTAGTTTTCAGGCCCGGGGCTTAAGGGGTTAAATGAGCCCCGAAACCTCTCTGTTTTGAACGGAGAGGTGTTTGAGTCTCTCCCATAGACATGAATGGGAGTTCTGAGTTCAACTAAGTAGCGATGCACGACTGTAATTGGAACTCCCATTCATGTCTATGAGAGAGTCCCAACCACCTCTCCGTTCAGAACGGTGAGGTTTTGGGGCTTGTTTAGGTGTGCTTCCCAGAGGTGGGACCTGGACCTTTTAGACAATGATGTCATATCCTATAGATATGCTATCATTGTCTAAAGGGAGACAACCCCTTTAAGTTGCATGTGCCCCAAAATGGTGCAATTGAATTAACTAATTGAACTAATACCACAAGCTATAAGCCCCTATACAGCTGCATGGACTGAAAAATGTAAAAATGTATGGTTGTTATAATGTGACAGTAAAAATATTAGAAAAATTCTTGGTCTTTGAGGCCAAAATAGTCCTGATTGTTAAAGAGGTTGTCTCACTATATTGATTCATCTTACCTCAGTCCTATTTTCTTGGTTTGATTTTGAATTCGGGGGCGTGTTTACTGGCTCCTACTAGGCTGCAGTAGAAGCCAGGTCTGTAGCTATAGCAACCAATGCTGGCAGCCTATCAGGAGAGATTGAACAGGTCTGTAGCTATAGCGACCTGAGGAGCTGATGCAGCCCATACAAGAGGGGATATCTCACAAGAGGTAGGACACTGTTAATGGACACATATTGAAGAGTTACTTGTTTTTGCTAGATCTTTAACATAAAAAGCAGCAATCTTTGTAGTGAGACAACCCCTTTAAGAAGTTCCTGTCCCATGAAACAGGCTTGTTTGTTCCAGCACATCCATCAATTGAATTGAGATCTGCTGAATTTAGCGGTCAAGGCAACACACTGAACTCTTTGTCATGTTCCTCACACCATTCCTGAACAATTTCTACAGCATGGTGGGGCACATTATACTGCTGAAAATGACCACTGCTATTAAAACATATTCAGCCATGACGTACTTGGTCTACAATAATGTTTAGGAAGGTGATACGTGTCAAAGTAACATCCACATGAATGTCAGGAGCCAAGGTTTCCCAGCAGTGCTCACAGTTGGCTTGCCCCATAGTGCATATGGTACCATATCTCAACAAGGTATTTGACACGCACAAACCAGGCCACCTTCTTCATTGTTCTGGGGTCTAGTGTGGATGCTGAAGTGCTCATTGTAGGCAGCAATGGACAAGGGTCAGCCTCACACACAGCAAGCTGCAATGTACTGTGTGTTCTGACACCTTTCTGTCCTAGCTAATGTTTTTAGCAAAAAGAGTTAGCTCTTTGGACTAGTCTTTACTCCAAATGCCTATCAATGATTGGCCACCCAAGTCCCTGTTTCTAGCTCACCAGTTGTCCTTCCTTGGCCTATCAATGATTGGCCATCCAAGTCCCTGTTTCTAGCTCACCAGTTGTCCTTCCTTGGCCTATTAATGATTGGCCACCCAAGTCCCTATTTCTAGCTCACCAGTTATCCTTCCTTGGCCTATCAGTGATTGGCCACCCAATTCCTGTTTCTAGCTCACCACTTGTCCTTCCTTGGCCTATCAATGATTGGCCACCGAAGTCCCTGTTTCTAGCTCACCAGTTGTCCTTCCTTGGCCTATCAATGATTGGTCATCCAAGTCCCTGTTTCTAGCTCACCAGTTGTCCTTCCTTGGCCTATTAATGATTGGCCACCCAATTCCCGTTTCTAGCTCACCAGTTGTCCTTCCTTGGCCTATCACTGATTGGCCACCCAAGTCCCTGTTTCTAGTTCACCAGTTGTCCTTCCTTGGCCCACTTTTACTAGGTACTAACCACTGCAAACCAGGAACATCCTCCAAGACCTGTCATTTAGCAGATGTTCTGACCCAGTCATATAGGGATAATTGATGTAAATAATGTTTGTAAAAAATTTAGAAAAATATAGTTTTATTTGTTTTAGATATCAGAAAAAATTAGTTTACAGCTTTAAAATGAGCTTATTATAAATCTAAAGAATTAAAGTGACACCTTCAGATATAGATCATTAATTAACTCATGGGTTACTAAGTGGCTCTTTATTTGAACTACTCATTAACCTGTCACTAGCTGACGGTCTTATTTTGTTACTGGTCCAATTACCCTTTTGCATCTGTGTAAACATATCACCTAATGAACTTAAAGTGTGAATCTGTAAATCATTGATTAAGCATTTGTATAATGAGATTTCACAATCGCACATACCGTTAGCCGGCTATCTCTTCTGCCAGGTGTTCATGGGGGATACAGGGAGAAGATTTGAACATGCATTTGCTCCATGGCTTTCATGATACACTGCAATATTAATGCATTGCAGTGTACTGTGCTTCTACTGCTTTCCTATCACACCTCAGCCCTTGCAGGGGAAATTAGGTGTGTTAACGTGGCAGAACTGTGGGTTTTCACTAGGCTGCCAGCTACCATGTCAACTGCTCTACATTATGAGAGGATAGTGAGACAAACAGATGACCATCTAATAGCTCAGATGCTGCAGTCACTATTAATTGCAGTTAAAAGTGGTTAAACAGCTAGGATCAGTGTTATCCCCCAAACCAACTGGAGGTATTTTACAGGTTTGATAATTTATTTATTTAAAAAGTGAAAAAACAGAAAAGTAACGTGGACGGCACCCAAAAAAACCCAGTGCGCTTTAGAAGTACGCGTTGGTCAATATGTACTTCTAAAGCAACAGGCGTATAGTGGCGCGCACAGTACGCACCGCTATACACCTGCAATAGGCCATGTGATATGACCTTAACACTGCAGACACCTGTCATTTATAGAACAAGCTTTAGGATCCTGACATACAAGTCAAATATCGGGGAGGGGTAAAAGGTGAGCTGTTGGGTCTTCTGACTTGGCCGTTTTTGTAAATATTTGAATTCATCTTGAAATAACCTCTCAGAATTCTGCTTTGTTCCATTTCCCCATTATATTTCCTGGAAAAGTAGTCATATATTGAATGTGTCAGGACATTCCCATTTATCATTTGACAAGGACACTATTATCAGCCAGTTGTCAATTTATTCCTAAGTTTTCAGGAAGGATAATATATATATAAATTCCATTGCATCCAAAAAAGTAAAATAACTTATATTTGCCTAGCTGTCCCCACCACTATCTTTCTAGAGCTCCCCGGGGATCCGCATCTCTCGACTTTCGGGTTTTCGTCCTTACACAGAGGAAAGGGTGGCGCTCCAATAAGCCTCTCCAACATGTCAGAATGAGAACCCAGAGGTCCAGAGAAGCAGACCACCGGGAGCTTGGGAGTAACAGCAGCAGGGGACAGCTCGGTAAGTAATAGTTACAGGCAGTCCTCGACTTACACCATTCCGACTTACATCTGTCCCCTAGTTACAAACGGAGACTTATTGGGCATGCTGGCACTTGTAGTTCCATGTTCCACAGCAGATAGTAGCTGTGGAATGACAAGTTCCAGCATGCCACAGCAGCACATGAGGTGAAATCTTCTTAACAGGGGCACAGACAGCAAAACAAATGTAAAAACCCTTCCCTGCACTATCCAAAACTAAAAACAAACTCTTTTGTGCTGGAGTTACATTTAATAACTATACCTGTTCCGACTTACATACAAATTCAACTTAAGAACAAACCTACAGTCCCTATCCTGTTCGTAACTGCCTGTATTTTTCTTTTTTGGACCATGTTGAGTCCAATGGAATACATTTTTTTTTTTACTGGACAACCCCTTTATATACAGTAGGCTATGATAGAGACAACTGCCCTATAAGGGTTTTAAATGCTTTTATAGGTTGATCATGTATGGATTAGCTCTAGTCCATACTGTATTCCAAGCTATAATCAGTTTATGGAGGCATACAGGTAACTAAGTCATTCATTTCAAACTCACTTATAGGAACTTCATCTATAAATAAAAAGTTATCCTTCTGGACACCATGCTGAAGAAAGTGAGGACCAGGATGTTGAAGACGAAACAACTGAATTTTTAACAACTACCAGTTTCTTTGTGGTAAGAAAACATAATTCGTCCAATGTGCTAAAAATGTGTTTGTTTTTTCTCTATAATTTTATTTACTCTGTGTTGAGAATTTCTTTACCCAGAGAACAAGATGGTCATTTACATCTTTCTACATAGAGCTTGAAGGTGTCTTACAATAAAGTTCTGACTCTACCTGAGGGTTTTCCCACAGGGTGGACATAAACATGAGCTCTTTGAGACTAACCATCAGATATCATCACTCACCCTCAGATAAGCAGAAGCCACTTATCTTTCTACTATTGAAAAAATACCTTGCTTGCTTGAACTATCATGTTAACTGTGGAGAACAAATGCTTTCAAAACAGCTATCCTTACCCCAAATAGTTTGGCCTATAGAATACAGCAATTTTTTCTCATTTTATTATTCTTAGGGGGGCTTGTTTTTCTCATGACTAGTTGGATTTTTTTTACCTTTGTGGTACATATAGCACATTGAAAAATCTGTATGCATTTGTGGGGGGGGGGATTAAAAAAAAGTCTTCAACTGTGTTGGTGGATTTTATGTGGGTTTCATCGTAGTGCCTTCACAATGCTGAATAAGTAACTTTATTCTGTGAGTCAATATACCTACAATATCCAATTTTTATAGTTTAGTGTTTTTCTACTTTTACTCAATAACAACACTTAAAATAAACATTTGTTATGGTGTCGTCAAATTCTGAGGGCCGTTAGTTTTGTTTGCTTTTTTCAGTTGATGGAGGTGTGTAAGGGTTTGTTTTTTGCAGAACGAGTTGTCATTTTTATTTGTACTATTTTGATTACTTTTTTTCAGTTTTTTTGGGAGATGGGATGAACACAAAACACATCCTTTTATGGTGTTCACTGTGTGAGTTAGGCTTGGTTAACATTTGCGGTGGAGGTTTTGTGTAGTTTTTATTTTCATTATTTTATTTGACTATAGCCTAATATGTGTAGTAACATTGCAGACGCAGGGGTCTTTATGAGGCCTCTGGCTGCCATGAGCACCCATCAGCACCACCACAATAGCTCTGCGGAGGAAATCACCATTGACGGTACATTGTAAAAAGACCCTCAACCCATAGTTAAGTAATTGTCCTCAAATAGAGCAAGATCATACATATTACTATTAAATGAAGATTACTGGACCAACTCCCAGGGCATGAAGTATAATCCACTTATGAGGCTGAGCAGCAGAGGCATATCTATATGCACATGTTTCTTGTGACCACATAGAGATGAGGAATGCACAGAGTAAGCAGTCGGTTAGGGTGACATGGGAAAGAGGTGCAAACTGGGGAAGAGGTGACACTGTAAACTCAGAGAGGCAGTCTAAGATTTATCAGTGGTTCGTACTGATTGATAAATTGTGCAGCTTAGACTTATCTAGCTTTAAGACCAGATTTTTGGCTTACTTTCTACGCCAGAGTTTTGGCATAGCATGTCGTAACATAGCCTGGCCGATGTGAATGGGTCCCGAGATTGCTTGGAATTGGTGGGAGACGGTACCGTAGGACAGTTACACATTCTTAAACCATTGCCTTGACCCCACCCATGCTTGTGCCTAATAGGAAATCCAGCTCTGATTACATGATGGGGAAAATTTATTATAAGCAACTATTTGACCACCAAAAAAAATACTAAAAGAGACTTTGTTTGGACTAATCTATTTTACTTCTACCCGTCTATTTTTTTTTAGATAAAATTTTAGGCAACTGATATATTTGACATTATAGCTCCAGCTTTTACAGGATTTTACAGTGCAAATTTACCTTTGTTCAGTACTGATTTATACCTGTGATCACTATCAGAGTAAGATTGAGGTCAACCAGTGGAGTTAATTCTTGGGGCCCACAAGTGGAGTTGATTCTTGGGGCCCACAAGTAGAGTTGATTCTTGAAGCCCCCTAGTGGAGTTAATTCTTGGGGCCCACCAGTGAAGGTGATTTTAGGACACACCAGTGGAGTTGATTCTTGGGGCGCACAAGTAGAGTTGATTCTTGAAGCCCCCTAGTGGAGTTAATTCTTGGGGCCCACCAGTGAAGGTGATTTTAGGGCCCAGAAGTGGAGCTGATTCTTGGGACTCTGCTAGTTGAATTGACTCTTTGGGCCCTCTAGTGGAGTTCAATCTGGGGCAATCAGTGGTGTTGATTCTGGGGTCCATCAGTGGAGTTGATTCTTGGGGCCCAAAAGTGGAGTTTATTCTTGAGGCCCCCAGTAGAGTTGATTCTTGGGGCCCCCAGTGGAGTTGATTATTGGGGCCCACATGTGGATTTGATTCTTGGAGCCCACCAGTGGAGTTGATTCTTGGGGCTCACCAGTGGAGTTGAATATGGAACCCACCAATGGAGTCGAATCTGGAACCCCCCAGTGGAGACAATTCTGGGGCCCATCAGTGGAGTTGATTTCTCGGGCCCACCCTACAGCTACTGTACATATCTGTACATCCTGCACATGACTCTTGCACTCTGCATCTTGATTTTTGCCTCTTTTTCTCTGCCTTTCTCCCTGAAAAGAAGTCCAAGCCTACCTTGCACAAGGGCCACCATGATCAGAGGCCCTCCGGGGTCTCCCCAGCTCCCCTGTGGGCCAGTCTGAGCCTGATCACTATATAACTGCTACTTTCACATTCCCTGTAACAGGGTTATATTGGTTATGAACCATTTGTCTGAGACACAGCTACCAGTTGACAGAAGAGTACAATTCATGGTCTTATATTTTACTGTTGACTTTATTATTTAAGGTGGAAATGTCCTTGACACTATAATAGTCTGTTACATGTTTTACAAATGCATACATTTACACAATGCCACAAACTGAAATCTGTTCATTTCCTGCAGAATACATATGAAAAAGTAAATCTGGATTAAAGGAGGATTTCTTTGCTCAAATTTCCCTTCGGCTCAACACGTGAAAGAACTCTTAAGGCTGTTTTGTTGAGAGAGTGCAGTTTTTTTCATCAGTTGCACATCAATCTTACTTTACTTTGCCACTGATACTTTCTTTAATTTGGACTTTGCCTCTTGGTTTTTAGTGACTCCAGCAGTAAGTAATCTGACCTGCCATCCTCTCATTTACTACTTTCAAATTTTAACTCAGTTTTCTAAAGGTTTTGTCTTTTTTGTAACATTAGGTGATGAACTTGCAAATTCCTTATGTGGTTCACTACCCCACAAGAGTAAATTATTACAGGCAGGTTGGGAAGGCAAAGAGAAATAGAAAATATATCCAGTTTATACGCAAACTTATATTCTCTACTTTCTGTACAACAGGATGTAAAATGAGCAGATTCAGAGATGCTGGCAGAAAGAACTTAAAGAGCTATTACACCTTCAAGATATTTCTCTAAGGATACAAATGGGACATCACTAAAATTATTATTAAAATAATATGAGCAAGTTAGTGAAAATACTAGTGAAATGGGGAGGAGGAAAACATAAAAAGGTTGTATGAGATTAGGAAAAAGTCTGCTTTCTCTACAAAAATAGCGCCACACTTTTCAATAGGCTATGTCTGGTATTGCAGCATAAAGTACAAAACCAATAATAGAAAAGTCTTAGTAGCACTCCCAATATAGAACTTGTACTTTTTTCATCCATTCTTCAGAAAACAATTGTTTTAAAATATTCAATCAGGTACAAATGGGATTCAGCTCATGTATGCAAAGCTCTTATCCCGGATATCCATTGATAAGGGTCCAGATTGGGACTGGAACGTTCAGAAAATAAATTATATGAAATACACTACCCACAAAAGTTAGGTATAAAGTTAGAATAACTTTTTGATACTTTTACCTATCCATGTGATTCAAAGATTGTTTCTTGTGACATATTGTGCTTTAATTTAGTAAGAAATTTTGGTCATATAGTCCTTGTGAAAAATATCAAAATATCATGAAAAATGAGAAAAATTTGCCATTTTCAAACTTCAAAAATGTCTACATGTAAGACAGATAGTTATTCCACTAAAAAATAGTGTAGGCTGGCATCAATTTTTAAATGTCTTTTTTTTTTTTTTTTACATTACATTTTCACATTTTCAAGAACATTTGCAACATAGATTTTTTTAGGGACCAGTCCGGTTCTGACCTGGCTTGAGGGACCTGTATGTTAGACACCCCCTAAATGACTCCATCACGGAAACTACACACTTTAAAGTATTTGAAACAGTGTGTAGAAAGTTTGTTAACCCATTAGGTATTTCACAGAAATGAAAGCAAAGTGGAGGTGAAATTTAAAAATTTCACTTTTTTTTGCAGATTTTCAATTTTTATCCATTATTCACTGGAACACAGTAAATGTGACCAGGGAATTGCAACTCAACATCAATTCCCCAGATTATGCCATTTTTAGATATATCCCATATGTGGAATTGTGTGCTACTTGTCTCAATCACAAGCCTCAAAGTAGGATGAGCACCTACTTTACTTTGGGGTCTCATTTTCAATACAATTTTATTTAGGCGCCATTCCAGGTTTGTGGACACCCTAAGGTGCTAAAAGTTAATAAACCCCATAATGGAAACTACACCCCTTAAGGAATATATCCAAGGGTGCAGTGAGTATATCGACCCCACAGGTTTTACAATTTTTTTTTAGCGTTAGGCTGTGAAAATGAAAAAAAAATATTTTTTTTCCTGCAATCAGCAATTTGGGCTGAAAATGTTTACATTTTTACTAGGAATCCTGGAAAAAAAAGCATCCCAAATTTTGTTATGCACTTTCTTCCAATTTTGGCAATACCCTATGTGGGTGTAAATTGCTGATTGGGTGCATGGCAGGGCGCACGAGGGAGCGCTATTTGGCTTTTGGAACACAGATTTTGGTGGGTGCCATGTTGCATTTGCAAAGCCCCCAAAGTAGCAGAACAGGTGGACCTTTCAAAATTCACCCCATTTTGGATTCAACACACCTAATGGATGTCATCTAGGGGTGTAATGTGCATTTTTGGTGCACAGGTGTTCCATAGTTTTTTTACCATTGGGCCATGAAAATGGGGGGGGGGTTCATTTTTGCAGCGTTCGCCATGGATAACTTTACTATGCAGGTCAGTACGAGTGCGATGATATAAATTTTATATAGTTTTTTTATGTTTTATTACTTTTACACAATAGAAATGTGTTTATAAAAAACTGCATTTTTACATTGTCATAGTCTGATAGCCATAACTTTTTTATTTTTCTGTATACAGAGCTGATCATGGGCTTGTTTTCTTGCGGGATGATGTTTTCATTGGTACCATTATGGAGTTCATATGACGCTTTGATCCCTTTTTATTAAGCTTTTTGTGAGGCATTTTGAACAAAACACAGCAATCCTATTAGTGTTTTTTATTTTTATTTTTTATAGTGGTCGCCGTGTGGTATAAATGACATGATAGCTTTCAATACAATTACAGCGATACCCAATACTGCAATACTAGTGGAGTTTTTTATTTTTAGTTTTAACAGCGCTCACCGTGCAGTATATGTGACAAGTTAGTTTTACTCTGTGGTTCAATATGATTATGGCAATACCCAATTTATATAGTTTTTTATGCTTTAAAAAAAAGTATTTTTATTGTGTAAAGCAATATTTATGCATCACTGTTCTGTATACAGAACTGTGTAAGGGCTTTTTTTTGCGGGAGGTACTGACGTTTTAAATGTTACCACTTTGGTGTTTTTATAAGATTTTGATCGCTTTTTATGTGCTGCATGATGAACAAAAATCTCAATTCTGTGACTGTTTTTTTTTTTTTTTAAAGGCGTTCACTGTGCGGATTAATTAACATGACAGATTTATAGGGTCGGTCGTTGCGCATGCGGCAATATCGAATATGTGTAATTTATTTATTTTTTATCTTTTTTGGGGCGACAGGCGTTTGTAAACGGGAAAAGGGCGGTGTACGTGTTTTTATTTTATTTTTCGTATTTCTGTTTTCATTTTTTTTACCTTTTTTTTCTTTTTTTTTACTTTTTCACATTTTTTCACTTTTTCCCATAGGAGATTTGCATCTGTGATCTTTAGATCACTGATACAATAGAGATCAGTACAGAAAAGAACTGCTGTATACTGGGTTCTATGACAACTGTCAGTCACCATGCCAAGCCGTGCCCACAATGCATTGCGGGGCATGGTGATATCACAGACAGCCCGGAAGCTTTAGGACAATATCCAGGCTGTCAAGTACTCACACAACAGCTGCCACTGCTGCACCGAGAGATGCAGATCACAGCAGCTAAGGGGTTCTTCACCCATGGCCGAAATGAACTCTGGGTGCAGGTGATGCGGCATGAGGCCAGTGGTAATATAAAGCTGGTTCCATATCGCGATCATGCAGGGCCCGCTTATGAACCCGCACGATGTCCAGGATGTACCCTTAAGTCCATTTGCGGGAAGTCACTTCCTGCTAGGACGTATGGATACGTCCAATGTCGGGAAGGGGTTAAATGGTCCTCCTCATCATGCTGTTCACATTTTGACATCATGAGAGCAAGACAACACAATACAATTGATCAGCAGTACCTCGCCATTGTGAGGTTCCAAGCAGGATGCTCTCAGACGGAAATGGCCATTGAGCTTAGAGTGTCACAGACTGTCCTCAGTAGGTTGCAACAGGGATACAGGGAGACTGGAAGAGTCACAGAAAGGCAAAGAAGTGGGAGTCCTTTAGCTACATCCCACACTGATGGCTTCTTCATTGTAAATAATGCCCTGTAGAACTAGATGATGAATGCCACATATCTCCAGGAACGCGAAGGGAGGTCAGAAGTACCCAAGTGTCACGTCAGACCATTTGTAACTGTGTATAACAGTATGGTCTGCGTGCTAAACAACCTGGCCTCACCACCAGGCATCATTAAACTGGGCCATGGGTCAGGGAGCTTCTATGCTGGATAAGGGACCAGTGGTCCTCAGTGATGAAAGTCAATTCACTCTGAGCAGAAAGGATGGCGCCAGCGATGCTGGAGATGTCAATGAGAGCGCTATGCATCAGCCAGATCAGGTACCCATGGCAGTTATCTAGTATGCAGACCATGCTGATGTGTGTATATATATATATATATATATATATATATATTATATATATATTATATATATTATATATATATATATATAAATATTTTTTTTTTTTTATTTATATATATGTGATCACGGTTCTTCAGTCACATGTTCAGTGTACATCCAGGCACTCCAGAGAGCACCACACCCCCTCTAATCTGCTGACCATAAATCACACATTACAAAAGGAAGGAAAAGTATGAAGGCAAAACTCACACTGAACAGCTATAACCTTAAAACCACTGATGGATGTAAATACTATTAATTATCTTGTGCCATTAATTTGGGTCAAGAGATGGTGTATATTAGGTAGCAAGTGAGCGATCAGTTTTGGAAGAAGAAGAAATGGACAAATGTAAGGATCTGAGCAAGTTTGACAAAAAACAAATTGCATTGGGTCAGAGCATTCCAAAAAGGCAGGTGTTCCTGTTATTCTGTAGTTATTACCTTCCAAAAGTGGTCCAAGGAGGACAACAAGGGAACCGGTTCAAAGGTTGTGGGTGCCCAAGGTTCCCAAGAATAGAACTATTTCTACATAGACCGCAATAGAAAATTTGAGCTATAGCCTACACAACACAGATTTTATATTGTCAGATAATTCTATACATCTATCCGGCAGATTCCCGAACACTTCTATGTTCTGGACCGGCTGAAATCCAAACACCGTCAGTGGCGTAACTACCGGGGTAGCAGGGGTAGCAGTTGCTTCGGGGCCCCTGCGCTTAGGGGTCCCTGGGGCAGCTGCTACTGCGTCCGCTACCCCTGTAATGCCGCTCCTGGGCCCGCCGGCAATGAACTTAACAGTTCACTACGGCGGGCGGGGAGCTGCGGGGCCAGCGCTCCCTCTGAAACCCGGGCCCCCCGGCCCGAGCGTTCAGAGGCAGCGCTGCTCAGTAGTAGCAGGACGGAGCCCGATCGCTCCGCTCTGTTACTTCCCCTGCCGGCCCTCTGTGGTCACGTGGGCGCGCGCGGTGACGTCACAATCACCACGCCGCCCGCGCTGGGCAGACGCGAGAGCAGCAGAGACGGAGCGAGCGGCGCATCGGGGGAGCGTGGACGAGGTGAGTAAGTTGTTTTATTACCCATATGCCTGCCTATAGCCCCCATATGCCTGCTATAGCCCCCCATATGCCTGCCTATAGCCCCATATGCCTGCCTATAGCCCCCATTGCCTTGCATACCCCCATATGCCTGCCTATACCCCCCATATGCCTGCCTATAGCCCCCCATATGCCTGCCTATACCCCCCCCATATGCCTGCCTATAGCCCCCATATGCCTGCCTATAGCCCCCATATGCCTGCCTATAGCCCCCATATGCCTGCCTATAGCCCCCATATGCATGCTATAGCCCCCATATGCTGCCTAAGCCCCCCATATGCTGCCTATACCCCCATATGCCTGACCTATACAGCCCCCATATGCCTGCCTTATACCCCCCATAGCCTGCCTATAGCCCCCATATGCTGCCTGATACCCCACTATATGCCTACCTTAGCCCCATATGCCTGCCTGAAGCCCCTATATGCTGGCCTATAGCCCCATATGCCTGCCGTATGGCCCCATATTGCCTGCTATAGCCCCCATATGCCTCCCTATAGCCCCATATCCCTTTGCCTATAGCCCCATATGCCTGCTATAGCCCCAATATGCCTGCTGCCTATACAGCCCCTATATGCCTGCCGGGATACAGCCCCCATATCCCTGCCTGCCGCTGCCTATAAGCCCTCCTATATGCCTGCCTGCCGGGCCTATACGCCCCCTATATGCCTGCCTGCTATACGCCCCCTATATGCCTCCCTGCTTGCCATCACCCCCCTATCTGCCTGCTTGCCTGCCTATAAGCCCCTATCTGCCTGTGCCTATACAGCCCCCTATATGCCTGCCTGCTCACCAGCCCCCAATATGCCTGCCTGTACAGCCCCATATCCCTGCCTCTACACCCCTATATGCTGCGTATACCCCCACAAGCCTGCCTGTTTACCCCCACAAGCCTGCCATTTCTACTTATATGGGCCCCTTTAGCTCCCAAAACCCTACCTATATGGCCCCTATAGCCCACCTAACCCTGTCTACCGTATGGCTCCCTATAGCTACCTAAACCCTGCCTGCCTATATGGGCACTCTATTGGCTACCTAAACCTTGCCTATTTGGGGCCCCATATATCCTATCTAAACCCTGCCTGCCTAAATGGACCCCATATAGCCAGGGGGGCAGGTGCTGGAAAAGTCAGGATTCTAAGATATTTGTGTCTAAATCTGCAGGGACAAGTGGTCGGGAGATGTCATCAAGATGGCGGACTGGACCGGATGCAGAACAAAAGAGAAAGTCAACGACTGGTCAGAGAAACGTCACCTGTGAGTCACAAGATGTAACTGCACTGTAATCACTTATATGTCTGCACAGGCTGTGTACACTGGTGTCTACCACTATATGGTCACTGTATGGTGGTATATACAGTCTGCAGAGCCTGTGTACACTGGTGTCTACCACTATATGGTCACTGTATGGTGGTTATATACAGTCTGCGAGCCTTGTCATGCTGTCTACCATATGGTCTCGTATGGTGGTTATATACAGTTGCAAGCTGTGTACACTGCTGTCTACCACTATAAGGTCACTGTATGGGGTTATATCAAGTCTGCAGAGCCTGGTAACGGTGTTCCCTTAGGTCACTGTATGGTGGTTATATAGTCTGCAGAGCTGTGTACATGCTGTTCCACTATATGGTCACTGTTGGTGGTTTATACAGTCTTACACTATATAACACTTTATGAACACTTATTATTATATATTATTATTATTAGACAGTATTGGTCTTTGTGTACTGATCAGTAATAGTGTAGGGTTATTATTCAGTCACTATGTGGTGGTAATTTGTGGTCATGTTCTGGTGGTATAATCAGGTCCTTATGTAATAGCGTTATTGGTAATGTTGGTTTTGGTATAGTGGATTTGATTGGTAGCAGTATGATGGTGATATGTATGGTGAGGTATTTGCCCCTTGTATTATCTACATTATCTAACAGCATGTCCTGGTACATGGTCATGGTCAGGGAGGGGGGGGGGGGCCCCATCCAAAAGTTTGCTATGGGGCCCTGGCTTCTCTAGTTACGCCCCTGAACACCGTCCATGGTTTTTTGCCAAACCCGCACAAAAATCGGATTTCCGACGGCATCTTAACTTATGCTGTGTAGACATAGCCTAAGAGTTCTGAGCTCAGCACATCATGGACTGATTCTCTTGTGATGGACATGTGGAGACGTGGGCAGTGATGGGACACATACATGATTTAACTTAAACACAAGCTTAGATTAGAACGTCCTGGGCTGGTTCTTTTAATAGCTATTGCATGTGCTGCTCATTGTCCTTAACCTCCTCACTAGACAATTCTCTTTTCCTCTGTTGTAGAAGAGGGGTGGTTGCATAGTGACAAGATGTGGGTGATATTGGATGGTAGTCTAGGATGTGCCAATTCTGAAGGGTGCTAAATGTGGCATACCTTCGGTTTGCAAAGGATGATTCAGCCATTGGTATCCATATCTCTTTATTAAGTACATTTCTACCTCCTCTGTTGTGTTCGGAACATAAAGCGTATACTGCCGTGAAATAGAGCAAACACAGCCCAAAAGAGACTACATTTGCTTTTTTCTCATCTTAGGCTGGTCGCAGTTCTGCCATGTTATTCAACAGAGTGGCTTTCTCGAGGTATCTTGATGGATACCACAGACAGGCAGCAAAATGTCATGTAAATGACTTCTTAGTGAGAAGGTATGGGCAGCACTGGAAGATAGACACAGTAACTACAGAACTTCTGAAGAATGCAACGTGTGGCAAGTCCGGAGCTAATAGGAGTTGTTGGTTGGGCAGGAGGATGAGCAGCACAGGCAACACATAGAAAATGTAACTAATAAGCCAGCTGAAACATTCCTCACGGATTCTTTAGTGAGATCTTATATGTGTCTCCCAATGCTGCCCACATGCCACCAGGTTTTGTCAAAAGTATCCCCAATGGGCAGCATGTCCTAAGCTGTGCTAGCTTTAGAGTAGCAGAGCTACAAGTAGCAGAGAGGCACGGTTCACCCTTAGATAGATAGATAGATAGATAGATAGATAGATAGATAGATAGATAGATAGATAGATAGATAGACAGATAGATGAGACAGACAGACAGACAGATAGATAGAGCTATAGATAGACAGACAGACAGATATGAGACAGACAGATAGACAGATAGATATATAGATAGATAGATAGATAGATAGATAAGCTCTATAGATAGATAGATAGATAGCTCTATAGATAGACAGACAGATATGAGACAGACAGATAGATAGAGAGAGAGATAGACTGTATGTATATAGAGATAGATATATAGAGAGATAGACTGTATGTATATAGGTCCCTCAACATACAATATTAATTGGTTCCAAAACAACCACTGTATGTTAAAACAATATAACTAGTACAGTTAAAGCAAAACCTTTCACATAAATGTCATAAAGAACTACTGGGGGCTGAAAATGACTTTTATATTGAGGACAGGAGCTTGTTTGGTTGATGTAATATATACACTATTGACCGGTGCTCCTGGTGTCAAATGAGCCGCTCATCATGTAAGAGCGGTACAGGACGTGTAGTACCGCACTGTACTGTAGAGAGGCGCTACTAAACCGCCAGACACAGCCTGCACTGCAATAATATAGATGTCTACACATAAAATGTTCATGATAACTGGCTGGATCTGTGTCTTGGACATTGTATGTTGAAACCGCAAGTTTCCCAGAGATTACCATTTTTTTTTTAAAATATTGTATCCTGGGGGCTATGTAACTTGAGAGACCACTGTATACTGTATATATAGGTAGCAACCAATCAGAGTTGCCTTTCATTTTAGTTGCTATAGGTAACGAAAGTCTTAGACTTGGACAATTTTCATAAATGAGGCCTTTTTTTATGGCATCAAATGTCTGATGCAATGATATAATGTTGAGCAGTGAAACAAACTCTGCTGATCTTTTTTTTTCTTTCTGTGTCTTCACCTTTGTGCTGTCAGTAACAAGATGCTCCTGCCAGGTCGCAGACAATGCTAATACTCAATTAGTCTGATTATCTAGTGCGGTGACTACCGTATCCAAGAACTTTAAATCATCTTAAGTCGGATAAAAGACAGAAAACATGTCTGTGTGAAAGCTGGACAATGAAATATTGTACATTATGTAAGGAATAGGAAGTCATTAACTGTGTACAACACAAAGAACTGTTGGGGTCTTAAATGTTTCCTAAAATGTATCACAATGGGAACATTCTTATTCTAATCATGGATTAAATCTATGTTATTTAAAGCGGTGTAGTCACTGAAGGCCACTGACACTTCCATATGGACAGTGCAAGCAGGCAATACAAACATAAAGAAGACAAATTACAGCATCTACATTCTGATATCAATATGGCTCAAGTAACACCCAAAAATCATTGTGTTGGTCTTTAAAGGGAATGTGTCATCAAAAATGTGTCATTGTTTAAGTCCCATTTTTATGTCAAACACATTTTTTAGGATTTTTCTTTTTTAATATTTCATATCACTTTAAATATTTTTTAATAATTCTTAAGTCTTGCAGTTTTCACTTTGGCCACCAGGCCTTGTTTGCACTGCTTTAACAGCAGTAAGAGAGATGCTTTACAGGGTCAGAGAGATGCTTTACAGTTGCTTCATGCACATAGGAGACTTAAGACTGACTCAGTCCCATTCACTTCTATAGGAGAGTTTTCTAGTCTTGCTCTGTGACCTGGGAAGAAATAAGTTTGCAGGGAGGTGAAAGGTTGAACTGTGACATCTCCTCTTGTGACTGGTGGATTCTGTGTTATCTATTCACACTGGAGTCTCCTTTCAGTTTGACCCTCTTTGTGCTGATAATGAGCAGACAACTGAGAATCTTTCTGTACAGAACAGGAAATGTCAGACTATTATTAGGCCTAGTGGCCAAAGTGAAAACTGCAGGATTTAAGAATTATTAAAAAAATATTGAAAGTGATATGGAAAAAAAAAAAAAAAATAACCAACAATTCTTAAAAAATGTGTTGAACATAAAAATGTGAGTTAAACAATAAGTCATTTTTGATGACACATTCCCCTTAAGGACTAATATGTAGGACTGCTTCTGCAAATTAAGGACAGTTGTTTCTTTCCATGTGCACAGAATGGGTCAATTAGTTAGAGACATGGGATATACTTATAAAGATCCACCAAGAGTTAGGGGATATCTGGAATATAATTTCCAGCATAATCATAAAATGAAGCCCACGGCAGCTGGATTAAAATTCTTCATGCATATGTAATCTTCATAGGAACCATTTATTTAACCACGGACAACGCGTTTCATGTAACTATACACTCGCACACATCCATACTCAATAACATATGTGTGATGTTCTGATCCAGCACCAGTGGGCTCCATTTATGTGTCCGTTGGGATTGGAAATTACACTCCAGCTATTCCCTAACTGCTGGTAGAATATCCTCTCCTCCAATGCAGCGGTGGAGACAGCTTGTGGAGTAGGATCCATACAAATTGCATAATGTTGTTGTGTCAGGTGTGTGCATCAGCCACTGCCTTGTAGTTTTTTGAGTGGTTTTACCTATTACTACACCTACAGTGAGCCTCCAATTTTTTTTCCCCTTTTGTCTTCTCTCAAGTCTGAACAGTCAAGATACAGTGATTGGTTTTGAAAGATCTACAGATCCAATGCATCCATAAATAATCGAAACACTCTGTGCCTCCATCTGTTGTCTTGGGGCAAAGACAGACAAAAAGAAAACAAAAAAAAACAAAATGTATCCACCCTCCCCCTTTTATATTGGTATTGGTTTACACACTGGCTGGTTTTTTTTTGTTCACCTTTTCCCATTCCCATCCTTTTTACAGAGAGTAGAGGGATATGTCCAAAGCATTAAGGCAAGAGTTCTTTCCCTCAAGTAAACAATATTTTTCAGTTATTTTTAATACTAAAAGACATATTTATGAAGTATTTCTGATACATCATACATTTCCAGAAAGGTGCAGGTCACACCTCTAGGAACCCACACCTATCTTGATAATGGGCCTTGAAAGTCACTAACTGTTCATTTCAATGGGAATTCCAAGTACAACCAAGCACACTCGCTCAGTTGTACTCATAACTCCCATAGAAGAGAATAGAGAGCAGCACACACGTTCTCAAGATAGTTGCAGGTCCTAGGTGGGACCTGTACCTATCATTCATGTCTGTCTTATCCCATAAATGTCTGAGGTGGGAACAGGTAACAACATCAGCACTGGGACCCTTCAGCTTTGGGTTCCCTGCTGTCTATCCCCAGACTCATGATGTTTGGGACTGAACCATCATGAGTCATTTAAATAGACAACCCCTAATGCTTTCTGATATTTAATATGACATGGAATTTACTAGTTTCTCTTTTAGTTGCTCTCGTTAAAGTGTTGGGCACCATTAGCAAGGTGGTCGGACAGTCAGAATTCTGTCAGGATTTAGGTGTAAAATCCAATCAAATTCCATCGTTAATTTAAATGAAGGGGATATTTTATACCCCATTGAGATGCTATGGAAAAAAATCCACATAGAATAATAAATACTCTATGGAGTTGAAAAAATCCACAATGTTCATCATTGCTGCAGATTCTGTATGGAAAACTTCAGATTAGTCCCTGTGTTTATCGTCTGGAACATCTGCGGCAGAAATCTGAGTTTTAGCCTTGGGTTTCTGCCATGGATTCCTTGAATAATCAATATAGGACTAGTATGAACACATCCTTTGGATTTTAACCAAAGATTTTTTACATGGGATTACCATACAGTACACCCCAAGAAACCAGTCTGTCTCCTCAGATATCAAGCTCAAGGCCAATACTAATACATCATGAAAACCATTGTGGTCCTCTTCGAACTTTTCTTTGTTTCCATCATTATTTAAGGTAGCATTTTACCAGTGTTGGATTGGGGTTCTTTGGCCACATCTATGAAACTGTTTTTGAGGTTGTAGGGTTCTACTCATCACCTATAAAGAACATATGCACTTCCACTTTTAAACAAATTGTAAACCAACTGTAAAATCAGTAAGTCTAATAGGTCAACCTTGAGTCATCCTATAGTAATAGACCATATTGGGAAGTGATTGTCCACAACGTCAGCTCTAAATCGGGTTGTCTTCAGGACCTTTAGGGTCATTATTATAGCAGAGTCTGAGCCTATTCTCTAGTACTCTGATGAGTCAGTCTGATCTTGGTATTGGTCATGATAGTACACAGTGACCAAAAGGAGTTATGCCACTATACAAATTTATCACCTATCCACTGGATAGGTTTATGGGGCCGATGGAAATAGCTATGTATGGTGCTCTGCTATCTCCGTCGGTGTCATAGACTTTCAGTGCATATGTTTGGCTACTGCTATGATCAAAGTCTTCCTTGATGTGCGAGAGCAGTGAGGACAGGAGACTTGGCTGCCCTGTGTTAGCGATCAGTAGGAGCGCCAGTTTTGGGACCCACAGGGATCAGACGGTTATCACCTATGCTGTAGATGGGTGATGAATATCTAAAGCGGCTCAACCACTTTAATGTTGTATACTGTGCACAGAATGAGAATTTTCTGTCCTCTACTATATTACTCTGCAGCTACAGAGACCTACGAAGGGAATATTCTGATAGTTCCACAAAAAATGTATTGATCCTGAAACGTCTAGAAAGTTACCTCTAAAAGAAGCCAATTATTAATTGTATAACCAAATGTGAAGAGCACTGGCATGTTTTCACAAAGATTCTGTCTTCACAGTGTTTCTCCATTGCTATACTGTGCCAGTGTACAATGATGAAAGGTATCAATGTCCTAATTATAGTACTGATTTACATAGCTTAAGTCATAGCATTAATATTTATCTTGGTGTCAATTAATTTGCTTATTTTCTGTGCATTGTCTTGAAGGGGGAAAAGAAACATCTCTATTGGCACATATTGTAGATTCTATTTCTGACTGTTATATAGTAAAGAATTAGGGTGTGTTCACACGGCATAATTGCAGGGCATATTTCGGCACATAATTGCGCTGCAATATACCCAAAATGCGTCCCGCAATTATGTTAATTCAAAGCTCTCACAGAGAGCTATGAATTACGAAATGTCTTCCCCGTCGTAGAATACGCAAGTATTGTACGCCAGGAGAAAGAAGTGAAATGTCACTACTTGTTGGCCCTTACGGGCCGTGGATAATAGAAGTGAATGGGGCTGCCCTCTCCCCCTCCTCCCGCGCTTTAGAAGTATGCATTTTCCAGAACATACTGCTAAAACTCCCGGCATATTATAGCCCGTACAGTATGCGCTGCAATACGCCATGTGAACATACCCTTAGACTTCCTATAGATAGCACAATCAACAATATAAACCTCGGTTTGAAGAAATGGAAAGTTCACGGCACTCATCATCAATCTTGACACATTTATTGTATTTAAAAGTCCAGCACAAGCAGGGGTGGTAGAACAGAGACACACTGCAGCTGATGGCCGTTTCACGTCATGCGACGCATCATCAGAGCTCTAACGCTGTGTGTTCATTTACCGCATTGTTTGCATTAGTACGTCTGAAGATATTAGCGGTGTTGGTAGTGCCATTCACTTAACTCTCTATGTCCTGGATTGACAATCAACAATGTGTGGCCATTGTATAATGTTCCTGTATAGCTGTGTATTGTGTGTCTATAGCCCATAACAGTCATAGCAGGTGTTAACGTAGGATCAAAAATGGATCCTGGAAAGGACAGAATCTGACAGAGCAATTGTTACCTAACGAAAATAAAAAACCCTTACTGAAAAACTGTCTGGGCACTAATTCCTAGCTCTTGTATCACTATATAACTAAATATATGTGCAATTGAGTTGCAGTGGTTCTTATACAATAAGGGTCATGATGTGGTGTTGTCACAGTTATATCTTCATGGCCTTGTGAATAACAACTATTTCTATTCAAAATTTCCTCCTAATTGCAGCAAAAGGCAAAAAAGAAGTTCCATGCATTGGTGCAGTAATGGTGCAGCCTTTTCCTATGTTCATAGGGTAAGGCCACGTGAGCGTGCAGGTGTATGTAGTCAAATCCACACACCCATGAGGCCGCCATTGGCAGCATGAGTTTGACAGCATCTTGTGCCGCCATTGGAGGTCACATGTGGCAAGTTTCTCGGCTGCATCATTTCTGCACCAAAACCATGCTGTGTATTCCTAGCCTTACTACTGTGTGGGATATTCTTACTGTGATATTACAATGTGACCATGGAAGACATGGTGTTTTACAAGATCAAAACAGCACCCATCGAACAGAGGACTGATCATTAGGGGCCGTCCTAGTAAAATATTGCTGCATGCTGCACCTTTCCTGCTGAAAACATGGCGGAAATCTTGATGGTACCTCCAGCAGAATGACACAACACTGCAAACAAAGCTTTAGGCTTTAGGGACTTGCATCTATCAGACATTTTAAGGGACATTTTGCCTTCTGGCTGTTTCACAGAGCCTGTTCTTCACAGACAGCTTCAGGCTCCCACTTCCTGTTCAGGCAGCTCTACAAAAGTGACTGACATTTCAGCTTTGCTCTTCTAAGCAGAGCCTGTTAGAGGGACATTGGTGATGGAGGTGTTTTAATAGCAGAGCACAAAGCTACAGAGCTCTAAAGGGTTAAAGTAGTCAGTAGGTAACATAAACACACTCCTGAGCTACTGATAAGACACAGCAGGGAGTGATATCATCATCCTAGCAACAGCTAAAGCAGAGAGAGGTGGTCAGAAGTTTAGAGAAGCTTGTGTACACAAGCCAGAGATAAAAACTTCTCTGACACTAAAATAAAGCAAAATCAGAACAGCAATGTATTTGGTAAAAGTCTTTATTTACCTTTGCCTACATTTTTAAAGTTAGTTAGTGTGATGGTAATAACCCTTTAGGGCATATCAAGTAGATATGCCTTTAATGCCCAAGATGAAAATACCTCCATAAAAAAGACCCGTGACATCTCCTGACATTAGCAACCAAACTAATAAGGGGAACAGAGCATCTTAGTTATAAGGAAAGGTTAAAATAATTTAACTTATTTAGTCTGAGAAAAGACAGCTCCAGAAAGACATGATTAATTTATATAAATGGCCGCTTCAAAGAGTATGGTTGCATGTAAAACCCCCTCAAAAGACAAAATGGGCGCTCCCTCCCTCTGGCGAAAAAAGGATTCAATCTGCAGAGGAGAAAAAGCTTTACCATACGAACTCTGAATCTGTGGTATAGCCTGCCTGAGGAGCTGGTCACAGCAGAAACAAGTAAGGGTTTCAAGAAAGGCTTAGATAACCACTTACAGCTAAATAATATTAATACTTATGTAGCAAAGTATCTGGACCCAGTCTGATGGCCATTTTTGGATTAGGAATGAAATATTCCTTTAGGACAGATTGGTTCTTGCCTTATGGTTTTCAAAGTCTTCAACAGTAGGGAAAAAAAAGCTGAACATTTTCCTTTACTCTCCTTGGTTGAACTTAATGGACTTTTTCAACCACACTAACTATGTAACTATATAGCTGTGTACAGTATGTCTGTTTTAGCAAATACCTATTTTTCCTTTTGAAATAACAATTCTGGAGCATCTTCTCTTATAACTCTGTGTTGTGCTGTTCCTCTGTCATTCCTCCTAGAAATGTATTACTGAATCAGTCAGCTGGGTGTTACCATTCCAGTTTTTAAGGGGGTGTGACCCTGCACACGCTGAATCTCACCCCTGATTTAACAGATCCAAACTGTGCAGGGACAAACTCCCAGTGGGTAACACCCATCTGACAGATTGGTAATACATTTCTAAAAAGGAATAGCAGGGGAACCACAAAACAGATTTCGAGAAAGATGATCCATAATTGTTATTCCATGGGAAACAAAAAACAGGAACTTATAAGGACTACAGGTTCTCTTTAACTAAGTATTAGTTACATAGTTAGACATATGTCCATCAAGTTCAATCAAGGGTGGGGGAGATGTGGGTGAAAGGAGGGGATAAGGAGTTTAAGCCTAGTTTCCTCTACTAATGAAAGCTTTGAGACACATAAGGCAAGAACCAATCTGCTCTAGGGAAAATTTGATTTCTGATCCCAGAGTCGTCATCAGACAGGATCCAGAATTTTACATAGCTACATACGTATCAATATTCTTTCAGGTAGTTATCTAAGCCTTTCTTGAAACTCTCTACTGTTCCTGCTGTGACCAGCTCCTCAAGCAGCTATTCCACAGATTCACAGTTCTCACAGGGAAGAATGCTTGTCTCCTCTGGAGATTAAGGGGGACATGTCTGAAAACTATCTTGGTCTAAGACTTTTCTTGTTGCCCATAGCAACCAATCAGCGTTCCCCTTTCATTTCATATAGTGCTCTGAAGAAATGAAAGGGGAACGCTGATTGGTTGCTATGGGCAACTAGAAAAGTCTTAGACCAAGACAGTTTTCAGACATGTCCCTCTAAATCTTTTTGTCTCCAGCCGAAGGGAATATCCCCTTGTCTTTTGAGGGGGCTCTACATGAAATAATTTTCCCCATACTGGTAGGGACCATTTATATATTTATATAAATTAATCATGTCCCCCCAGAGCCGTCTCTTCTCAAGACTAAATAAATTCAAATCTTTTAACCTCTCCTCATAACTAAGATGCTCCATTCCCCTTATAAGTTTGATTGCTCGTCTTTGTACTCTCTCTAGCTTCATTACATATTTTCTATAGACTGTAGCCCAGAACTGAACAGCATATTCCAAGTGAGGTCGCACCAATGCTTTATACAGCGGTAAAATTACATCCCTGTCCCGTGAGTCCAGGCCTCTGTTAATACACGCCAATATCTTACTCGCCTTAGAGGCAGCTGATTGACACTGCATGCTGTTCTGTAGTCTATGATCTACAAGAACGCCCAGATTTTTCTCAAGAATTCTATACTGACTTGCAAATGATGCAGAAAAGCGCTAAGAGGATAGCAAGGAACGATATAGACATCTCAGAAGAACACATCAGTTTGGTTCTCCGAGCTCCGGCACCTGCTAATTTCACTGAATAGGGGCTTTAAAGGCAATGTTCACACGGCTTAATTGCGGGACGTATTTCGCCCCGCAATTACGCCGTGTGTACGGGGGCGGGGTGGGAGCGGGGCTGGAAGCTCTCCGGCCCCATAGACATGCATTATTCTCGGCTCATATGCGCCATGAATAATTGACATGTCACTTCTCTCCCCGCTCGGCGTATTGTACGAGTGGGGAGAGGAGACGTAATCCATAGTTCTCTATGAGAACTGTGGATTACCGTAATGACTGGGACATATCTCGCCCCATATTTTGCGCAGTTAGGCGCGAAATACAGGGCGAGATATGTCCCAAAACAAGCCTTGTGAACATAGCCAAAGGGTCCTATGCAGTTTGGAGACTTTTATCACAGGGAATCTCTGGTGGAACATTCCATAGAAGCCTCCTATCCTCTGCCAGAAGATGACTCCCATGAGGATGGATGATAGATTCAGCTCTGCTACATCTGTTCATTCTCACATACTGCGCCTGTATGAGGACATTGCCTATTCCATTTCTGATGACTGATCCACCTGTCCAACATCAAAGCAGGCAAATCGCTTTCACGTATGGTCAGGTCTTATGGGTGCAAACTGAAGTTACTAACGCGAGGGTCTGTGAGCTGCTCCTCCAGCAGCACCCGATGTATAATTACTTACTTGATTCTCTGTAAGGAGCTTATACAAAGAGTTGAGAAAAGAAAGCTGATTACAATGTGAATATGTCTATGCAACCCAGTAAATCAATTTCTACCTCACAGCTGAGCATTGGGCAGCAATACGCCTTCATTTTTATTGTTTGGCAATTAAGTTGTTCTCAGGACAAGGACCAGTGGTAGAAAAGATTGTGCGGGCGGCACAGTGTGGGGACGACTCCAGCGCAGATAGATTAGGGGCACTGGACTACACTCCTTAGATTTTCTGCTGGTCACATGCTAGCGCTCGTTGCTAGGCGACCACAAAGCCCAGGGAAAAAAGTTCTTTTCTAAACTTGCAATCTGTGGCTGAGAGAGGCTTTGTGCTCCGAGCGCTCCTAACATCTGTTCAGGGCTAGACTGGCAGCTTTCTGACCGGGGGCAAATCAGTTTCCCTGGTCCAAACATCAGACCCCGAGCGAAATCGTCTGCAGCATCCAATACACGTAACAAGTGCGATTATGAAGTACATGTCACAAACGGCACCGAGGGAATGTCAATCATCACGTGATTCAGGAGTGAAAAAAGCCATCCACAAAAGCCATAAACGTAAAATAAAACTGACCAAAATATTCCCAAATACAGGAGCAAATAGCAATAAGGCTTCCACTGCTCTCATTATAAATTATGATCAAATTAGATGGCACAACGTTTGCAGATTTAATCCTTTATCTGTGGTTGTTG
This sequence comes from Phyllomedusa bahiana, assembly GCA_025379985.1. NCBI lineage: Eukaryota > Metazoa > Chordata > Amphibia > Anura > Hylidae > Phyllomedusa > Phyllomedusa bahiana. Next base: position 75,605 of record JAODAL010002048.1, read on the forward strand.
AAAGAAATGCAAACCAAACTTTACAAAAGCATTAAATAATGACTAAATCAGATTTCTAAATCAGTAGTTATAAATTATTATATTTATTTACATTAATTTAATAATTTAAAGGAAGTTATTTTATTTTATTATAGGATGGAGGATATAGGCATTTGGCTTAGCAGTATGAGAATATGTGCAACTAGATTGCTATATGTGAATAAAAAGGTACTGTATATAAAACATACTATACTAACTACAAATGTACTATCTATAATTATACTTTACTAACAACAACTATACTATAATAACTAGAACTATACAAACTAGAACTATGTTATACCATACTAACTATATGATATTAACCATAACTGTACTACAATAATTAGAACTGTACCATACTATGATAACTATACTAACTACAACTATACTATCTATAATTATACTATACTAGCTACAACTATACTATATCTAGAACTATACTAATTATACTATACTAACTACAACTATACTATAACTAGAACTGTACTAACTATAACTGTGCTATATTATATTAACTAGAACTATACCATTTTATAATAACTAGTCTAGCACTATACCATACTATGATAACTAGGACTATAGTATACTAACTATACTATACTAACTAGAACTATACTATTTATACTGTACTAGCTACAATTATACTATACTAACTACAACTATACTATAATATAATAACTAGAATTATACTAGCTATAGCTTTGCTATATTATAATAACTAGAACTATACTATGTTATACTAACTAGTCTAGCACTATACCATACTATGATAACTAGAACTATAGTATACTAACTATACTATACTATACTAACTACAATTATACTATACTAACTACAACTATACTTTACTATAATAACTAGAACTATACTAACTAGAACTTTGCTATATTATAACTAGAACTATACTATACAGTACTAACTATATTATATTAACCATAACTGTTCTACAATATATAGAACTATACCATACTATGATAACTAGAACTATACTATCTATAATTATAGTATACTAAGTAGAACTATACTATAATAACTAAAACTATATTAACTATAACTGTGCTATATTATAATAACTAGAACTATGCCATGTTATAACTAGCACTATACCATACTATGATAACTATACTATAAAAGTAGACTATAGTAATTTTATTTCATATAATAATATAATGTTTATAATTGTCCTAGAGAAGTAAAATTGAAGTATAGGAATGAGCACTAATTGCATGATGCTCTCTAGTAAAGTAATATAGTGGATTGTAGAAGGACCATATCATAGTTCATTCTAATGCCCTGTTCACACAATGATTACACAAAGGTTTAAATGAAAATTAATGAAAATACACTAATAGCTGCAATGTACACTGCTCACAGGTAACATTGTGTGCCAGGACATGCAATTTTAGACAGAGCGCTACACCCTTGCAACAAGTGTCCTAATGGCAGGGTCACACATTATAAACAGGCTGTAGTCTTACCCTGGGAATTTGTGGTCTCCATGCAGAAAGTGAAGATCAGAGCCATAAGGAGGAGAGGAGCAGCAGGTCTTTGCATTGTGTTGAAAACCCCCATCACTGTTTCATGGAGAGGATGGACCAGCCTGCAAGCAGAGAGCTGGCCCAAGTGACACCAATGTGAATTTCTCCTTAAGTAGCCAAGTGGATGTCTTTTTTTTTCTTATCCAGCTAGTTGTGGAAGAAAGGCGTGTTCTCCAGCTGAGGCAATAAACTCCCACCCTCCACACATCACATAAGCTCTTTAGAACTTGTAGCCAGGGAACCAGCATGACTGGATAACTATCACAATCCACTAGTCTGGCACAACTGCCTCATCTATTTAGGATGGGTTATAAAGAGGGGGAGGGTGCACCAGCTCTAAAAGAAGGAGCAGAGAAAGTAGAATCTGTGCTGGTTAAATGTACAGATGTAGCAGAGCTGTTTGTCATCCCCATTATTTACTGACGCGCTCATGTACAACTTAATATAAAGCATAGACCTATCATGATGTGTGAAGCCAAATGTTCATCTTAGATCTGCTACATCTGTATGTATCTGCCCTTCGACAAGTGTCTCAGCAAGGTGCTGAGCATAAAGCAAGCTTGAAACTATTGCGGGGTTTCTCAACTCCAGTTCTCAGGACCCACCAACAGCTCAAGTTTTCAGGATTTCCTCAGTATTGCACAGGGGATATAATTATAGTCATACATATTCCAATATCAGTGGCACATTATGAACTAGAGAAACTATCAAAGGGGACATATGAATTTTTGAAAAAGCATTTCTGCTATCTAGGATATATGAAACATTTTTGAGGTTCTTAGTTCACATTTTTGATCAAAACTGCTTAAGGCATCTCCAAAACGTCAACGGGACCTCAAGGCAGGTGCTTGTACACTATTGTTACCTCTCCTGGACTCTGTTCAGACTTCCATACTTCAGAGAATGAAGGCACCAACTTAGTGTAGGACCACCTGCCGTTGACGCTTCGGAGGTGGCTTAACCAGTTTTGATCAAAAATGTCAACTAAGAACCTCAAAATTTTTTCATATATCCTAGATAGCAGAAATGCAATTACAAAAATTCCTATGTCCCCTTTGATAGTTTATCTAAATTATAGTGTGAAACTGATATAGGAATGTGTATGTATATTACAGCTGCACCATTGTGCACCTATGCTCATTTTTTTCAAAAATGGTTTCTGATGTGCAAAATCATATATTGTTTCTAGCATATAATTATTGTTAGTCAGAGGCGTAACTTCAAGCTCTTGGGCCGTAGTGCAAAAAGTGAAATGGGGCCCCCTAGCCATTTACAATACTGGTGTCTTCTTATGTGGCAGAAGGGCTTTTGGGCCCCCTCAGGAGGCAGGACCCGTAGCGACTGCTACCTCTGCACCTCCTATAGCTACGCCCCTGTTGTCAGTGCATTCTGTGGGAGATCCTGAAAACATGACCTGCTGGTGGGCCTTGAGGACTGGAGTTGAGAAACATTGCTTTAAGGCATGATGTTTGAAGGGGTTCTACGATTTTGAAAACCTTATTGACCCTAGTAGGGAATTATACATTGGTAAAGGGAGGTAACATGTCCAGAATCCACATCTCAGAGAGCGGTTACATTGAGCATCTCTTGGTCTGGAGCACCTGTCCTGTCCTTTATTACACAGACAACCTATTAATTCGAATAGACCGAGTGTAATGCTTCATTTCCTCTGCAGGCAAACTGTAGACTTACAGCCAGGTGACAACTAACTGTTTTGGTTCCATTCAGGGGGCAACTTTGTGACGGGTCCTGCAGCCTAAGGGGGTCCAAAAGCCATTCTGCCACATAAGAAAACACCATTATTGTAATTGGGCATGGTAACTAGGGGGCCCCATTTCACTTTTTGCACTAGGACCCAAGAGCTTGAATTTACACTCTGACTGACAATAAATATATTACCTGTGCAATACTGAGAAAATCCTAATTGTTTTGTGTCCACTCAGGGGGCAATTTTGTGACCAGCTTATTGTCAAGGGGATCTTCTAACAGACGGCAATTGTCCAAAGCAATCGTGTAACGCTCTAAAGTTTCATGCACAGTGCACAATTATGTATCACTGTGGAACAGACTGGGCCTCACCAGTGGGATTAATTCTTGGGGTCCAACAGTAGAATTTTTTTTTAGGGCCCACCAGTGGAATTGATTCTTGGGTCCACCAGTGGGATTGATTCTCGGGGTCTACCAGTGGGATTGATTCTCAGGGTCCACCAGTGGGATTGATTCTCAGTGTCCACCAGTGGGATTGATTCTCAGGGTCCACCAGTGGGATTGATTCTTGGGCCCACCAGTAGAATTGATTCTTAGGGTCCACCAGTGGAGATGATTCTTGGGGCCCACCAGTGGAATTGATTTTTGGGGCCCAGCAGTGGAGTTGATTCTTGGGGCCCACCAGTGGGATTGATTCTTGGGGTCCACCAATGGAGCTGATTCTTTGGGCTCACCAGTGCAGTTGATTCTTAGGGCCCACCAGTGGAGTTGATTCTTAGTTGATTCTTACATCTAGCCTGGGTACAGAAACTTAATACAATGCCCATACAGTACTTCTTGTGCCACCATGTGGCATTATCGGATGCTACTTTGGATGTTTTTTTTCTTATCCAGTTGTTCACCCATAGAAGTATTTTTTCTTTAATATGGATCCTTAGGGACTCTCTCTATACAGTGTCCATCTTTTGCCTGGTATATGTGCCCTTACCTTGTAATGTGGATTAGGATATCACCAGACAAGGACTGACCCCCAGAGAAAAAGGGGAAACTGCTGGTGGCCCCTGAGTATGGCAGACCTGGAGTTGCTTTCAAACTGCATATGCATCCTTGAGAAAGGCAGAAAGGTAAAGAGAAAGAGGTAGAGTATAAGAGGCATGTTAAATCATGTATAGACATGTACAGCTGCTGTATGGTGGGCCAATAGGATTAATTCCACCAGTGAGCCCCAGAATCATCTCCACTGGTGGGCCCTCAGGTATCACAGGGATTCTGAGTATCACAGAGTGCATCTGTCCTCCAACAAGTGCATAGTGTTATTTAAATCATTGAAAAATTGGGCATTACTACTTAAAATCACAAATACAAGACCATACTCACAGCTCCATTGCTGGACAAAAAACTATTCCTTGTAGGAAGCAATATTAATCCCAGTGCTACACATCAGAAATGTAACAGGTGCAGCTCACTGATGAACAATCACTTTCAAATCTGTCCATGAAGGGGGCAACTGCCTTGTAAAAAACCGTGCATTGGATAAGTACCAGTTCACACCAGTATGCAGAAAAGCTACAATACCATTCAGAGGTGACTGCGCAAATGCAAAAATACTGGTAAACAATCACCAGCACAACCAACACAAAATACTGACACCCTTTGCTCCCCAGTGGCATACTGAAAGAATATCAGACATGAGGTACTAGTTGATATTTTGTCCAAAATGCACAAGCTTGCAACCACCATCAAGGGTCATCATTGCCTGGCGAGTCCCTAGTGTTATTAACCTCTTGGACATTATAGTTGGTGGACTCTCTATGATACAGAAGGAAAGACCACTATAAACAGTGACTCTTGTAAAAATGACTTGTGAGTTAATGAGATTTTATAAACTTCCATCTATACACAGTTGTTATACCTCGTGTGAAGACCTCTAATGTCTTCTCCTTAACAAAACCCAGTACTTCTTCTATTTTAACTACCTATTTAAATCAGGAGAAATAGCACTGTAGAAAAATAGGAACAAAAAGCGCACTCCTGTGTAGCAGAGCAGTAAAAGATAATACCAAATGGGAGTTAATAAAACTGCTCACCTGGAAGGGTTGTACATGCAGCGGTACAACACACACTGAAAGTTTGAGAACAAAATAGGTTCCAAAGTAATTCCACAGTAGTAGCAGCCGATCCACTTGTTGACACGAGGAAATTCAAGAGCTCAAGAACTCCACGGAATACGTATACCGCAGCCAGAAAAATAGGATTAGCGCTCGTGGAAATAAAATAGATGAAGCTAAAAGACCCTAGATAAGATTACCAATAAATTAGTGTCATTTATTTAACAATAAAACCAAACCGACAACGCGTTTCGCAAACGCCGGGTTTGCTTCATCAGGTCAGAGAAAACCTTGCGAAATGCGTTGTCTATTTGTTTTTATTGTTAAATAAATGACACTAATTTATTGGTATTGTTACCTAGTGTCTTTTAGCTTTATCTATTTTATTTCCACGAGCGCTAATCCTATTGTTCTGGCTGCTGTAATCAGGAGAAATACAAGTGCGATCCATAGACTGATTGGGTGCGATCTATAGGTTTAGTTGTGCGGTTCTCAACCTCACTGCAAACATTCACAGCTAGTTGTAGAGATTATATATTGCTGGCATGATTAATGCTGGTTTGGGGCTTCTTAGGGAATGGGTACGACACAGCACCAGGGTCAAACCACATGAAGCACTCGAGCAGATCAGAATATTCAATGAGTTTTGGCATTTCAAAAATAACAAAGAAGGGGGAGACACTCTTCTCCGAGCTCCCCCAGCGAGAGCAGCACATCAAGACTTGTCTCCCTCTCCCCTATGTCTGCTGTCACCGTAGAGCACAGGCCTTGATAAATTCCTTGGGTTGAAGGGCCTTCTTATTGTTCTCTGCTTTGTTTCACTGTTTCCAACTTACTGGAATTCTTGTCGTGGTTTCACAGCAAGGTTCATTCTGACCAAACGTCACCAGCTGAGTCTCTCTGTAGAGCTGAATCTCTGAAGTTGTTTTAATCCAGAAAAACAAGCTCGAAACTAAAGGAAGACTGGGGGAAAGGAAAAGCTGCTGGATATCAATCCCATCTAACTGCTCCTGAATGGCCCCTAATGCTTCTTTTTACCTTTAGCTGACATCATTCTCTAATGAATGAACTGTGATGTTTACATAATGAATCAATGTGCGAACCTGTCTCCAAATGACTCTTTATTAGGAAGGGGCCATACACATTGTATTATTGGAGTTTAATTGCTTTGAAATTTAATAGTTATTTGCTGTGCCTGATGGGGTCTCACAATTAGACAATATTAAGGCTGAAAATTAGCATTTTAAAAAGTTGTTATTTAGTTTTAGCTTTGCTTTTTTTTAGTTTATAGAGCGACATTGGTTTCATATCCAGGCAGTTCCCAGGTTATGAACAAGATAGGTTCTATAGATCTGTTCTTACATTGAATATGTATGTAGGCAGAGGAGATACATTTTTCTAAGTGTAACTCCAGCCAAAAAAGTAGTTTTAGTTTTTAAGGACTCCCCACAGCAGAGTTTTCATTTTGAATCTGAATACCATCTGTAAACCAAAAGTCAACCTTTAATATAGACTTAAAGGGGTTGTCTCACTACAAGGATTGCTTTTTATGTTAAAGATGTTGCAAAAACAAGTCACTTTGCAATATGTGTCCATTAACAGTGTCCTACCTATTCCTAGATATCCCCTCTTGCATTGGCTGCATTAGCTCCTCAGGTTGCTATAGCTACAGACCAGTTTGATCTCTCCTGATAGGCTACCAGCGCTGGTTACTATGGCTACAGACCTAGCTCTATTGCAGACTAGTAGAAGCCAGTAAACAAGCCCCTGAATTCAAAGTGAAACTAAGAAAACAGGACTGAGGTGAGATGAATCAATGTAGTGAGACAACCCCTTTAAATAGAAAATCTGTGTAGTAGTTCACAGTGCACGGATTTTCTGGCAGACGATTTTTTCCTAAAAACTTAGAACATGTTCATTCTTTCGCTCAGTTTTCTGGCAGAATATGAACATGTCTGTGTGAAGAGGAACAGCTTGAATTCGCAAACAGTGGATAAAAGCCGCCCCCTGCATGCCAAAAAAAAGACCAAATACCGTTTTGAAAATCCAACCTGTATTTCGGTATTTTGTCTGTGCCTAATAAGGAAGGGTTGATTATGGTCACGTAACCTGGTTTTGGTGTCTGTGCCCCTGTTCAGGTTTCACGTCACTTTCGGTCCTCCAAGGAAATAACATTGGTTCCGCACACCCTGGTTATTTGAGTTTGTGGGGTTTCAGTGGAAAGATTTTCATTCTCGTAAAAGGCTTCAGTAAATCCATAGCACACCTTATCTTGAATTCATAAAAAGTATATAATTTATTTACAGCAAACATATAGATTGCAAGGTATAGTTATTCTTCATAGTGCAACAATCAAATGACAGACTTTAAATGGCTATGTTGTAAATCCAGATGTAGGTGCATGTATGTATGTATGTATGTATGTGTGTATGTATGTTTGTATGTATGTGTGTATGTAAGTATGTTTTGGCCCAGGTTGGCCTTCCTTGATTCACATCTGGAGGAAGAGAGTCTGGTGGCACATGTGCAAGCGGCTACAAAATATAGCATGGAACACCATTAAAGGAGTGTGGGAGAGCCAAGGTGCCAAGTTAATAAGATGCGATTCATGCTCAGATGTTGAGCTCTGAGCCACATCCAGTGATTCTTAAAGGGATTGTCCAGTAAAAACAAAAAATGACTTCCATTGGGGCCAGTGTGGTCCAAAAAAGGAAAAAACTAATACTTACCTGGCTGTCGCTCTCAAGCTCCCAGTAACCCGCTCCTCTCGACTACCGAGTTCTTGTCCCTGCACAGATGAGAAGCTCATGCTCCATTCACTTACATTGGAGCACGAGCCCCTCCTGCATGTCAGGATGAGAGCCAGGAAGTTAAAAGGAGCGCATCGCTAGGAGTTCGAGAGCGACAACAGCGAGACAAAGCTAGGTAAGATTTTTTTTTTTCCTTTCTTGAACTAACCTGGTCCTAATGGAGTATAATTTTTTTTACTGGACCACCCCTTTAAGAATGAGTCATATCTAAGTCAGATGTTTATAACTCGGGGACTGCTTGTACAACAGATGTGGCATGTTGACGGATGTTCTTTTCCCGATTTGACACCTTTAATAAAATGCAGAGATTATTGCTTGTATAGAGAGTGATTTTGATAATGACACTATTACTATATTAATACAGCGATCCCTCAAGTTACAATGGCCTTTGGATACAATATTTTCAACATACAATGGTCGTTCTTGGGACATAGTATGTTGACTATGGTTTTAAGATATAATGGACCAGGCACTAATCCAGCCGATTATCATGAACTTTATTATCATGCCCCCTCTGCAGTACAGTGCGGTACTACCTGGTCTGTATGTCGCTTTACATGTGCCAGGATGAGCAGCTCCTTGGGCACCACATTTCCTTTTTTTCTGGCACATTGTGCATAAAGTACATGACCCAAAAAAGCTCCTGTCCTCATCATAGAAAGTGATTTCCAGCTTCCAGCAGCTCTTTCTGATGTCATATGTAAGGATGCATTTTATCTGATTTAAGCTTCTGCATAATTTTCTTAATTCTCCATTTTGCATTATGTTGGTCACATTTTAGGGCTTCATAGCCAATTACCAGTTTTACATAGAGTTATAGATCCAACATACAATGGCCGTCATGGAACATAGTAATATTGTATGTCTAAGGACCAGTGTATTACTATATGAGTGAAGATTCACAATTTTAAATCTACCCTTAGCTGACTTGCAGGGCTTTAATAGAAAGTGGGCCCACCTCTACAATTTGCCACATCGCCTACTTTTTGCAGCATATCTCCCTCTGTTTTGCAGCATCTGACAGAAAAAAAACCTTTGAGTGGCTACATGTGAAATCGGTGACAAAAGAAAACAATTTATTGCATTTGAAAACTGCCCCTAATTCTATATCCCAGCCCTGACCCCGATGCTTACCCAGTTCAACCTAATAAAACCTTACTTTTGTCCCTTGTATTGTTACTAACTCATTTCATCTGGAAAGAAAACCAGCGTCATCACTGGGACATGCAAAGCAAGGGGTTTTAGTATGTTGTCTGTATGGCATGGCTAGATTAGGCAAGTAGCACTAAGTAGATGGAGGTATATGGAAATGTTATAAAGCTTCAAAGAAGTCTAAAAGTGCCATATTGAGGATCCAGTCAGATGACATAACCGTAGTATAGTGCATGAGGCATTAAAGTGACTGAGTAGAATAAAAAATAAAATAATAAGACTGGTGCATTTACTTACATGGTTTCTTCCACTGGCAACACATTCCCCCCACCCCCTAATGAAAAGTCCTCCCCAGTCCAGCAAGACATTCTTCTCTGGTACTTCTCCTCATCTAGTAGAATGTCTGTCTTCCTCTCTGACAACATATTTGAACATCTAGCAACATATAGTACCTGCCACCGGGTACTATATGTGGCTGCAGCATACTAATGAATTATCTAGTATTTCACTTTTTATTTACGTTATGTGGAAGAAAAGTGTATTATTTATTCTGCCCTTGGTTCACTATGTTTAAATCACTTTGGATGTATATAAATGTATTTTACAATTTACTGAGTGTATATTATATTGTATGGGGAAATTATAAACTAAACTTTTATGAATATTTAAGAGTTTATCTTAGTTTTTTGCACGTAATATTTATATTTATTTCTATGCATTTTTCCTTGGAAGAATTACATCCCATTTCCTCTGTTGTTTTTTTGTTTTTTTTATTCATTTACCTATTTCATTTCATGTAATAATATACACCATTAATGCTGCGGTTTAGTATTATTATCCTCTCCCACTTTTTAATATGTGTTTCTAACATTATTATGTTATGTCGATAACATCGTTTGCAAGGCTGAAAAAAGACAGACGTGCATCCAGTTCAGCCTATTATGCTATATTGTTGATCCACAGGAAGGCAAAAACCCCTATGAGCTATAAGTCAATTTAGGGAAAAATATTCCTTCCTGACTCCAATCTGGCAATCATAATAAATAAATGGATCATTGTCCCTTCTACAGAATCCTAGTCACTATAACTTGTTATATTATTACGCTCCAGAAATGCATCCAAACCCTTTTTGTACTCTGTTAGTGAATTCACCATGACAAGTTCCTCTGGTAGAGAGTTCCACAGTCTCACTGCTCTTACAGTAAAGAATCCCTTTCTATGTTTATGTAGAAACCTTCTTTCCTCTAGACGTAGAGGATGCCCCCTTGTTCTAGATACAGTCCTGGGTATAAATAGATCTTGGGAGAGATCTCTATATTGACCTTTGATGTATTTAAACATATTTATTATGTCCCCCCGAAGCCGTCTTCTCTCTAAACTAAATAACCCTAATCATATTAATCTTTCTGGGTACTGTAGTCCACCCAGTTCTTTTATTATTTTCATTGCCGCCTTGGAACCAGTTCAAGCTCTACAATGTCTTTCTTGTGCACTGGTGCCCAAAACCAATGTCAGACTGGCCCACCGGTGGTTCCTCTAGTGGGCCCTGTGTCCAACATGTATAGAGCATTCTCCAAGTGTTTGCCGGGATTTGTATAGAAGTGGTTTTCATCAGACATTACTAGCACAGTCAACCAATGAGCAGCCGATTTGGTGGTGTCTCATGCTTCAGGCAGTCCTAAAGCACAGTGAAGCAGGACTCTTGCACAGTCACATATGTATGCAGCATCTCAGGAGGTCAAGAGCTAGCCAAGTCCCCTCTGCCTGCCTACTGCTACACTGTGTCCTGCTCCCTCAGTAGCCAACTTCAATATGCCTTTTTATGGTGCTCATTATTGGGATGTATTCAAAGTCATGCACCTTTTTATTGCGGGAACGGAATAGGCTAAGATTGGCATCTCATGTTGCTTGAGGCAGGAGCTTAGCTGTGAAAGCTGAGCTCCTGGACTAATACCTTAGATCCCACAGTAAATAGCAACTGCGGCATCTAGGTGTCGTTGGGTTTACACAGTAACTGGGATCTGAATGAAGTCCCCCAGAACAGTCTTCACCATATGTCTATTAAGCCCTGCTCGCTGGCTATTAAAACACGGGAGGTGCAGATCGTCTGTTGGCAGCAAAGTCTTTTCGAGTCGCTGCCTAAAAGGGGTGTTTGCGGCTTCCAGCGCCACAGCTGCCATAAAAATGGAGCTGTTACAGCTTCACCCCTAGTGCAGATTTTGAGCACGGCAGAGATATAAAAAAGCTATAAAAAAGTTATAACTGAAAAATATTACTTGTCATTAAGGCCTTTTCAGGCCTGGTGCTCAAGGGGTTAATGGGATGCTCGTCAGTTTTACACTGATTGACATAAGCCACTGCACTATAAAAGTGGTGCAATGTATTATATGAACAAACAAATGATGTGTAGATCTCAAGTGGAAATTAAAAATAGTGAAAAAAGGTGTAATAAGTTAAAAATGTTTCCCTTTTTTCCCTATTTATGAAAAAAACCTACACATATTTGATATTTCCACATTTGCAACACCCCAAGCTTATTGCTGAGGATTATTTTTTTCGTGCAAAAGTGAAAAGACATACAAAACTTTCCAAATTTTGTAACGGCATAACTATACCGTCAACATGGTATTTTTATCGCACAGTGCACAAAATAAATTTAATATGCAAAGAAAAACAAAGGTGCAATTACTTTTTTAGTTTTACTTTATATTTTTTTTATATAGCTGAAGAGTTGGCCCCAAGAATTACTTTCACAATATTCCATGTGTGGTCTGATTAGTGAATGGGAAAATAATGTTCTCATCATGTGCATCTATGCCCCTTTTAATACACCACCTGATCCTATTTGCCTTGGCAGCTGCTGCCTGACACTGGCTGCTACAATTAAGTTTACTGTCCATCAGGATTCCCAAGTCCTTCTCCAGTCACTTTTACCCAGTGTTTTTCCATTTAACAAGTAATCATGGAATGGATTTTTCCTCCAAATGTGCATAACCTTGCATTTATCTGTGTTAAATCTCATCGTCCACTTCTCTGCCCAGGCCTCCAACTTATCCAGATCCCTTTGTAATAACAAATTATCCTCTATTGTGTTGATTACTTTACAGAGCTTAGTATCGTCTGCAATTATCGATATTCTACTGTGCAATCCATGTGTAAGGTTATATTAAAGAGAATAGGGCCCAATACTGACCCCTGTGTTACTCCACTAGTAACATCGACCCAATCTGAGTATGTACCATTAATCATCACCCTTTGTTTTCTATCACTGAGCCAGTTGCTTACCCACTTGCACACATTTTCCCCCAGTCCAAGCATTCTCATTTTACTTACTAACATTTTATATGGAACAGTATCAAATGCTTTAGAAAAATCTAGTTATATGACATCCAGTGCCTCACCCCGATCCAGTCTACAACTAACTTCCTCATAGAAGCTGATGAGATTAGTTTGACAGGACCAATCCTTCATAAACCCATGCTGGAACGGCATCATACATTTATTTTCAGTGAGATAGTCCAGGATAGCATCTCTTAGAAAACCTCCAAACAATTTACCTACATCAGAGGTTAAACTCACCAGTCTATAGTTTCCAGGATCACTTTTTGATCCCTTTTTGTATATTGGGCAGAGCTGCACTTCTTTCTATAATACTTCCCTCACTACTTCTTAAAGAGCCAACATTTTCAGTTTTAATCTTTTTACTATTTATATAGCTACAAATATTTGGGGTGTTTGACTAAGAAAGAGTATTAATATATTTTTACTTTATTTATGCTTGTGATTTATTATTTGTAACATTGTGATCTATTGGAGGTAGAATATCTGCCCCTAAAGCAGCATCACCAGGTTTGGACTGGCCCACAGAAGAGCAGAGGAAAACCTGGTGTACCCCAGGGTAGGGTGAGCCTCAGGGCATAGCCGGCCTGGGGCTGTTTTTCAGTGAAAAAAGCAGAGAAAGAAAGGCAGAAAACAAAAGTCAGTATGTGCAGTCATGTACAGTATTCATAGGGTGGGCTCCAAGAATCAACTCCTGTGGTGGGCTCCTTGCATCCCAGTCCAACACTGGACATCTGCTCCTCTCTATTAAATAAAGAAAATAGAACATTTCCCTAGTCTGGCAGTAGATCTCCTTTTCAGCAGCTTGTCCTCCTCTTTTTTTAATTACTGTTTTATTGGTCTTTTGTACAGTTTTTACAAATAACTAGCAATACAAAACCCTTCCCCTCCACCCATTCGTCTCCCCTCACCCCCAAGTTACTATAATTACAGCATAAGCACCATTTATACTACCAAGGGCAACAGTATAAGCTACATTTCTACATTACTTTGTTCTGTCAAAACACAATCATATACTGATATCACAAAATATAAAATAACATCCAAATTACCTCATCTACGAAATTATCTCTAGTTAGATAAGCCAGTCCAGGGGTATCCAGCCATTTAGACCACCATTTTTCATATTAAGAAGTAACGGCTTTGTTGCAATATATTCCTCTCTCTAGGGAAATTAGCCTATTAACCTTATTTTATAAATTCAGCAACAGTAGGCGGATCCAGCCATCTCCGAGCAATTACCTTCCTTGCCTTTAGAAGCAATCAGGCCACTGCTATCTTCTTGTCATGCACCAGAGCCAGATCTTCTACATGACGAAGATGCAAGTCAAAGAAGTAGTTTCAAGAGAGATGGAAAATACCAAACTAATACCCTGTATAATATTTCCCCAATATCGCACTACTTTTGGACAATTCCATATCAGGTGCAGAAGGCTCACCCGGTGGATCTTATATATATATTACATAGTGGTGAATCCTTCCGCCCAATTATGAACAAGAATTGAGGTGCACGGGACACTCGGTGCTATAAATATCTTTGGGACAACCAATGTTGTTCACTAATAGATATTCACTAATAGATAATCTTTGGTAGCATCTGTAGTATCTCATCCCAAATTTCTGGTTCAAGAAACCAAATGGCCCTTTCCATCAGGAACGAAAAGGTACTGGGAATTTAGAAAGATACTTCTGTAGTGGATGTGAGTATAGTAAAGATATTAAACCTTTGGATTGTATTCTATTCTGTGTACAGTCTATGATAATAAACTTATTTATACCCATCTGTGTGTTGCTGGTTTCTTTAATGATAGCTTGATGAAGATGAATGTACTTATAGAAAATGTGGTATGGCGAACTATGTCTGCGACTGGCTAAATGGTTTTAGGTCTCACGTCCCCTCAACAATGTGGTAAACTCTCCTGACTCCTTTAGCCTTTAATTTTTCACTTGCCTCTACTAGCTTAATTCTGGAGGTATATTCTGAATTGCTGTATAGGTTTCCTTCACCTTCCACCATATACCTACTGTATAGGGTTCCTTCACCTTTTCAGCCTATAGCCACTTTATATGGTTCCTTTCCCTTACACCATATATCTACTGTATAGGGTTCCTTCACCTTCCACCATATACCCACTGTATAGTGTTCCTTCACTTTCCACCATATATCCACTGTATAGGGTTTCTTCACCTTCCATTATATATCCACTATATAGGGTTCCCTCACCTTCCACCATATATCCAATGTATAGGGTTCCTTCACCTTTCACTATATATCCACTGTATAGGGTTCCCTCACCTTCCACCATATATCCACTGTATAGGTTTCCCTCACCTTCCACTATATATCCACTATATAGGGTTCCCTAACCTTCTACTATATATCCACTGTATAGGGTTCCTTCACCTTCTACCATATATCCACTGTACAGAGTTCCTTCACCTTTTACCATATATCCACAGTATAGCGTTCCTTCACGTTCCAATATATATCCACTGTATAGGGTTCCCTCACCTTCCACTATATATCCCCTGTATTGGGTTCCTTCACCTTTCACCATATATCTACTGTATAGGGTTCCTTCACTTCCACCATATATGGTTTCTTTACCTTCCACCATATATCATCTGTATAGGGTTCCTTCACCTTCCACCATATATCCACTGTATATGGTTCCTTCACTTTCCACCATATATCCACTGTATAGGGTTCCTTCATCTTCCACCGTATATCAACTGTATAGGGTTCCTTAACCTTCCACCATATATCCATTGTATAGGGTTCCTTCACCTTCTACCATATATCCACTGTATAGGGTTCCTTCACCTTCCACCATATATCCACTGTATAGTGTTCCTTCACTTTCCACCATACTTCCACCATATTTTGTATTTAGAAGCAAAGTCAGATATCTCGTACATCCCCCTGAAACCCTGAGACTCAAGAACTTCATACAGAAGCATCTTCAAAGTGTTGTTGCAACAATCAGCATTCTGTCGCTCACAGAAGTTCCCTACCTCGAAGACCTTGACTATGTTGAGTAGATGCGCAGACCAAATAATAAAACAACGGAATGTGCATATGTCTAACTACCTACCTTCATCTTTGCGATAACTTGCAAAGAATTACAGCTTTGATCCACTCGTGTACTCTGCCCAAATAAAATTTGCAGAATAAAGAGTTGATTTTTATGAAAAAAAACTTTGAGGATATCCAACTGGCGGGTATTATGGGGTCGGAATAGAGGAACGTTGATGCATCCAGCTTATTTCACTAAATTATTCTCCTTTCTATTGTCATGGGGAAGTTGACCCCAATCATCTGTGATTTTTATTAAAGTTCGACCGTTCACGCACACACGGCATTAGTATGCCGACGATTGCCCGTATCCGCGCCCGGATTTTGCGCTTCAATACGGCGCCAATCCGTCGGAGTCATTACGGTAATCACCACTGACTCTCATAGAGACTAATGGTGATTACCGTCGCTCCTAAGAATCCTCCCCGCCTCGGTGCAAATCCGCCAGCGCCGGCGCGGCGCACAAGTGCGACCATGCCGACATATATTTTACGGCGCAGGATGCGCCGTAAACAATGTCGATTGTCTATCGGGCCGGAGCGGAGCCCCCAGCCCACGACTCGCGCATCCGGCCCCCCCGTGCCCCGCCCCGTATTTCACGGCGGATTTTGTGGCGCGATCAAAACGGCGCATCAAATCCGCCGTGAATAAGTCACGTGTGAACACGGCCTTAAAATGAGCAGAAGATGGGTCTCAGATTTAAGCTGTTTAAATTGGTGTACTGAGACAGATTTAAATCCCTAAGGGCAACATGTATATACAGAGCTGTGCCAGAAGTCTAGCGTCTTTTTCAGCCCGAAAACTAGCGCAGCCGCCGCGGCACTTTTGCGAATGCCCTGAGCAATCTGGGAGGGCGTGCATGGAGGTGGTGCTCACTACAACCTGAGACGAAGCTACACATTTTTAGCTTCAGTATGGCAAATACAGCAGCATTACTACTTTGTGGTTTACCTGAGCCAGAAGAGTGGCTTTGTAGCTAGAAAGCGCTAAATCTATGAACCGCAGTAAGAACATGCTTAAATAAATTCATTAGCACATTGCATCGCTATAAACTGATGCACAAAAAAATGGCGCCTGGGCACCAAAATATATAATGTCACCCTAAATGTTTAAAAGACTGAGCTTGAGAGGAACTTGTGGGATACTGCATTACACTGTGGGGTCATCCATTGGCATCAGCACAGATTTATCCCAAGTTATAGTAAGACTAGAATACCTCCCAAATTGATTACTGCCACTGCTGTTCCTAAATAGAAAGCAGCATTTTCCAAAAAGAGCATATTGTTTGCACATAGTGCATATTTTTTTTTTCGAGATGCCCCATTTAAAAATTTCTATCTCACTATACTACCTAATGATCTCCACCAAGGGTTCAACAGTTATGGTAAATAGAAACAGGGACATAGGACATCTCTGCCTTGTGCCTCTGCTCAGATCAAAAGATAGGAAATAGGGAAGTACATCATCATTTCACCCATGATATAAATGTAGGCCCAAAGTTCATTTGCTCCATAAGCGCACATAAAAATTGCCACTTTACGCTATCAAACACCTTATTGGCAACTAAAGGACAGACAACTCTAGAACCCTTTTTCTCAGATTAAGATACAAGCATCTAATATTCATTATTCTAGACTTCCCAGGTATAAAACCCATCTGATCTTCATGAATCAAACTAGTAACTACCTGAGACAGAAGACTGGCAAGAACCTTGGCTTGTCCTCCTAATCTTGCTTCTTGCAGATCTCTAGTTTTCTTCCATGCAACAGCAAGTATCTACCCAGGACAACCCATTGGCCCATCTTCTAGACAGCAGATGACATTAATTCTTTACTTATTATTATTATTATTTATTATTAATTTATTTAAAAGCGGACCAATTTGATTTCCAGGGTTCTAGTACATTCAGGGGTTACATACATTCTTAAGTCAAACCAAAGGAGTACAGTGATAAGGGAGAATGACGAATTGGCACTGACAGAGAGGAGAGAGGAGACCCTACCCAACGAGGGTCTTACAATCTACAAGGAGGGGGAAAGCGATACAGGAGGTGAGGGGCAGACATGTCTGTGGAGGAATGTAGTGACAATGAAGTTAGTGAAGGTTATAGGCAAGCCTGAAAAAATGGGTTTTTCACGTTCTTTTGAATCGGTGAAAAGTGGAGGAGAGTCTGATGTGTTGGGGCAGTGAATTCCAGATGTGGGTGAAGTCACGGAGAAATCTGGATACGGTATGTGTGAGGAGCTGATAAGGTGAGAGCATAGATAGAACAGGTACTGTGAAAGGAGCGGAGTAGGAGTGCGTGGTGGGGAAGATATTTTGGAAATTAGTGCAGAATGATGCGGGACAGAGGTCAGTGGATGATGCCTTCAGTAGGTCATGGTTAGTAATTGAAATTGTTGGTAGCAGGGCACTGGAAGCCAGTGAAGGGATTGGATGAGGGAGAGGAAGAGGATAGCGAGGAGAGCTGGTGGATAAGACGGCAGCAATGTTAAGGAATGGATTGGAGGAGGAGCGAGGTGCATCTTAGCTGGGAGGCCACTGAAGAAGGATGTTGCAAGTAGTCTATGGCGGGAGAGATGACAAGCTGCATAGACTCCATCAATTTTGTAGGTAATAGCAGAGAATGCAGTCGGAACCGCCGAGAGAGATGTTTTTGTCGAGGTGGAAGGCGGCAGGCCAGAGGTAGCGGTTTTGGGAGTTTGGTTTGAAAGATAAAGCCAGTAAGGAAATTGGTTTAAACCAAACAGCGCGGACTTGTGGGATGTGAAAGTGTAAGAGCCGCTTGACTGTAATAGAGAGATTAGGAGAGGGGTAGAGTTGGATGTGGAAAGATTAGGATACTGTTTTCCTCCACATTAGTTTTACGAGACATAGTGATGAAAGAAGGCGAGGTAGATAGGAGGACAGACAGTCCAGGGATCCTAGGGAGAGTAGAAAGTGACATCTGCGGGCCAGAGATGTAGAGTTGGATATCATCAAGCATACAGTGGTAATGAAAGCCATGTGAGCTATGAGCTGAACCGAGCCAAGAGTCTAGATTGAGATGATCGCTGGACCCGGACTGACCCTTGGGGGACACCACAAGACGTGGCCGGGGGAGGCGAGGTGGAGCAAGAAGAGAGACCTGAAAGTCATCATGTGAGGTACCGAGGAGATCCAGAAGAGACCAATCCGAGTGATGCCGAGGAGGAGAGATTTGTAGCAGATGGAATGTCTCTACAGTGTCAAAGCAGAGGACAGGTCCAAGAAGGAGGAGCACAGAAGTAGTGGCATGCGCTTTAGCAGTTACTAGAACTTAGTTGACCTTGTGGTTAAGGCAGTTTCGGTAGAAGTGCGTGTTGGGGTCGAAAACCAAGATTGTAGTGGGTCAATTAAGAAGAGAGTGTGCAGAGAGGTGGGAGACAGCCTGCAAGATATGACGTGCTGCTCGAGGAGTTTGGAACAAAGGAGCAGTGAGATGGGGCGATAGTTGGAAAGAGAAGATTGGTCAGAGGTTGTATTTTTTTTTTAGGATTTGGAGTGATATTTAGCCAATGGTTTTAAAGGGCCGAGAGGAAGAAGCCAGGTTTATCGATAGGAGTTTGAGAAGAGATGGGCGATAGTGCGGGATGAACTAGAAGGCACTGAGGTCTGGGATAGGGTGGATAGACAGATAGGGTCAAAACTCACAGTAGTGAGGTTGGATATTTGCGGACCATAAGAGGAGACGCTTGCTATGATGGACCGTGGCAAGGCAAGTGTTAAGGGGGAAGAGCAGGTTGCAAGAGTAAGGAGGTTGGTGGGACTGCGGCTGAAGCTTTCTCTGATGAGGTGGATCTTCTGAGAGGAAGTTATGGCAAAGTACATCAACTGAAAGGAGGGATGGGGGAGGAGATGTTGGATGGAGCGAGAATAGAGACTTGAAGGTTTGTGAAAATTGTCTATAGGTATGTGGACAACTGGAGGATAGATAGATGTTGAAATAGATCTTTTCTGGGGGGCTGAGCGCGACTTCGGGGACTTACAGAATGTCTGCAGTGAGATGTTTGTATAAGGAGCAAATGACATCAATGGGCTGTGAGTCTATTTTCTTCCAGCTGTGCGATTCAGCAATTCTGGAAGCTCTTCTCACTGCCTCTTTGGTAGATTCTGTGTGCGAGGTTGTCTGTTGATTTTGCGGGTTCTGTCTTGTGGTGAGAGGAGCGACTGAGTCAAGGCGAGTGGATGATTTTAATGGTTGTAGAAATGGGGTGGCTTGCGTCTGGGTCATTGAATGAGAGATAGTGGAAAGTAGTTTTAGAGAGTCAGAGAGAGAGAGAGGTTGAGGATTTGTAGATCTTCCTGCGGGGTCGTACTGTCATATAGACAGGAGGAGCAGGATGGGGAGGAGATAGTGTAATGTGTAAGCAGGTTGTGGTTCAGAATCATACGGTGTCGGAGAGTTAGAGATTCAATAGGGTAAGGCGGGTGATAGATGAGGAGAGTCCAGTGTGGTGTTCCATCCTATGTGAGTGCACCATCGTCCATTGGTAAGAGGTTTGAAGGATGAGCAGAGAGAAAGGCAGTTGTTGGAAGCAAGATGGGGGTTAGTCGATTGGGATGTTGAGAGTCTCCCCCATGATTATAGTGGGGATGAGTCTGTGGAAAGACAAAGTGGAGGAATGCCAGGAAGCAACAAGTGGTCATGGAATGGCATGCAAGAGGCCTGCGGTCGTTAGACAACAGCCCACTTTGGATGTCGAAAGGGGCATATGATGGCGGACAGAGTGCACCTTTCATAAAAGGAGAAGAGGTTTGAGTGAAGTGCAGAGGTGGAGCGGGGGACAACAGGAGCAAGCGAGTCAGATCAGGAGGAAAAGGCCGACTCCTCCACCAAGCTTGTCTACCTAGGCGAGGAGTATGCTGGGTAAATTGGAGGCCGCTAAAAGAGAGTGCTGCAGGGAGACTGCGTGTCTAGAGGGGTCAGCAAGTTATTCAGTCCAGACCAAGGAAGAGTAGGCTGCGTGAGATGAACAAGATCATGTATGGTATGTAGAGTCTTAGATTCCATACATAACCTGCATAGCATATCCAAGAGAAGCTCTCAAGGAGATGGTTATGGGGGGAGCACGGGTGAACAGGAGATTGTATCTGGTTGAAGGATTAGCGGAATTATTAGTGGTGAGTCTGTTCGAGAAGGCAGAGACTAAGTGGAAAAAAAAAAAATGTGCTGGGGGGTCCCTGGGAGTTTGGGGGGATATTGTTCCACCGGAAAGCCATAAGGAAAGCAGTGATAGGGTGGAGCTAGGTGGCAGTAAGATATATGATATAAGAACTGCAGCAGTTCTACTTGGAAACCCTAAATTTAGAGAGCTGTCCCCCAGTGATTGACATCAGCCCATTGTTGAAAATGTATTGCAATAACAGCTGATTATGGAGGGGGGTTCAAGGAGCCAGACCTAAGAAGACCAGCTGAATGTCTGGCTGTCTCCGGAAGAGAGGTTGTCTTCATGATCAACAATTAATCAGAGAGAAGGAAGTTCACTGCGATCCCAGGACATACACATCCTTGGACACAGATACAGTGTCGGCAGGTGTTGTCACTGTATGGATTAAACATGTTTAACCTGGTTTACAGAATCTTAAAACAATTGACCCTAGGATGCCAGGACCGCGGTTGCTGTCCCACTAACACCAGCATGACAATATTGTGCGCCCATCTAGTTCCAGGAACTAGCGAAGATTGCTTTCCTTGACTGCTCTCATCTTACAAAGGTCTATTATTAGGAAATAGATTAGATTTTGTTATCTTTATCTATGCTCAAGGAACTGTAATCCAGAAATGTCGACATAACTGACTCTGAAAACTTTTAATAAGTTAACACAAAATCCGTACTGAAAAAGCGAGCAAAGAAGTAAAATTTACAACGTTGGGAGAAAACGTTGCGGTTTATCTATCAAATAATGATTTGTGGTTGCGTGGTGTGATTAATAGTGTATAAAAATGTGGGGGTTGGTTTACATACATCAAATCCAATGCTTTTCAACCCTGGTACTTCCCATCCTAGCTACACTCAATTGCTGATGAATTCAGGTCAGCTGGCTCTACAGTTAGGGTTCATTGAACCCTATAAAGAACAAACTGGCTCTAATGACAAGTGTTCAGAGTGAATGATCTTTAGAGGGTGGATGGGAGTCAACAGGTCATGCACCATCCAGGGAGCATTGACTCTTGTCTCTACAACCATTCAGTTCTTCCATGAAAAATAAGTGAGAGCTAGTTAACTATAAACATGGATGGTATCTCTGAAAAAAAATATAATGTATATAAATATTATTATCATAAATATATAAATAAATTATATATATATATATACACACTCACCCGGGCCACATTTATTAGGTACACCTGTCCAAACTGCTCGTTAACACTAATTTCTAATCAGTGGCCAATCACCAAGGCGGACATCATCATTGGCATTCTAGGCATGGTATACAATGGTCAAGACAATCTCTCCTCTGTCTTCAAAACCGAGGCATGCAGTATGGGGAAGAAAAGGTATTTGTGACGTGCCTTTTGAACTTGGCCATGGGTGTTGGTGGCCCAGAAAGGGGGCTGTCTGAGTATTTTCAGAAACCTGCTGATGCTCTCCTTGGGATCTTCACGCACAAATCTTACCATCTCTAGGTTTTACAGAGAATGGTCCGAGAAAGAAAAAAACATTCCAGTGCGCGCAGTCCTGTGAGGCATAAATGCCTTATTGATGCCTAAGAGGGTACAAAGGAGGATATGGGCAGGTACTGTGTTCGACTGATAGAAAGGCAACAGTGACTCAAAATTAGCCCACCAGCTTTTACAACCAAAGGTAGGCCATAAGAGCATCTCTGGAACAACAGTACGGGCAACATTTATCAGATGTGCGCTACAGCATGCAGAAGACCACACCGGGATTCCACTTACTCCCTTTCAGCTAAGAACAGGAAACTGCTGCGCCAATTAGCCCAAGCTGCATCGAAATTGGGACAGTAGAAAGGATTGCGGAAAAAACGTTGCCTGGTCTGCTGAGTACTCGAATTCTGCGCGACATTCAAGGATGGTTGGGCTCAGAGATTTGCGTCAACACATGAAAAGCGCATGGATCCCGTGTCGCTGCCATTATCAACGGATCACAAGGCAGGTTGTTGGTGTGAGTTCATGGTGTGGGGAATATTTTCTTGGCACTCCCTTTATTAGGCCCTTGTTACCAATTCTTATCACGTTGCATGACACCTTGTTGAAGTCTATGCCCGAAGAATTCGATGCAGTTCTGAAGGCAAAAGGGGGTCCCGAACCCCAGTACTACAATAGTGTGCACCATAATAAAGTGGCCGAGGCGAGGTGTATATACTATGCATCTTCAAAAATAGAATATCACTAGAGAATATATTTTGCGTATATCGAATATCTTTAAGAGTCTAAATATTACATAAACCCAGATATCTTAGTATAGACCACATTACAGTAAGAATTGCAAGGTTTAATATTAATACATTATTGAGCCCTATAAAAAATAAAAGATCCTGAAGTACACCATTAAATTTTCAATGATAACTAGATTTTTGTTGAGATTAGCACTACTACAATTCGAGGAATAACTGTGAGCATTGAACATGCTATCAGAGTGGATGCAGAGCAGCATAGTTATAGAGGCAGTAATGGAGCGGAGCAGAATATGAGATATTCCATTTAGAAACGATTCATAGAGAACTTGTTGTGTAATTCATAATGTCCCGATTATTCAGAGTTTAAGGTCCCAAAAGTGGGATATATCGGGTGAATTGACAATGCCCTTCCATGTATGAGTGTGTATACTGGGAAGGCTGTCAATCACTGATGAGACCACCTTCTGGACACCTTAAAGGAGCGTTTTTGAGCCACTGATCGTAATGTTACACACAGTCGGGATCCCCAAAATGTGTATATAATCACTTCTCTAAATAATTGTAATTAAAAAAAAATGCTAGCCTGAGAGATTTACCAGGCTATCCTTACCCTGTCCCTTAGTTGCTTAAAAGCTTGCATTAGATACTACGAACCAATGCAGAGTTACATAGAGCTGCTGCCGGGCTGTGAGTGCAATCAGCACTTCTTATCTGATGAACAGGGTGCGTAAAATCTTTACCAGTCACCAGTAGAAATATGTTGTCTTTTTTGTATACAGACTCCACTACTTGTAGTCGTTGATTATCTGAGTAGATTCCTGGACTTTATATCGGAATGTACAAGGGAACATGCAAGACGCTATTCCCAAGCGCTGCTGACTGAGAAAGCTGTTGTCGTTTGTATACAGCTAATCTCCACTAGTTAGTCAGTTGATTAAATTTGAGTGAACCATTTACACACATCCCTTATGCACGCTCTGTGCTCTGACCATGTCTCTCTCTTCCTCCTCACTCAGCATGGCTTTGTTTACATTTTTGCTTCTTACGATATAAGGGCACTTCCTACAAAACCCGCATTAACCCCTTCCCGAGCATAGGGCTATGCATACCCCTACGAGAATGACTTCCCGCAAATCTGACGTATCATCTTATGCACTGGCGATCGGCCAACAGGCACCTAGTGGGAAATTACCGCTGGCCGCATGCCGTATCACCAACGCTGCCGGAGTGGGTCTCTGTCCGCGTGCTGATTACCGTGCTCGTCATTAACCGCAGCCTTCATGGCTCAGTGAAAAATAAAAGCGCGCGCAGGCAGAGTAGTGAGCTCCTCCTCGCCATGCTCCTAAGGCTGCTGCCGAACGGTAGTAGCGGGCACCAATCGCCTAGTCTGATAGATCCCAGGAAGTGAACGGGGCTACTTCGGGTCATCTCCGTTGATCGTCACCTACATGCCGCCCCAATGCAGCTTGAGTGGGCATGGTGACATAGGCTTGTCCCATGGCGAACACAGTACACAGTACAGTAACTGCGTCCCTGGAGTCTGAGCATTCTATGACAGCAATCTCGACGATTGCATGGTTAGAAGAAAAAGTGAAAAAGGTAAGAAAAAAGTAAAAATAAATTGTCAAAAGTAGAAAAAAGTAAAACTACAAATAAATAAAATTAAAAACACGTACAACCGCCCTTTTTTTCTCCCATTTACAACGCCAATTTCGCACCAAAGAAAGATCAAAAATAAATAAAGTACCCATATTTGGTATTGCCCCGTGGCGTCTAGCGTAACGACCCACCCTAATAAATCTTGTACGTTAATTAACCCTGTACGTCAAGACCGCCGTACCTAAACCAATAAACAAAACACAGTCAATGAATTGTTTGGCGATTTTTGTAGCATCCTGCATCGACATTAAATGGAAATAAAAAGTGATCAAAAACTCCTATTTAACAGCCAAAGTTGGTACACCAATTAACTACGTACAACTCAGTCTGACAAAAAGTCCCTACACGTTTCTGTATACGGAAAAATAAAACAGTTTATGGCTCCAGAAGACATAGTCGATAGCATGAAATATATTTAACACAATAAAAACACTTTAATTTTTTAAAGTAGCCTCAAAATTCTTTTAGAAAAAAACTATATAAATACAGGGTATACGCCTAATCGTCAACGAACCCAAGAGTAAAGGAAAAACTGGTGCATGAGATACAGCACTGGTGAGCACTTGTTAATAATAAAAAAATTTAAGAAAAAACACTACTAGGATTTGCAGTACTTATCTTTCACGTCCAATGCCTTCCAAAATAAAACGGATATGTAAAACTGTATCAATAAAGTCTTGTCCCCCACACTCCGCCAAAAATTTATAGCCAATAAAAACGTCCCTCTTCCCGCAAAAAAACATAGCCCTAGCCCAACACAAGCTTCCGTACACAGAAGAAAATAAAACACCAGTTCATGGACGTCTCTATTACTATGGCGAAAATGCAAAAAACGTGAGTTTGCTCCCCTTTTTGAACTAAAAGTTGTTTTTATTGTGTAAACAGCAGTAAAACAATTAATAAAAAAATATAACAAACATGGTATCACTGTAACTCGTATCGACCTGCTGAGTAAAACTAAGTATGTCAGCAGTCTGTATATCTGCACGGGAGACCTCTTCACAATTGCCCTCATCTCAGCTACTGTGGATCCTTCTGCGGCACACATTTTAGAGTCAACGGTGAAACATTAACCAGCGCAAATAAGAACACATACAGGTAACAGATGAACCCTCAGGCGATGACTTAGCCTCTTAGCAAGCGTTTAAGTCCAGTTCCTGGCACTCAATACAAACAGTATCTGTGACAACTCTGACATTAATACTTCTACTAGAGGTCATCTCCTGACCATCCCACCCGGCTATATGTTCCTGACTGGTGTTACGGTCCTCACATTGTCCTTAGGTGATTGTGTGTCTGGTATCTGTTGTTCTATTCCAGCAGACATCTCTCAGCAGCAGTGTAGCTAGAGCTTTTGCCACCCAGGGATCTCCCCAAGTTATCCTGTCCCCCCCTCTCTTTCATTGTTTTTTTAGAGTCACCGGTAGAGTGCCATATCGTTTCAAGACAGTGGGCATGGCAAGCTGTACTGTGGTTCATCACAGCAGCTGTTGAGGAATACAAGGAACACATACTCAACACTAGCTTTCAGTCATGAAAAGTATCTAGTCTGGTGTGCTGATTACTGTGTAGTCTTCCAGAGCTTAAAAGTTAGTGTCTGTGTCAACTACACAAATCCAGCATGGCCTTACCACAATGGCCCAACAAACCTCATGTAATATATTTTTATACACGATTAACACAGAGCAACCTTTTACATACACACAACACATATAGTGTGTCTCAGCCTGTAATAGATTTCATACAGGTTACATTATAGAATTCACACTCGTACAATTATACCAACATATTTATATAATTTAACATTATACTTTGTGCCTGCTTGTGTGTTGATATAAGCCACGGTGGCACCGGTTCACCAGGGCTGTCTTTTAAATTACCTTTACAAATTTACTGTGCTCTGAACCTATATAGTACGGAGCTGCCTGCATGGGATGATCGCTGCCTGATGATGTGCCCCGGGGCTGGCAGAAGGGCAAGGGCAGTGTACAATGGCTGTTGGCTCTGGGATTCGGTGCAGTGGACTGCTGTGCAGTACTAACACGCAGCTGTGCTCCTCTCCATCTACAAGTGGGCGTTAGTGCCCCCCCGCCCTACATGGAGGTGAAGGGTTAGCAACCGTTACATGGCCCTGAATCTAGGGGGCCCCAACGTTCCCTCAAACCGCATAAGGACATACCAAACAATGTATTGAGTGACACATGGTAGGTGGGTGCCCTTTTATGGATATGCACTGGGGCCCCGGTTATACCTCTGTCTCCACATGCAGCCTGGGACATGCGCTAGGAGACGTACTACCCGGGATGGATCGCCCCCTTCCACCACCCATCAGCTACACCACTGCCTCCCGGCTATGCTCCTGTAGACTCTATTACTCCATAAGGGTATGTTCATATGGCATAATTTGTGCTTCAATACGGCCGAAATGCGCGCCGCAATTACAATAATTCATAGCTCTCTCGTCTCCCCCAGTATACAATACGATCGTATTGTACGCTGGGGGAGAAAAGTGACACATCTGCCACTGCTGTGAATTCATGACCAGGCTCGGACTGGCCTACAGGCCAATAGGGGAAACCCCTGGTTGGACCTTGAGCATGGAGTTGTTTTTTAACTGCATATACATCCTTGGAAGAGACAGAAAAGCAAAGAGGAAATAAGACAAAATGGCAAGAGGCAACTAGGGGGATACATGTACAGTTACCATTTACAGTAGCTGTATGTATAAAGTTCCCCTACATAAACATCCAACTGTGCGGCATTGAAACAGCTCAACTGGGGGGACCCTATAGTCATTTTCACCTGTGGGCACTAGGCACCACAGTCCGACACTGTCCATGACTATTGTGAGGACCACAACCTGGAGATCATCCTGCAGCAAACAACTCTTTGTCAGCATTAAGGGTGAAAACCAGGGAATCCCTTAGATTTTGTGCCCCTGTCTAGCCAGCACCAAAGGATCATGACTTGGCAAAAACACTCTGGTAGAGTAAAGGTCTCAATCCAATCTCCCACACCCAAGAGCAGGTAGTTTGTGAGTTATCACTTAATGCTAGGACTATGTAGGTGATGTGGATCTTTGTGTAAAAAAAAACAGCTCCAACTCATAGAAAAATATATTAAACAATTCATAGCATAATCTAGGAGATTTAAAGCATGAGACATGGGAGGATCTGCCGGTTATGCTTTACATTTCACATAGGCTTATTTTTTTTATGAGTTTCCCGTCTGCTCGAGCATTTTGTCTTTCTGGTCCTTCGGTTTCGTGTATTGTTTCCCCATCCATCAAACCACCGGTGCTCACGTTTCTGTTTTGTTGCAAGTAGTCTTATACAGCCTCTGTCTTCTCTTTAACTTTTGCTTGTCTCCTGGTTGCCATGTCTAATTTTGATTTGGTGCACTGGTTTAGTTGCTAGTCCTTCTTTCACTTTAACCTTTTTATACTTCTGATGCTGTTCACTTGATGTCTGATATCTTTGCACTGGTTTCTCTAGATCGGGCCGACGTGTTACTTCAGCTTGCTCATGTTGAATGCACTTCTGTGTGAAGGACGCGTGTTTTCTTACCATCTCAGAAAAATCATCATTAAAGGGGGAAATGCTCGGCTTTGTTTTCAAAAGCCAGAAACCAAAAAGGCTCCCGGACAGTCTCCATGTTTCCCCTTTATTAGTGCTCAGTGTGAGGTCTATTGGCTTCACTAATTGAGATAGGTGAATGTGTAATTTATTAAAGTGAAAATGAATGATCGCATCCCCTCCTCCTGTATAAAAAGTACAGCTGGCTTCCCGTGTTAAGAACATTCTCTTCATATTAGTGGTGGGGTTTTGTTGGCCGGGCTTTTATTAAAACAAGAAGTCTTAATGGCAAAGACATATAACCTCAGCAGAAACTCAGCCACCAAAGCAAATCTCGGGTCTGTCCGGGAAGAGAGTACATTGATAGACCATCTGTAAGATCTGTCCATTCATCACAAAATATGCTACTACCTCAATTAATGCAAAAGTCATACTACAAAATATCACAACCTGAAAATTAGACACTAGAAGTCTAGTGATGCACACATAAAGGGCGTATGTTCATCTTAAACAAAAAAATACATAGTACTGGGGCCAGAGTGGGTAGAAAAAAAAATTATATTTATCTACCTGTCCCCAGGCAAAGCATACTTCCCGAGCTCCCGGCTATCCAATGCACTACTTCTCGGGTTCTTGTTCCACTACCACCACATTGGAGGGTCTCGTGCTCCATTGTAAGTGAATGAAGCATTAGCCTCTTTTGTGTGTCAGGACAAGAATCCAGAAGTGAAGAGGAGTGGCTCACCAGGGAGCTCTGGAGCAGTGGCAAAGAAACGCTAGGTAAGTATCAATATTTTTCTTTTTTCCCCACCCTTGCCACTGTGGCATGTAGCGCTTATTAAATGTTCTTTATTGTGTACAGGTTGTGTCGGGTAATCATAGCTTTCAATGAGACCTATGCTGGCTTAAATTGGAGCATATTGCAGTGCCTTTACACTCTGAAATATGGACCGCAAATACGCCGTGTGAACATTGCCTTAGCCAGTTTTGATACATGGTTTGTGTGGCAGCTTTATTTTTTTTGACACTAATTACAACTCTTGCTGCCATAGTACACAACTTAAACTCTATCACTCTCTATCTATAAAACACTAAAATGTAAACTTTATAAAGTAGAACCTCTTAACCTCTAACACACTATTTAAAAAACCATTATTCTAAGCCCCTCTATTAACCCTTTCAACTTCTGAGGAAGGAATAGCTCCTTCTTTCTATTATCAACCTATGGCAAAATAGAAATATAGTGAATCAAGAAGTCACTCCTTGTGCTCAGATTGCGAGATTCCCCAAATTTTTTGTTGGAGACTATTTTTGACAGTTTTCTCATTTTAGAGACATGAAAGCCCAGGCACTCTGAGCTCTCAGATGGAGACATTTTTCCATAGGATATCTCTTTAACCACTTTAAAAATGGCAAGAAACAATTATATATAAATTATAAATGCCAGCCAAAAGACTTCTAAAAATGCATAAGTTGCATAGTGCCTACTACAAGCATTTTCTATACGTTAGCATGAGTCGAGCCCCTACCCTGTATTGCACAAGCACAGCCACATTTTCACTGATGAGTAAGTTAGCTAGTGTGAGATATTCTCGGGCCGTCGTCACAGTCACCAGAGCACAGGAGTGTCATTATACAGGTCTCAAGGGCTGCTAGGCACTGTTCGGGAAAATACTTTATTGGAACATAATTTAATTCCAAAATAACCAAATAACTTATGGAACAAAGTACTTTTAAAAATATCAGATACTAAATACTTTAATCCCTGAAGTATTTAAAATACAAATAGCTAATTACTACTTTTCAAAAGTATTTTTCCAATACTAAGATTCTAATTGACAAAATGTAAACAAAAAATGTAATAAAAATAAAAAATGGATCATTGAGGTCCTTTTCACCACTAGTGATTAGCATCTACCCTGCAGATCATGATTCAGTGGCCAGGATTCATTGTGTCCGACTCCAATAGAAGATGTCTATCGCATGGAGGAGAGGATGCTACAGTAAAGAGAAACATACAGGTACCTTCCTTTAGTTACTATGCCTATTAATGTCAGGCATTTGAGGGTATTAATTTAGTTTCAGTAACTCCATGTGCTTCACATTAATAGCAGTTAGCCCTATCATGTCCCTCCAATTAACCCCTGTGTGCCCTATATAAGGGTTACCAATATGTGAGACACATGGGGGTACTAATAAAGGACCTTAATTATGAAGATACCGTATATACTCGAGTATAAGCCGACCCGAGTATAAGCCGAGGCACCTACTTTTGCCACAAAAAAACGGGAAAGCTTATTGACTCGAGTATAAGCCTAGGGTGGAAAACGCAGCGGCTACTGGTGAATTTTAAAAATAAAAATAGATACCAATAAAATTACATAGGCAGGTATAGGCAGTTTAATGTCCCCCATAGGCAGGTATAGGCAGTTTAATGTCCCCCATAAGCAGATATAGGCAGTTTAATGTCCCCCATAGGCTGGTATAGGCAGTTTAATGTCCCCCATAGGCTGGTATAGGCAGTTTAATGTCCCCCATAGGCTGGTATAGGCAGCTATATGTCCCCCATAGTACTAGGCAGGTATAGGTAGGCTATAGGTAGTACTAGGCAGGTATAGGTAGGCTTATAGGCAGTACTAGGCAGGTATAGGTAGTACTAGGCAGGTATAGGTAGTACTAGGCAGGTATAGGCAGTACTAGGCAGGTATAGGTTGGCTATTGGTAGTACTAGGCAGGTATAGGTAGTACTAGGCAGGTATAGGTAGGCTATAGGTAGTACTAGGCAGGTATAGGTAGTACTAGGCAGGTATAGGTAGGCTTATAGGCAGTACTAGGCAGGTATAGGTAGTACTAGGCAGGTATAGGTAGGCTTATAGGCAGTACTAGGCAGGTATAGGTAGTACTAGGCAGGTATAGGCAGTACTAGGCAGGTATAGGCAGTAATAGGCAGGTAAAGGTAGGCTTATAGTCAGTACTAGGCAGGAATAGGTAGGCTTATAGGCAGTACTAGGCAGGTATAGGTAGTACTAGGCAGGTATAGGTAGGCTATAGGTAGTACTAGGCAGGTATAGGTAGGCTTATAGGCAGTACTAGGCAGGTATAGGCAGTACTAGGCAGGTATAGGTAGGCTTATAGGCAGTACTAGGCAGGTATAGGTAGTACTAGGCAGGTATAGGTAGTACTAGGCAGGTATAGGTAGGCTATAGGCAGTACTAGGCAGCAATAGGCAGTACTAGACAGGTATAGGCAGGTGTAGGCAACGTTTTAAAACAAAAAAAAATCACTTACCTGGCTCCCCGCTGCTCCGTCTCCCTCACTGGCCGGCCTCCTCGCTGTTCGGTCCCGCGCGCTCTTCCCGGCACAGGCGGGTGACGTCATCAGGCCGCGCACGCAGCGTGATGACATGCACGCTGCCTGTGCCGGGATCTCCGGACAGCCGCCAGTCAGCAGCCGCCCGGAGTCCACTGCGGAGCACGGAGCGCTCGCTCTGTGCCCCGCAGTGGTATCTCGTCACCTGTGTGCGCTCCGGAGGAGTCGCATGCAGGGGAAGAGATGACGGACAGTGCCCGGGCCAGCGCAGCGCCTGGACACTGTCAGCCGTGCTCGGCCTTCAGTTATATGCGCTCCGTGAGGAGCCGCATATAACTGAAGCGTCCCTGTCGGCACTCGGGCCATCGCAGCGCCTGAGTGCCGACAGTGACTCGAGTATAAGCCGAGGGAGGGTTTTTCAGCACATTTTTTGTGCTGAAAAACTCGGCTTATACTCGAGTATATACGGTACCTAATTATTACCTCCATGTCTCTTACATATCAGTAACTCTTATTTGAGGCACACAGGGGGTTAATGTGAGGGACATGATGGGGTTAACTGCTATTACTATGAGGCACATGGAGTTACTAAGCTGTAATGCACATGACCAGACTTTTTATCTGCAATGGTGGATTTCCCCCCCTCGGCTTATACTCGAGACAATACGTTTTCCTAGTTTTTTTGTGGTAAAATTAGGGGCCTCGGCTTATATCCGGGTCGGCTTATACTCGAGTATATACGGTAATTTTACGGAATGGATTACGCGATCGGGATGATTAAAAACTAAAAATAAATCACGCTTCACTACAAGGCGGACTTGCATTGCTGGAACGCGCTGGAATTTTCCCTCCTCTCGTCGCACCTCGCACGAGATACGAGAAACAAGAGTGATGACGTGACTCGCGCTGTTGTTTTTTTTTTAAGTGCGGTGAGGCGGGTTATTTAAATTACAACATTTGTTTTGAATTTAGAAAGTAATTAAAATACTTAAAATACTTCCTAAAAGTATTTTAATTACAAATACAAAATACTGAATAAAAAAGTATTTTGATTACAAAATACAAATACCTAAGTATCTTAAATACTATTTTAATTACTTGTATTTTAAATACTCCCGAACACTGCTGCTAGGGATGTATCCTAATATATCTCCTTAGCTCTTGTACTGTACAGACAATGAGCAGGAGCCAGAAACCGCTGGGCTGCCTTATCATATATCACTAGAAGCAAATAATAAAGATGCCCTGTGCAAGTAAACTACAGCAACCAAGAAGAGATATTGCTACTGTTCGGCTTATTTTGGAAAAATACCACTGCAGTTTGTTGAGTTAAAGCCAGAAGAGGACCCTAAAAGAAGTATATGAGTGAATGCGCATGGGATGGACTGTCTATAGAAATTGTCTGCAAAAAAATCCAAAGGTAAATCTGCAACAGATCATGCAGATTTCGAAGCCGATTTTGGTGTTGGCTTTCTATTATATTCATTTAGGTAAAATTCACAGTAAATCTTGAACAGAAACTACAATTTCCACTACAAGGGCAAGGGATTTGTCAAATCCCATCTATAAGACTAGTACTGTAATCCGTGTGTGCCGAGCCATCCCATGTGCATTCGCCCTAAGTAAATTCTTACTTTGGATTTCCCATTGCTTTTAAAGTCTATTCTTGACTTTGGCTCAAAAACTGAATTCGCGTTTTTTGCAAAAAAAAAAAAAAAAGCAAAGTGAGACTGGTAAAACTCTTAAGGGCCTTATCTCAGCATTTTTTTATTTTTCTATCACCGCATTCCTACAGCTTTAACCTTTTTTTATTTTTCTGTCAATATATTTTTTCATTTATTTTCTTTTTGTGAACTAGGCTCAAACAGTAATGTGCACAGTTTTTTTTCCTGTGGCAATGGAAAAAAAATGAAATTCTGGTATTGTTTACTGGGTTCTGTTTATAGCATCTTTATTTTCTGGGTCTATACCATTATGACAACACCAAGGGCAACATATATGAATGGGGCTGTGCAAGTTATCTGGTGTCAAAAAGCTTGAGTAGTCCTGTTCTATAGATGTATAAACAGTCGCACTTCAAACTTTGGCACAATAAGCGCAGGAGCGACACTTTGTAACGTGTCAAAGATTAGGGGTGTTCTGGGGGTGTTGCACCACATTCATAGAATTAGACACATTTATGATTCTTTGACGCCAAAACATTGGCGCGAACAGAACAGCCAGACCAGGGTAAAGGTGGTGCCTGAGCCAGACTTGTAATATTGGCTCTACACTGCCCTGTATGTATGATCTGCAGAAGAACAGCCAGACCAGGGTAAAGGTGGTGCCTGAGCCAGACTTGGGATATTGGCTCTACACTGCCCTGTATGTATGACCTGCAAAAGAACAGCCAGACCAGGGTAAAGATGGTGCCTGAGCCAGACTTGTCGTATTGGCTTACACTGCCCTGTATGTATGAGCTGCAGAAGAACAGCCAGACCAGGGTAAAGGTGGTGCCTGAGCCAGACTTGTGGTATTGGCTCTACACTGCGCCTGTATGTATGACCTGCAGAAGAACAGCTAGACCAGGGTAAAGGTGGTGCCTGAGCCAGACGTGTGGTATTGGCTCTACACTGCCCTGTATGTATGACCTGCAAAAGAACAGCCAGACCAGGGTAAAGATGGTGTCTGAGCCAGAATTGTCGTATCTCTGGCTGAGAAAGAGGTACGGTTGTTTTGGACTAACAGCACTTTACAATCATATTTAGAGAGCAAACGGTCCCCACGTGGTCTGAGAGTCTATAAGGATATTACCCAGTTTAAGGATGATGCTGATTTTCTGAAAAAATGGAAAGATGCACACTTTGAACATTCGTTAAAATTAACCCAGATTGTGCTGGATAGATCAGTGGTGGAATATGAATGTGTCCAAAAGGAATTGAATGCAGCAAAAGTGGAGTTACAGACCCGATTGACTGAAACACAGTGGTGTGGGTTCCAACGTAAATTGGACAATCGATTAATTCCCATCCAAAACGTAATTAAAGAAAGAAAGCGTGACAAGTTTTTGAGAGACAAACTTGACTTTGACCATGACAGAATCTTTATGTGGAAAGAACCTCAACAAAGAAATAGGAAACCGTTTAGAATGAACAGAAGACGACAAAAGTCCAGGAAACAAGCAGATTATTGGACAACTGATTCTGGTTCGGATTCCAGTGGCAATGATGAAAGGAGAGATGGTTCAACATCAAAGAACTTGATGGGGGGAAATTGGTGGCTCTAACATACCTGGCCCTTTGGCGGAGAGTCCGCCGAGGTGGTCGTAAGAAGAAAAACAAATCCTCTGAGCGGAGGTGGGTTCAAGAGGAAGCAGGTCTCTTGGAGGCGGTAGAGACGGGTGCTCCTCTGGCTTCCACAGTTGGGTCGGGAGTGAGTGAAACAAATGTTATTAATCTTTCTCGTTTCCCTCTGAGTTCAGCTGTTTGTTCTCTCCTATCTAAGGGTCTCAATTTTTGCCTAACAAAAAATTTCGATATGTGTCAGTTTGAGATTGACCTGGAAAAAATCATTGAGGAAATTGAATCTGTTTAAAATCTTTAAGAATAAGCAAGGTAATGATATAACCGAATATGCAGGTGAAGTTAGTACCTGCATTAGTGACCTTGTTTTTTTTGTGGGTGAGGATATATCAGATACTGACCATGTGGTAATGTCTGAACTGCTAGATCACTTGGAAGTTGATGTGGGCGGTGAGTTAAATGATATGGGTTGTGAGCAACGTTTTTGTGGCGGTATTAAAAGTACGTTTTTTCCCCCTTTGTCACCGGGTTCCTCACTGTTTAATTTTAGCAGAGCAGTACTTAAAGATGTGAAAGCATTGGTATTTCCTGAAGTATCATCTAATTTAACCAATGGTGAAATGAAAGCATTAAAGGAATTAAAAAGTAATGAGGAAATTGTGATAAAGCTCACTGACAAGGGGGGAAATATTGTTGTGATGGAGAAGAAATATTACATGCTTGAAGCTAACCGCCAGCTAGGAGACACTAAAAAATATGAGAAACTACGTAGTGACCATCCTATCTCCTTTTTGAGCAAATTGCGTACATTGTTACAGAAAGGTAGATCAAATGGTTTTTTGTCTAAACATTTAGCGGAGAAATTATTACCTGTACAACCTTCTAGACCTAACTGGTATTTTCTCCCAAAAGTACATAAGTCCTTGGAGAGCCCCCTGGGCCGTCCCATTGTGGCAAGTAGAGGTTCAATTACTGAGCCACTATCCCAATATTTGCATTGGCTTTTACGACCTATTTTGTCTAGTGTCCCCTCTTACCTACTAGATACCAAGGCATTATTGCAAATTTTGCATAACCTCCCAGTGTCCCCAGATTTTAAACTGGCCACTATAGATGTGGTCAGTCTTTATACTAAAATCCAGCACATGGATGGACTTGCAGCTGTCAGGTCTTTCCTGGGTAGGACTAATAGAGAGGAATATCAGATTGAGTATATTTGTGAGGCTTTGGACTTCATCTTGGGACATAATGCCTTTAAATTTAATGGCGATTGGTACATACAAAGGACAGGTACCGCCATGGGGGACACCAGTCGCCCCCACATTGCGAACCTTTTTAGCGAAATGGGAAAGAGGATTATGTGTCAATTAAAAAAAACCCTATGTTTGGTATTTGCTC
Source organism: Phyllomedusa bahiana (assembly GCA_025379985.1). Taxonomy (NCBI): domain Eukaryota; kingdom Metazoa; phylum Chordata; class Amphibia; order Anura; family Hylidae; genus Phyllomedusa; species Phyllomedusa bahiana. The sequence continues at coordinate 111,961 of JAODAL010002048.1, forward strand.
ATTGGTCAAGTTTTTTTGAGATTTGGTGTTTGGTCTGGTTTGATCTCAATTCCATATTTTATGAATTCTTAAATAAACAATACATTAACGGAATTTCTAATTAATTTTGGAGACATTGTCATAGTATTCCTAGATGTGGAAATTTTCCTTACTGATGACAAAGTCATAACTAAGGGGTATAGGAAGCCGACAGCCACAAACTCACTGCTACATTTTGAGAGTTTCCATCCCGACCATATAAAAAAATCATTGCCATACGGACAGTTTTTGAGGTTGTGATGTAACAATAGTGAGTATCATGACTTCCTTGAACAATCATTGGCTGGGAGACTGAGGATTAGGGGTTATAATGAACAGCTCATCTCAGATGCTTTCTCTAGAGCTATCAATCAAGATCGATAACAGTTAGTGTTTGGTAAACGCATGAAGAAGAAGAGTGATAGATCTATTTTCTCCTTTGAATATAGCAATATGTCTAATGTAGTTAAGGGAGCCATTAGGAATAATTGGCATATACTCGAATCAGATCTTGAGTTGTTTGAGAAGACTAAGGAACCTCCAATTGTAACATTTAGAAAATGTAAGAGTCTCCGTGATGAACTTGTGCATGGTAATACTGCTTTTGCCCGTGGTAATTGGTTGCAGCAATGTATTCCCAAGGGTAATCGCAGATGCGGTTCCTGTTCGTTTTGCGAAAAGATGGTGACAGGGAATGTTTTACGTATTGGAAGTATTACACACACAGTAGATGAATTGATTACATGCCGAACCCATTATGTAGTATATGTCATGTGGTGCAAATGTGGTTTATTCTACATAGGGAAGATGATTCGTCCCTTGTTTATTAGAATAAGAGAACATCTGTATTCAGTTAAAACTAAGAAGGGTGCCCCAAGATTTATTGCCCACATGCATAAAGTGCATAATGGTGACACATTTGACGTTTTGTTTGCAGGAGTGCAACGGATCTTTCCATTGAGTGAAGGGAGTAATCGACATACACGACTCCTACGATGTGAGGCTAGGTGGATCTTGCATACTAAAGCTTTGGGCCTTATGGGGGTTTAAATGACAGGAATGACATGTCTTCGTTTTTGTAAAGAAGATTAAATGTATAAATATGTGTGTGTATAGTCAGTAAGTGCTAGTTTTAATTTGTTACCTTGTGATTAAACATGTTACCAGTCTGTATGTTGATTGACAGGCACACTGGGGATTTAAGACGTGCTTGCGTCATTTCCCGACATGCCTTGAGAAAGCGTGAGTACACGCGAAACGATCGTAGGCTGTTTGTGATACCATCTGTCCCCGTCTGTTTTTATGCTGCAACTTTGAATTAAAGTATCGCTACAAAGTTTACCGGTGAGTGCCGCCTGCTTTTCTCTTAATTGCTAGAATTGTCGTATTGGCCCTACACTGCGCCTGTATGTATGATCTGAAGAAGAACAGCCAGACCAGGGTAAAGGTGGTGCCTGAGCCAGACTTGTGGTATTGGCTCTACACTGTCCTGTATGTTGACCTGCGAAGAAAAGCCAGACAAGGGTAAAGGTGGTCCCCTGAGCCAGACTTGTGTTTGGCTCTACACTCCCCTGTATGTTGACCTGAGAAGAACAGCCAGCCCGGGGGAAAAGGGTGGGCCTGAGCCGATTTGTAGTTTTGGCTTTACATGCCCTGTTTATGCCCCTGCAGAAGAACAGCCAGACCAGGGGTAAAGGTGGGGCCTACCCAGACTTGGGATTGGCATACACTGCCCTTTTGTATGACCTGAGAAGAACACCAGCCAGGGTAAAGGGGTGCCTGAGCCAGACTTGTGATTTGGCTTTTCATGCCCTTTTTATTATGACCTGTAGAAGAACAGCCAGCAGGGAAAGGTGGTGCCTGAGCCAACTTGTGATATTGGCACTAACTGCCCTGTAGTTGACCTGCAAAAGAACAGCCAAACCCAGGGTAAAGATGGTGCCTTAGCCAGACTTGTATTTTGGCTCTACACGCCCTTAGGTATGACCTGTAGAAGAACAGCCAGACCGGGGTAAAGGTGGGGTGCCTGAGCCGATTGTGATATTGGCACTACCTCCCCCGTAGTAGACCGCAGAAAAAACAGCCAGACCAGGGGTAAAGATGGTGCCTGACCCCGGGCTTGTGAATTGGCTAAACACGGCCCTGTATTTTATGCCCTGCAAAAAAACAGCCCAGGGTAAAAGGTGGTGCCTGAGCCGATTGTGGTTTGGTTACACTCCCCCTTATGTATGACCCTGCGGGGAAGGAAAAAAACAGCCAGCCCAGGGAAAAAGGTGGTGCCTGACCCCAGATTGGGTTTTGGGCTCTACACTGCCTTTGTATGACCTGCAGAAGAACAGCCAGCCCGGGTTAAAGGTGGTGCCTACCCGACTTGTGGTTTGGGGTCTACACTCCCCCGTTGTATGGACCTGCAGAAGGAAAAGCCCAGACCGGGGGTAAAGGGGTGCCTGAGCCAGACTTGTGGTATTGGCTCTACCTCCCCTGTTGTTTTTACCTGCGGGGGAAAATAAAACACCAGACCAAGAAAAGGTGGTCCCCTGACCCCAACTTGGGGTATTGGTCTACATCCCCGTATGTATGACCTGAAAAAAAGGGAACAGCCAGACCGGGGTAAAGGTGTGCCCTGACCAGATTCGTGGTATTGGTTCTACACCCCCTGTATTTTATGACCCCAGGAAAAAAGGTTATACACTCTGGCGCATTCTCACTGTTTTAAATCGATTTGACGTCCTGTCAGCGGCAAAGCTTATTGTAAAACCCAAATTTTAAATTTTTTTTTTTTTTTTTTTTTTTTTTTTTTCAGAGAAGTTTAAGCTCTCAGATTTCGAGTCGTTACCCCATCAGCACCCCATGACACAATCACAGGATGCCATTGAGTTCCCCTGGCATCTGAAAGCCAAACCCCAAAGTCAGCTGTTTTTCCCCTAAAGGATTTGGATAAAATGACGACTTTGACTTAAAAAGATAAATTTTCGACCAAAAATAAAGGGTTTGTTTTTTTTTGAAAAAAAATTTTTTGGTCTTTTTTTTTTGGCGGGGAAATGAAAAATTATTTTGTTTTAAAAAAAGGGGGGTTTTTTTGTACAAAAGTTCTTTTTTTATTTAAAAAAAAGTGTTTTTCCCTTTTGTAAAAAACCCGATTTTCTTTAATTTTTTTTTCACTGGGGCCCCTTAAAAAATCAAAACCTAAGGGACAATGGCAGAATTGCTGTCCTCCTCCCAAAAAAAGCTAATAAAAGTTGCGCGTTATACATACCTAGAAACATGGCCTTGGAAAAGACAAAAAACAAACTCTATTTTGGTACTTTTCAGAAAAAATAAAATTTTTTTGGGAGAAAAAAAAATTAAAAAAAACACTCATTGTTTTGGGGGTTAAAAATACAGTGTTTCCTGATAAGAAGGAGGGGAAAAACTGAGTTACCTTAAGACCATTAAATGTTAATCCAAACTATGGACATAACAAAAATTTAAAACCAAAGAAAACACTCAGGGCTGACAACAGAGCAGCAATTCTTACAAATAATGTGAACTTTGAACAGACATTTGCAAAAAAAGAAAATTAATATTTAGTGGAGTTGTGCCTTCTTGCTTAAGCATTTACTTTGGTCTATTGCTACATTTCCAGAGTTAAAGTGTAATTCCAGTTATAACTAACTTCTGATGTGCAATGGAGACGAGGTCCATGCACTGTGACCCCTGCAGTTGTTAGAATAAAGGGGCTGCAGCCCTTCCCCGTAATGGAAGTATAAAGGTATAATACTCTAGGAAAACAATAAAATTTTTATCGGGGGTTGGATGTGAAAAAAAAAAAAAAAAAAAAAAAAAAAAACGCAATTGTGACATTTTTAAGGGGGTTCAGTTTTTACGGAGTTCAGTAGAAGTGACATGTTATCTGTACTTTGCAAGTCGGTACAATTTTAGTGGAACCAAATTTGTATTATGCGTTATGTTTTAGTACTTCTAAAAAAATTTAAAGTGTTCCTCTTTTTAAAAATTTGGCTGCGCGAAATTTCCCATCCGTCTTTTTTGTTTGTCAAATCTGGCTGGGGGACTTTTGTTTTTGCGGGCCCGGGGAAAGTTGTTTTTCTGGGGGCCTTTTGGGGGGCAGAATTTTTTTTCCTTGTTTTGTTTTTGGGCATGCAAAATGGCAAAAAAAAATTTTTTTTGGCTTAGAGATATATTCCTTCTACAGTGTTCACCTTAAATGATGTTATATTTTAGTAGAGCTGACTGTTACAGATGCAGCAATATCAGTTGTGTTAGGGTGAGTTCACATGGCGCGTTGTATGCGCCGAGATCGCGTTTGTTTTCCTTGCCGGAATTTCAGTGAGTAAATGATCCAAACTTCCCTGGACAGAAATCCACTTTATTATTAAATGGGTTGTCTCACTACAAGGATTGCTCATTATGTTAAAGATCTTGCAAAAACAAGTCACTTTGCAATATGTACCCATTAACAGTGTCCTACCTATTCCTAGATATCCCCTCTTGTATGGGCTGCATCAGCTCATAGCTACAGACTTGTTCAATCTCTCCTGATTGGCTGCCAGCACTGGTTGCTACAGCTACAGATCTGTTTGATCTCTCCTGATAGGCTGCCAGCACTGGTTGCTATAGCTACAGACCTGGCTTCTATTGCAGCCTAGTGGAAGTCAGTAAACAAGCCCCTGAATTCAAAATAAAAACCAAGAAAACAGGACTGAGGTAAGATGAATCAATGTAGTGAGACAACCCCTTTAAGGCTTTTACAGGATTGGTTGTTACAACGCTAAGATCTGAAGCCGCTCGGTCCCAGTGTTTTGTTAGAAATGTGTGAGGTATCTTTATTCTGTTACTGTTCAATATTATGCAATCGCTATAGCTACAGACCTGGTGTCCTCAGCACCTCCATACTGCAGGCCAGTAGTAGCCAGTAAACATGAATTCAAAACTGAAACTGAGAAAACAGGACTGAGGTAAGATGAATCGATGTATTGAGACAACCCCTTTAACCTGCGCCAAAGAATTGACATGTCAATTTTTTTTTATGGCGCCAGCATTACTCGCCGATGATTTTACTTAGTGTACAGAACTGACATTTATGCTCTAGAATGCGTCTGATTTATGACCCGCAGTAGACCGGGTTCATAAATCATGTGCATTCTATACTATTGTTATGCGCATAAAATGTTATGTCTTAACACCAAAAATCATACCTCAACCTTAGTCCTGCTTGATTGTTAATCCAATATACAGCAGCAGTATTGTACTGCTGTATATTGACCATTCATTGATCTCCTAGTACACCCTGCAATACACTATAGCTAACTCTGTATCGCCTTTATCCCAAACCCCCTAGATTTTAAAAACATAATAAAAAAGTATGGAAAGGGCCGGGAAATGAAAAAAAAAAAAAAAAGTATTTGAGATACACAAAACAAAACCCTTTCCCCAAAAATTTTTTCCCCCAAATTTTGTTAAACCCCTTAATCACCGCGCATGTCTTTGGACGTGGGCTGTGGGGTTGTTCTTCTGCAGCGGTCTTTCATCAGCTGTGCGGGGATGGGGGCTGTATACACACCCTGACCCCAGAGCATCTCCTGCGAGCATGGGGGAAACAGGGGAAACCCCGCAAGCCAGTTTTTCCCCTTTTGATTCCCGGGTCAAAACAGGAAAAAAAGGGGTTTCCCTTGCCTTTGGGGTGTTTGGGAAACCCGGGGCCCCGAAGACCCCCGGGAACGGTGCACAGTCAGCCCGGGGACCAAAGGTAGCCCCAGAGGCGCTGTGTAACCAAGCCATGACCGGGACACACTGTGTGCGTCCGATCACTGCCTTGTCAGATTGACCACAAAAAAAAAATGTTTTTAGCTTTGAGATGGGCGATTTCCCGAAATTGTTTCTTTCATTTTCGCCAATTTCTGGGCAAAAAATAACTTTTTTCCCAAAAACTTGGGGACAATCACGTTAAAAAAAAACCTATTTCCAGGCTGCACGACCCCGGGGGGTGCGATAACTTGGGCCATGTTTAAATATCAGGGGAGTTGGGTTGGTTTCATACAATGTTTTTTTTTGTTGACACCACATGATGCCGCCGCTCTTAAAACGTTTCACTAAAAATTCCCGGGCACATAAAGGGAAAAACAAACCCAAAAAAAACTGAAGCGGGAATGTAGCCTGATAAAGCTTTTGCCACGAAAGCGGGAAAAAAAACAAGCTGAGAGCCAGGGGGCAACATTAGTGACAGAGTGTGGAGGTGACGGCGGCAGCCACAGCAGCATGGGGTCAACATGCACAATGACATTCGGGAGGTGGAAAAAAACAGGAATAGGCCAAGAGTGGCACAATGACACAGTGTGTAGGTAGGCGGCGCGCATGGGGTCAGACAGTGCACAATGACACAGTTGTAGGTCACAGCACAGCCACACACAGCAGGGGGTCAACATGGCACAAGACACATTGTGTGGGTCACGGCAGCAGCCCAGCCCCAATGAGGGTCAGACAGTGGCAAATACAGAGTGGGGTAAGGTCACGGCGCAGCCCAGAGTAGCTTTAGGTCAGACAGGGCACAATGAATTCTAGGTGCAAAAACAGAGTAGGCCACAGAGTGGGACAATGAAACAGTGGGAGGTACGGCAGCAGCCACGCAGCAGCATGGGGTCAGACAGTGCACAAGCCCAAAAAGTGGTAGTCCGGCAGCAGCCACACAGCACATGGGGTCAACATGGCAAAATGACACAGTGTTGGGTCCCCCGGCACACCACACAGCAGCATGGGCAACGGGCAAAATGACACAGGTGTAGGCCCGGCACAGCCACAGCAGCAGCATATTCAGACAGGGGCCAAGACATTCTGGGGGTTTGCAAAACAAAAGGGGCCACAGAGGGGCACAATGACAGAGATGGAGGTGAGGCGCAGCAATGGGTCGACAGGGGCACAATGACTTTCTGGAGGGGGCAAAAACGGGGAATGGCCACAGATGGCACAATGAACATGTCAGGTCCGGCAGCACCAAAAAGCACAGCATGGGGTCAAAAAGTGGCCAATCACATTCTGGAGGGGGCAAAAACTGGAGTGGGCCCACAGAGTGGCACAATAAACAGGAGGGAGGGATGGCAGCAGGAGCACAGATGGGGTTTCAGAGAGGGCAAAAAGACCAGTGTGGAGTCAGGGCCCCGACCACAGCAGCGCATGAGGTCAGACAGGGCACAAGACAGAGTTGGAGGGGGTGGAAATACCAGCCCGGGTAAAGATGTTTGGTGACAGTGGAGAAACGTCAGCAGATGTGTGGCATCAGGCGGGTGGGGGCCAAATAGGGGGCTGAAGCGGGTATTTTTGAACCAACTCATTTTCCGTTTGGGTGAGGCTTTGGCTGATGTAGTCTGTGCCTAACATTGGGTGTGGGGAAATCCTGGCCATCCACACCATTCATCTTGACAAAGGTCAGTCTTCCAAATTTTCCCGTGGACAAGCATTCTCCTTGGGGAAAAGATGGCCCCCGCCGCACTGACACCCCCTCTGAGCCACACTACTGGGGGGCGGACAGCTTCTCCACTGCAAATCGAAGTGCGGCCACACACCCGTTTGGCTCCCATTGTCCAGCGGTCTTCTAACGGGGGTGGCAGGTGCTTCCAATAGGCCACCCCCTTTTTGGGGGGTCGCCCAGTCCTGCTGCGGTGGTGACGTCCCCCAAACTAGGGGGTGAAGGAAGCGCTCTCATGATCCAACTTAGGTTCTGCTGAGGAGCGGGTACTCCCGCCCCCCCCCCTTCCCCCGCCCCGGGGGGGCATAGACGAGCGCTGAAAAACCCCCCCGGCAGACCGTAAGGAGGGACGTGCCCACTGGGGCCCCGGGCCAACTGACTAAGGAGGTTTTCCCTATGTTTTTTATTTTGTCCTCCCTCTCATAGCTCGGAAAAAAAGGCTCCCATTTTGGGACCGTAGCGGGGGCCCAATAGGGTGGAGACCCAGAAGTCATCCCTCTCCCGGGTGCTATTTGGGCCTGTCACTAGCCGGCAAATAGCATGCTGCGGGCCATCGCACAAGTGACTCCGGGGGGCTCCCTACCCCTCTCCACTGTTACTGCCACGGGTTTTGCGGGTCATCTGCCTCGTCTTCCTCATCTCCATCTAGCTCCTCCAGCTGCCCCTGTCCTCGTCTTTGTCACCGGGTAGAAAATCCCCTCATTTCACCAGAAAATGCTTCGCAAAAAGTCCCCTCCTCCTCCCCATTTCAGCCCCCCCGGACTCATGGGCCGGAAATGTAGTGCCACTCCCCACCCCCTGCCCAACAGATTTTTCAGCACTTTCCCGGAATGAAGCGGGGAAAAACTTTTTCATCCCAAGTCCTGGCAACTGACAAAAAAACATCGCCCCCTCGAATGGCCCAACAAAGGGCAGGTGTCAGCGGGAGCTGCCACTGGCTGACATCAAATTTTACAAGGGGTCTTCTGTCTCCCTGGATCAAAAAAAATCGTTAAGGGCCTTTCTTTTTCATACAGTGGGTCCAACATGTGCGGCGGGAAATTCCGCGGGGGGGAAACATCGCATATCAAGTGTGTGGGGGGGGGCCGTTCTCCCGCTGAAACTCGGGGAGGGTGTTCCGGGCTTTGTACAAGGGAAAAAGTCATGACTTTCCGGCCATTTTCAGAATCTCTAAAGATCGGGGGGAAGACTTCAGGAACCTTTTCAAACCAATTGAACCGGCGCCATGCAGGGCCAGGGACCATCCCCTTTTCGGGGCAGCGCGGACACCATGTTCCTCCCTTTTTACATGGTTTCCCATTTGCAGTTGGCGCGGAGAAACCACACATCGATTTTTGCTGCATACGCGGAGCATTCCTCCCCCCGTTACTTCGTTCGCCGAGGCAAGCCATGAAAACGCTGAACCCCCTTGCCCATACATGTTGAATGGACAGTACTGTGGAGGCTAATTGGTGGGGGAGGAGGAGAGGGGGACATTGGCGCAGGAGCCCAGTTTACAACGGGAGAAAAGCCCTTCCTGTCCAAGTTGTTGGTGTCCTGGGCCGAACACATTCACCCCGTGGGCCAAAAGGGCATTAAAATGGCCCCCGACCGTAGTTAAGCTCCGACGTCCGCGTGGCCGGCACCTTGGAAAAAACCCCTAAGCCAAGGCTGACCCACCTTTTGTTCTACATATTTATGAATGCGGTACGCCTTTTTGGAAAAGAAATTACGGCTTGGAATCTCCACTCGGGTCGGCACAAACCATATTCCTAACGGTGCAAAATCCCCATTTGGAAAAGGGGGGACTGCAGCCACAATTGGAAGGAGCAGGGCAGCGCGCACCCGGGGTGGTTGGGTGCATACTGTTGCCTCTTTGCAATCGCCTCGCTGAACGCTGCTGGGGCCATGATAGCGGAGCAGGAGATCTGGGCCGGGAGATGAGCAAAAAGAAACCTTCCTTCTGCAGAGGTGGGGGAGCCTGACTGGCTGCAATGGCATCGGCGCTGGCCACGTTTTTTTCCCAGGCCACCGGAGGTGACGCTCAGTTTGACGCAGGGGCCTTTGGGGCCAAAAAGCTCCCTGGCCCGCTTCCTTTCTGCTTACAGATTCTCATATACCCTATTTGGCTCCCCCGGGGGTCTTAGCAAAGAACTGCCCACCGCCGGTATGATTTTACCGCCCAAAATCCGCACTGATGACTACTGCGCCGCTGCCCCCCTGGCCCCCGTCCCCTACTTCTGGACCTCAAGCGGGTTTTTTCCCCTGGGCCGCTTGCCTCCCGACCTCACACTGCTGCATCCTGTGACTCACGCCACCGACCCACTTTCGGGTGCGCCGCGCCTGAGTGAAGTGGCCCTCTCCCTAGATGATAAGCCCCGCCTCACCCGCTCCCCAATGCGGTCGGCTACTCAATCTATTTTTTGTTTCATTTTCACTTCTGTCCCCCCTCACCGGTCTTGGGAGCAAGGGTGACCCCCCCCCAACAGACCTCCCATGCCACTCTCAACTCTATACTTTGCCGCCTACTGCAAAAGCAGGGGGTATTGGCCCCCTTTCTTCGCTGCCAAGTAGCTGCGACTCCCTCCTAAATTTTTCACCCCCCGCTATATAGTGGGGGCTGGCCCCGCCCCATAGTAGATCTCTGGCTGAGGGGGAACCGGATGGGACAAGGGGGGTTGGGACAGGTAGGGCCACTGCCCCTCCCGGGCCATCCAAATGGGGTTTTGCTGCGTTCCCACCGACTCTTGGGGGGGTTTTTCAGATTTCTTGGGGGAAGTGGATTACCTATCAACCAATCAAGAACCCCTTGGTTGCTAGCAGTAACGGCCCTAGATGACAGCGGGAGTTGTGGCCTCACCGAGTGACCCCTCTCGACGTCCCCCTTTCTGTGCTGGACCTGGGCCCCGGGAAAGTTTGTGCCTCGCACTCGAGGGAAGGCCTCCCCCTCTCTGTCTGACAAAAGTTTTTTTCTAAAATGTACAGACACTGTTTTATGAAAATATCTGTATATGAAAAACAACCCCTTTTTTGACCCAAATGAACCCCGTAACAAATTTTGGGAACCCTTGGGAAAAAATTTCGCTCCACAAATGGGGAGGAAAATTGTTTTTATTTTCCGTTTTAAAAATCTGGTATTTTTATGAATAAAAAAGCACAAACAGGCTTAATTAACCTTTTGGATATGAAAAAGCTACAGAATTTCTTCTGTGGGGGTGAAAAAAAAAAGTTTCTTTTACTGAGTACCGCAGACAACGCTTAATTAAACCCCCGGGGTGTAAAAGCGCAAAAAATGAGCAACCCAAACACAGCTTTGTAGCGGTTACAATTTCTTTTTTACGCCACACAACAAGAGATAAAATTTTAATTAAATTGTTTGAATTGGGTACAGGAAAAATGTATTAAATTTTTTTGGGGGGAAATGCGGTTTCTTGGGTCACCATAGCTGAAAAACAACCCCTTTAAATTTAACCCCCGGGGGTAAATTGCCCAAACAATGGGCCCCACAAACGTAGCTTTTTAGCGGTTGAATGAGGTGTTTTTACGCCACACACAAGAGATAAAAAGTAATTAACCTTTGCTTGGAATTGGCTACAGGAAAAAGTATATTTTTGGCGTTGAAAAGGGTTTTTTGGGGTCACTACAGGAATAACAACGCTTAATTAACCCCCCGGGTTAAATTGCGCCAAAGAAATTTTCAGCCAAAAATGAAAGGGGATTTGTATTTTAAAAACGCTGTTTCTTTAAATGAATACAACAGGGAAATGGGTAAGATCCCCCCTTGGTATACAATGTGCTGTGAGCAGAAGGGTTTTAAATTTATTGCACTGGGGAGCACACGGATTTCAATCCAATACCCAAAAAAATCAGAAATAGAACTTAAAACAGGAACTGAGCAAGCGAGGGCACCCCAAAAAATCGCTATATAAAAGTCATTTTTTAGCAACAATCAGCCGCGGGAGCACTTCCCTGATCAGTACAGTGAGAGGAGTGTGAGCCCCAGCGTCGCGCCCGGGCTTATATAGTGCGGTGAGTCCAGAAACCCGCCGGGCTCGATTGGGTTAAAATCTGCACATTCATGCGGGTATGCCCTTCTTCCCCCCAAGGGTTTGCCCCATGTAAAAAAAAAACCCTGTCTTTTCCGGCCATTTTATCAAATCAAAAGCACATTGTTCACCCGAAGACCCCAAAAATTCGCCTCCGTTTAGAACCGAAGTTTTCCTGAAATTTTAAAACGAATTCCACTTCGTTTTGAATCAATTGCCATCTCTAATTACATATAAAATATCTAATACATTACAAGTGTTAAAAAAAAAAGTAAAACCGTTTTCCCTTCATGGGGTAAAAAAAAAAGTAAAAAACATAAAAAGTGTTTAAAAAAAATGAATAAAAAAAAATAATAAAAAAAAAAATAAATTTTAATGAAAATAATTGTGCAACATTACACACAAAAATACCCCCCACATATTGGTATCCACACGACCTAATAACCCGAGAATTTTAAACTAATAAAATTTTTAAGTGTAAATGTGTGGGGTAAAAAAAAAAAGTAAAAAAACAAAAAAAAAGTAAAATTTAAAAAAAAAATTCAGCAATTATTTGTAAGGCCGTGTTCACACGGCTTATTCCCAATGGATTTGTGAGCCGTATTGAGCTCACAAATCCGCCGTGAATAAGGGGCGGGACGGGGGCGGGGCCAAAACGCGGCGGGGCGCCGCTCCCGGCCCCATAGACAATGCATTGTTTACGGCACGTACACGCCGTAAATAATGTGCATGTCACTTTCTCCCCCCCGCGGCGGATTTGCCGAGCGGGGAGGAGCGACGGAATCCACTGTTCTCTATGAGAGCAGTGGATTACCGTAATGACAGGGACGGATTGGCGCCGTATTGCAGCGCAAATCCGGCGCGGAGTACGGCACCAATCCGTGCCCAAATAAGCCGTGTGAACGAGGCCTAAGTGAATTTAAACAATCCCCCCATAAAGTACAACTTGTCTCGAATAAAACGAGGCCTCATACAACTGCGTCATTGGAAAAACAAAAAAGTTACAACTGTTGAAACGCAAGGAGGCAAAAACTACAAAAATGTTCTAGTCATTAACTACTTTTCAGGCCTGGGGGTTAAGGGGTTAAAGAGACTAATAAATGTATAGCTCAGCTATATGGCTGAAATAGAACATAATATAAGGTATTAACTAAAATAATGACACAACTGAATCTTGCAGAAGGTCGGAGGATATCCACCAAATCTAAGGGTCAGTGGGTCACTCTATGGAAAAGAATGTGGGCGCCAAAGATAAAAATCAAACTATAAACAGCAAAAAGTATGCAGGTGACATCAGAATGATAATTGTTGCTTGATGACAATTCGGGCTTGTTGTCCTGGGTCTCACACACAGGTCTTTGTGTTCCAAGCAGTATCGCTATTTACCTGCCAGTAAGAAACCTATGAGGGGATCCACTGTTCTGTAAAGAGAGAAGTGCAATCTGATTTATTAAGCTGTATGTGTTCTGCTGACCAACCACAAAGATGAACAGGCGACTTATAACTATCATATACAAGATCCCAGGCTCGGACTGGTCCGAAGAGACAAAAAAGCAGAGAGGGTGAAGCAAAAAGCAAGAGGCAGAGTACAGGAGGCATCTATAGTCATTTACAGAAGCTGTAGAGTGGGCACCTAAAATAAACTCCACCGGTGGGCCCAGAAACAGCTGAACTAGTAGGCGCCTAAAATCAACTCAACTTGTGGGCCCTAGGCACCCCAGTCCGACACTGCAAGATCCTTTTACCACATGGGGTTTTTGTGATCCCTAATCTGTTCCAGGGAGAAGCTGGAAGATACTGTCCTGCAAATTTATATCTCGAAGTGTGGACAAGTGTTAATTGCCTGCAACTTGAAGCTCCCATTATCATGGCTGTATTAGGCTGGTTTCACACAATATATTAAGGCTTCAGTTGGAGGTATATAAGTTGGGATGACTCCCAGTGTATACCTCTAATGGAAGACTGCAACATACTGACATACAGTGGAATACTTTGCCCTGGAACTTCTGACAACCACCTTAACTATGGCATCCACCCCCTATAGGTTTACATGATATCCATGTAATGGATTTGTTTTCTACAGGATTTGGGTGAAAGGAATAGCATAGTCTACACTATTCCATCCTCTTTTTTGTCATATAGCAGCCAGATAGATGTCAAAAGGACACTGGTTACCATCTGACTAATAAACACATTAAAGGGGTTCTCCGTTTCCCACAATTATTAGTTGTTAGAATGGTCCCTTGACAATAAGCTGATCACAAAGTATTCTCTTGCTGGAACCGCAGCCATCACCTGTAATCTGTAGGGCAACTGGGCAGAAGGTGTTTAACTTCTCTGCAATGCCTCCGCAGCAGAAACAAGCACTAGACCTTCCCCATTCAAATCAAGAAGCTGTATTGTAAAACAGGACAGGTCAGGTCCTCCAGAGCGTACGACGCTCTTTGTAACTTCTGGGTAACAGATTGCAATCCTCTCAATTAACCAAGAATTCCCAAACAGGTTCATTCAAAATGTGTTTTCTAAACCAGAGAACTATAAGCTTGTATTTTGGGAGCTTTTCCAATGTACAAATTAAACAGAGAGTAATCATGTGAAAGTAGCCTTACAGATCTGTGTTCAAAGAATCCATAATACATTTTTAGACTATAGACTTAGGCTATGTTCACACGGCTTAAAATGGGATGTATTTCAGTCCGTAATTACGCGCCATAGTGCGCGAATTACGGCTGGAATACGTCCCAGTCATTACGGTAATGCACAGTTCTCATAGAGAACTATGGATTACGTCTCCTCTCCCTGCTCGGCGAATCCGCCGCGGGGGGAGATAAGTGACATGTCATTTACTAGCAGCGTATACGCGCCACTAGCAATTATAGTCTATGGGCCAGCGAGGTACCGACGACCCGCTCCCGCCCCGCCCCCGTCCACACGGCGTAATTGCGGGGCGTAATTACGCCACGCAAATAAGCCATGTGAACATAGCCTTACAAGCCCAAGTGCCACCACCTTACTGCTTCTTGGGAAGATATAGAAAAAATATGGTGCCACAGGGACATGTTACAGGGGCACATGGAGAATCTATGGGTGACTTTTGGCATTTAAATGCCAATTTTTATGCTCATAAAGTCAGAATAATAGTATAGAATGCGTCTGATTTATGAATATGCTCTACTGTGGGTCATAAATCAGATGCATTCTAGCACAGAAATGACAATTCTGGCTCAGGTAAACCACTTTGAAAGTGGTTTACCTGTTCCAGTAGGATTATCCGACTGGTATTTGCTCTGTATTGGAGTCATGCACACGGCCGCAGTGGGGACAGCTTTTCTCTGCGATTTTCAGAGAAAAGCCCGTCCCCCTTCACATTGAAATGTTTATGTTCCGCCTGAAAACTGGGTGGAAGAATGAACATGTTCAATGTTTTTCAGACCGCCGGCAGTCTATAAAACCATCCGGCGGAAAATAGAGGTCCGTGATAAAGTTTGACTGTTTACAGACAGCTTTCAAAACTGAAAAGCGTCTGCAAAACCGTCTGAAAAACCAGCCTTGGGGACATGCCCTACATGTCTAATGTGACACAACCCAAATAATCAAATATTATATAAATTAGGACCGACTTTTTCCCCAATGTCTCAGTAAAAAGATAAGATCAGAGAGTGAAATGCCCAGTCCTGCTAATAAGACACAGCAGTGAGTAGCCTCATCATCACGGCTACTGCTTCTAGAGCAGAAAGAAGTTGGCCGGTAACCTAGAAAAGCCTGTGTAAACAATCAGGAGATAAGAATTGCTCTAACTCTATAATGAAGCAAAATCAGAACAGCAATGTATTTGATAATAATCTTTTTTTTTGCCTTGAATACATGTTTAGAGCTAATCAATTAAATGGGAATACCCCTCTAACTATTCTATTAATTATTCTAATGAATTATTTATTATTCAAATGATTTTCATTAATTTTGTTTACTAACTGACCATGTATTTCAGTGTAGAATTGCGCCTCTTCCCTATATTAGTTATATCCTGTTCCCCCTCTAAGTGCTTCCATTGCTGGTGGTAATATACATTTAATGGGATTCATTTATACTATTAAAGTTATAATTCAATACTTGTGCTCGGAGAGGTAATCCAGGGATAAACTATGCAATTAGCAGAATAGTGTCCCTATATTCACTGTCTCAGAAGATATAAAGTCATTTTACTTGGCTAAGCGACACTAATTAACATGATAGAACAGAAATACTTAACGATCAGAGGTAAAGTACGGACATCTTTTAATCATAAACCGGAGTTCACTTAACTGTTTTCTTGAAGAATGTCTTGAAGATTAAAGAATCACACAGCATAAAATACAAACCCGACAAACAGCCTGCGGATGCCCGCTCCATGGCAGGAGGGGCAGGCACAGTATATGTCCTATTGGCAACAGATAAGACTATGAGCTATCTTTATCACTAGATCTCTACCGAGTGGGAAAAAAAGTAAAGAGAAGAGAAAAAACAAAAAGGGTGCGCTCTATGTGAAGTACGTTAAAAGCAAAGAAAAGGTAAAAATAGTACGATATACTCACCTAGAGCTGTTGTGCAAGTTATTGTAGAGGCACAACACTCTTAAGCGCTTGGTTGGCTCTTGCCGAGCCTTGGAACGGCAGCCGCTGGTTCTCCACTCCGGAGCCGAAGTCCGACAACGGGCACGAACATTGAAGAGCTACAGAAGAAAACGAACCCGGCGCCCAGTTCCAGAATAAAGAACTTCTTAAAGCACAAGAATAATATTAAAATGTTGTTTATTCTAATAAAAAAACTTTGTGACCAAGGAGTGATGCACCTTTTCACTTAAAAAACACTTAGGGTATGACGCGTTTCGCGCTGCACTCAGCGCTTCCGCAGATACAAGATCTCGATGAAGTTCAATGCGAGGGATTGCTCTCTGGTTTCACCCAAAAGAAATGATGTCAAGTGTTTTTCAACCACTTTATTACTCGATGTTGTGTAGTAGATTGTAAGAAACTCAAGATACAACAAAGACAAAAATAAAAGGAGAGACTAAAATATCGATACCAAGGTGGAAGTATTAAGACTTGCAGAATCTACACCTGTCTTACTGTAAAGTTCACCGGAGGAAAATGTACAAAATTGATTAAGGCTTAATGGCGACCTGTGACATTGAGCATACTACGAGGGGCGTTTATTAAAGATTTCCCATGACCCACTTTCTGTGGACTGAGAGCAATGAAACGTGGCACAGTTATTAGTCCTTCTCAACATAGGTGCCATCTAAGGGCACACACTTCTCCCATCTCTATAAGCAACTGTAAACACCTCGCTTGTAGAAGTCGACAGGTTGCTCCAAAAGCCACGTTGTGACTTAGGAAATAATCATCTGGAAAATGCTTGCCCTTCAAAAATAACTTCATTGTTGGAAAGAGGTGGAAGTCCGATGGTGCGAGGTCGGGTGAATAAGGGGGATGCGGTAGAATTTCAAAGCCACAGGAGCATGCTTCCATTTGGGCAACATGTGAGTTGTGAACTGGTGCATTGTCTTGCAGAAGGCAGACACCTTTGGTGAGCATGCCACGTCTCTTGGTTTTGATGGCCTCCTGCAATTTCCGCAGCAGTGAAGCATAGTATGCCCCAGTGATCATGGTACCCTTTGCTAGGAAATCCATCAATACTACTCCATGCTGGTCCCAAAGTACTGTATACAAGACCTTACCTGCCGAGGGTTGGGCACATGCCTTCTTTGGAGTCGGTGAGTCACGATGCTTCCATTGCATCTCAGGATCATAGTGATGGACCCAGCTTTCATCCTGTGTGATCAGTCTGTTGAAAAAGTCCTCCTGGTTTCCATGGCACATCGTCAATAGAGCCTGGGAACATTTGACTCGTTCCTGCTTCTGGATACCTTATGCATGTGATGATGGTCTTGGATGATTTTTTCCACGGACCCCACACTAATCTTGACATTTTGGGCTAGGTAGTGAATGGTTACGCGGCAATTTTCCAAATGGCGACCTCCACAGGCTGGATGGTGTGTTCATCAACGGGAGCTGGAATTGGGGCTGTTTGTACCAAAATCCGACCACATTTGAATTGACGATGCCAGGTCTTGACTACATCATATGATGGGGAATCATCACCATAAACCTCTTTCATCTCATCGACCGTCTCCTTTGGAACATGATGACTGCTCTGTATTCCACTGGGTCCATTAACAAACCTCACACCACTTCAGCACCTGTAAAATCAAGACCGTTATTAGTTCTGAGATGCAAATTGGCTCTTGACCTATAGAGACTTATATCATTACTCATGTGCAGTTTCAGCGTCCTGTGATAAAGAGAAGTGGGTCAGGGAAAGTCTTTAATGTGCGCCCCTAAAGAGCAGGAAGAGCTAAAAAGATTGATGTATAGTTTTGTAGGTAATGATTCAGTAGAACTTGGATTAAGAAGTCCAGTAAGTGGTCTTATCAGCGATTGACAGCCGTCACCATATACACACTCATACAAGGAAGACTGTCCCTGATAACACCGCCTACTGGACTCCTTAACCCAAAATAAGCAGAAATTTAAATGAAGTAAATACAATTACTACTGGATCTTTTATCACAAAACTATATATCAATCTGCTTAGCTCTTCAGGCTCTTTAACATGCTACCAGATCAGATAGCATGTTCAATGTGACAGGTTCCCTTTAATTCCCCTAAAGGCTCTTCCACGTTACAGGTCCGCTAATATTCGGCACTTGGCTATCCCATTGAAATGAAGGGCCGCCCTCCTCATTCTGTAACACAGTCGACTCATAACTAGCTATGAGTCGAGCTGTAATGCCATGGACATGTCTAAAAATATATATAAACCACATGGGACCGGCAGCAGATTTCTGCCTTAATTTGCACCACTTTTTTTGGTTCAAATTTTAGTAAATTTGTCAGGCAATGGGAGATTACGCCCCTTTATGATAAACTCCTCCCACTTTCAACAATTATTAAGCTCAGCGTTAAACTTCTCAAAAGTCGCAAATTATTGAGCAAATGCTGCTTGCACAAAAATTTAAAAATCAATTAGTCTCCCTTGTGTACAAACTATAGGAATATATCATAAACAGAAAAAGAGCATAGAAAAAATATTACTTTAAAATATAACTTTTATTTCTTAATGATAAAACAATTTTGTCACCCTATGCTATAGATAGGGACACTATTTTTATCAATGATTTTGTGGGAGATATAGAATTAACTGTATGTTCTTTTGGGATATAGGTGTGTTGATACAGCGCCATATCCTTGTAGTAATAACAACTTTAGCCTATTTTTCTCAATAATTTGGATCTCCTCTTGGATACAGAGACCAGTAGGGGATTGTGATATAGAGGTTTATTGGTTTAAATGTCCTTTTCTTAGAGATAAAGTTGTTGATTGAATACTATATCACCACAGTTATATGACAATACATTTACGATATTCTCTCTATCTGACACCATACCTCCCCCCCAGATACTATATAGGGTAGGGTGAGTTTGAGGGATTTTCTAGGTACTGGGTGGGGTTGCCCTTTTTGGGGCGGGTTCTCCGCATTGGATCAGTACCAACATCTAGTATTGCAGGAGACAGATTTTCATGTTAAGTTATGTTGGTAGTGTCCCTATCTATAGCATAGGGTGACAAAATTATTTTATCATTAAGAAATAAAAGTTATATTTTAAAGGAATATTTTTTCTATGCTCTTTTTTTGCACAAAAATTTGCAACTTTTTAACACATAAATCACTTCATACATTTCCTCCAAATATTTTTAGCTCCATAGTTAAAGGGGTTGTCTCACTACAATGATTCATCTCACCTCAGTCCTGTTTTCTTAGTTTCATTTTGAATTCAGGGGCGTGTTTAATGGGTTCTACTAGGCTGCAGAAGAATCCAGGTCTGTAGCTATAGCAACCAGTGCTGCAGCCTATCATGAGAGATTGAACAGGTCTGTAGCTATAGCGGCCTGAGGAGTTGATGCAGCCCATACCTGAGGGGATATCTAGGAATAGGTAGGACACTGTTAATGGACACATATTGCAAAGTGACTTGTTTTTGCAAGATCTTTAACATAAAAAGCAATCCTTATAGTGAGACAACCCCTTTAAGTCAATATTAGGGCACATTTATTATGGAAATTTGCAGCAAAATCCTGGCCTACACTACATTTATTACGTTTTTTAGGCAGTTGTTAGACACTTCTGTGGCTTGTCCTACCAAAGAGGAGTGACCTCATTAAAGAGTATGGCTTAATGGAAAGTGGGGATGGCCTAATGTGTAACGCTGTGTGCCAAAAAAATTCACCAACATTTGATGGCACAATGTAAGGCAATAAATAAATTATGTAAATTAAGACTAGACAGTTTAAACTTGCGCCAGAGTTATTAGACACTTGTAAAAGTTATTCACTGCACAACATTCAAGCGCTTTTTAGGGTAATTTATTGAAGAGGTTTCAGTAAATATTTCTGTAAGTAGTGATCATATCATGTTTAGAGAATCCAGATGAGAGACCATTTTTGACTTCTGCATACAGAGCCTTCGTCGGTATCTGGGGAGGAGAAGATACAGTAACGGCCTAAGTAAGTTGGAGTTTAGATACTTGATAAATATGCTGCATTGTAAGACTGTCTAGTCTAAGGGCAACATGTATGACCCTGGTGCAGACTAGCCAGTTCTACCTATGTTTTTAATAGTGTATGATCAGACAGTCTGGATGAAAGTGTCTCACAGCACTTTAGAAATGTGTCCCGTTCTACACCAAAAGTAATCTCATCCAGGTCACTTTGAATCTGGTATAGATTGTACGTTAGTTTCGAGCTAAACTTTGGCATATATTTGGCGCATTGTACGACTCGGGTGTGACATGCCCCTGCATCATTGGCACATTCAAAGTGTTGTGTCTGGTCTATAATGCACAGAGCACAGCAAAAAACATGCCGCAGCCCCATTCATACATGGCGCCCACAGTTTTGCATTAAGCAGTAGCCTGTATTGATAAATCTGCCTCAATGTGTCCGTGTTTTGTTCTAAAAGGAACAAGAAAAGACCAGCTCTCATCCAGAGATCAGCACAAACAGGTAGTATATGGATCTTCCCCTGTACATTTACATAGGCAGTTGTAATTTTAGGTTCCCATACAGCTGAAGCATCTGGGTCCCATGACCATTAAGGGCTTGTCCCCACGGCACAGGCTACTTGATGGTTTTTTAGATGTTTGTGACCACCGCCGGCGTTCCAATAAACTTTCCAGACGTTCATTCTTCCGCCCGGTTTTCGAGCGGAACATGAACATATCGGGGCGAAGGGGGGCTGCTTGAATCCGCAAACCGCAGACAAAAGTCGTCCCCCTGCGTGCCATAAACAGACCGGTATTTGGTCTGTGCCATGTAAAGGTGGCCTAAGATTTCCTATTTTGTTCCACATCAGCAGGACCCTTTCTTTTAAAATAAAAGGAGTACTTCCAATACTGCCCTGATTGGCCCATGTACAAGGGCCCCACTAACCCCCATATGCCAAAACAGGTTGGGTGGAATGTTGACTACACTGTTTGTTTAACGCTTTATACGTATCAAGCTACCCCACAAAAAAAGTAAAATATACCATACTGTACATATTTTACATTTTTTAATAAAGGGGGTCAATGAGCATACAGGTAGGTTAATCTGGAATTTAGATTGTGAGCCTCAACGGAGAACAGGACCAATGTGAATCATGACAATCTCTGTACAGTGTTGTGGAATCTAACAGATGAATAATGAACAAATAAAATACAAATACAGAGATAAATACATTTGTCACTACATTCCTATACAGCGGCGTATGTCGGAGGTAAAGGTCAAGAGTGTTTGTTTCCTAATCTATATCACCAACATACAATGCAGATTGGATATTGTGTTGTACTACATGTCCCAGGCTTTGGTTGCTGTAGGGAGAATGTGTGGTCACTGTAACTTTTTCCCAAAATAGTTTCCTTTAAAACAACCCCTTTTAAATTTTGTAGCACAAAATTTCTCAGCCCAGAAAGAAGAAAATTCTTATCTCTCGTGTGCCGCCTATTGGAGGTACCGATCAGGTAAATCAATGCCCAAACCCCTAAAAACAACCCTTTTAAACCCTGAAAGGGGGGCTTCATCAGTAAAAGGGGTGCGGGCTGAAGAAAAGTCTTTGAAAATAGAGAAATGGTGTGCCCGCCATTTTTCTTTTTTTTGGGAAAAGCTAATTTACACTAATTTTGCACGTTTATATAGTTTTGAATGTAAATCTGCAATAAGAAACTACCCAATCCACCATAACTTCTAGGGCGACATGCATGATTTTAGGGGGGCCCGGTTTAAAGACGGAAATTTTTTAAGCACATTGCAATAGAAATAAAGGCGCCTGACCCTATAAACCCCGGGTTCTACAACATGTCTTAAATCGGGGTGCATTCTAGTGAAAAAAAGATAACATTTTGGGCTCAGGGTAAACCCATTTTGAAAGTTTTCTAATGTTCCACGAAAATGCGCCGGGAATTCCCGAAACCCAAAGGGCTAAAAATCAATAGCTTCATTTTTTTCCCTAGTGTTCCCCGCCTGCCGCACACCGTCGAAATCAGGCGCTTTACAAATTGGGCCGCAGGCGCTCTTAATGAAATCCGGAGCGCGCAAAGGTTTGTTTACCCTGGGCAAAAAGCCCTGGATAAAATTGCCTGTGCTCCATACCTGA
Organism: Phyllomedusa bahiana; assembly: GCA_025379985.1. Lineage (NCBI taxonomy): Eukaryota > Metazoa > Chordata > Amphibia > Anura > Hylidae > Phyllomedusa > Phyllomedusa bahiana. The sequence continues at coordinate 134,191 of JAODAL010002048.1, forward strand.
GGGCCTCCAGGCCGCTGCTGCTTGGAGCGCCGACAGTCTCTTTAGCTGTATGATCGTCCGCTGGAGGGCTTCCACGGAGCGGGACGCGACCCGTTTTCCTACTACGGGGAAAATGTCCATTTCAGCCCTTTGCAATCCCTGGGGACCCACCGCATTTTTCATGATGCCCGAAGAAAAGGAGCCGAGGGGAGTACAGGGAGCGGAGGAAAGGTGAGTACTGGTATTTTTTATTTTTTATTTGCCACATTACCTCATAATATGTATCATACTGAGCAAAACTTAACACAAAGGGCCCGGGCCCCGAATGTTTTAGGACCCTAGCAACGCCCCTGAATACACCAGTACGAGCGATGTAAAACTATTGTTAACAGGGCTGCGCATGTCGCCCCTAGTGTATTAATACAAATTGCATGAAACATCCCATAGTTATGATTTTTTGCTGACTCTGAAGAAAGTGGCTTATGTGGCATATTCACTGGGATATAGAAGTAAACAGGAATATACATTGATAAAGAAGGAAGGATCTCTGTCCCCTGTGACATACTGCAGAGGTTAATGTCCACCATAATTAGTTGTGTATGTCAGCAAGGCGCACTGTGAACAGACATTTGTTACATTTCATGTCATGTCTGCAACTTTACAAAGTGCGGAATTTTCACCTTAAGGCTATGTTCACACGGCTTATTTGCGGGACGGGGGCGGGAGCGGGGGTCCGGCCCATAGACTATCATTACTAGCGTCGCGTATATGCTGCTGGTAATTCACATGTCACTTTCTCCCTCTGCGGTGGATTCGCCACGCGGGGAGAGGAGACGGAATCCATAGTTCTCTATGAGAACTGTGGATTACCGTAATGACTGGGACGTATTCCAGCCATAATTCGCACAGTACGGACTGAATTTTAAGCCGTGTGAACATAGCCTAAGAAGAAAAAGCTTCCAAGGTGTCAGATTCTTTTTATTCTAACAACATATATTCGATACAAAGGGACTATAACATTTTGATTAAAAAAGAGTCTTGATCGCTTGATAAAGATGCTGACACCTTGGAAGCTTTTTTATCTGTGGATGCCGCTTTAGCAAGCATGGAGCTTCTGGCTTAAAGGGGTCTTGCCATTTTGCAAAGTCACTTCTGTACGTCTCGTAGCTCTGTACAAGTCAGCTTCAGAAATTATTTCTAGCAATTCGCTATTAGGAAGATGTTGTTCATTGCATTAGAAAAGTACTTTCGATTTCCTCAGATGTTACATCCCTGATGTGCATACAGGGGTCATGTCCAGAGGCATCACTAGGCCATTTCATCCAAGGGCCCCGGATAAAACTGACTGCTCCAAGCTAGGCCCGAACATGCCGGTAGGCCCCAGACACCAGCGAGTTTTCTCAACTGTATGCAGCTGTTCTTTTTACTTTCCCTGTGTATGAAAAATAAGGGGAACCTCATTTAATTTTTTTATAATTTGTTTATTTTAATGTTTTCAATAAGTGATAAAAAATGGGAAAGTGTTCCCCCTACTTTTCATGACCAGCTAAGATAAAGCCGGCAGTTGTAGGCTGCTAATTTCAGGATGGGAAGTGGCCAAGAATTTTCCTGCATTGATTAAAACCTGTGCAAGTTTTGTACGGGATTCATCCCTGAATTGCAGGTCTAAAAAGGCACCAAGGGGTAAAATTTAGCCTGGGTTCCACCTGTATTGAGGCACCTTGAATTTGGCGGGGTGGGCTTAACAGTTTTGATCAAAAAAATTTAAAACTTTAAAACCTCAATTTTTGTATTTTGTTTTTATGCTAGTATGTCGTAAATTTGGATTGTGTTTTGTATTTTACTGTCACACCAGCGTGCACCTATGCTCATTATTTCAGAAAAACATTTTGGATGTGAAGACCAAACATTGTTTTTCTGGCCTAATTATCTCAGCTTTCTCTCAGTTTTCCAATTCACACTGATGACACAGCAGCTGCTCATCTCACAGGCCACAATTTACATGGAAAACCCAACATTAAATGCAACAGGGGGACTGTCCAAAAAATGCGCCCCCCTTTTGTCCCCAATTCTTACCCCCCAAAAAATTTCCCTATGTTCCCAATCTGCAGCAGCACAGCATGATGTACAAGGCTGTAATTCCTCTCTACCATGAAACGACAGCTTATACAAGTGAAATAGGTAAGGCCACATAAAGTAACATAATGCTTTCATGTTAAATAAAGGTAACACATTTTAGTGCAACGATACTCAGGATTCTCTAAAACATATATGGGGTCTGTGAGATGGCACTTCACAGTTCATTATGCTCCTTGCCTCATACTCTACTTGTAAGGCAAAAATGCTTCTAAATTCTGGCAACATTTTAAAAAAATATGTCAAAGCGGGTAGAACAATACCTTGTATAACAATGAAACAGGCACAGAACTTTAACGTCATTTGGCATTGGGCATTTCAGATCGTTCGACTGCAGCAACATCTTTTGTCGCTGAATACAGAGCTGTACCTCACAGCCCTGCCCCCATGCCCCCGCAAGCCCGGGGGAGGGGGGGGGGGAACCTCTGTTTCCCCGGTGCTTAACCCTTTTTTGCCATTTTTTCGTGAACCAGCACATAAAAGGGGTTTTTCCCCTGTTTTGTTAAACGGGACTCCAGTCCCCCAATGGACCCCGGGAATTCTGTACCGAACCCCTGGGACCTGGAGTACCCCCTGGACTGCGTTAGAAACCAACAATCAGGGGACACAGTGCTGCCCTATGCTGCCGTTCTACGACACAGATTAAATTAAATGGGCGAATTGATTTAACGAAATGGAATTCGTTTTTGAAATTTTTGGAAAACTTGGGTTTTGAACAAGTCAAATTTGGGGGACTTGGGTAACAAGGGGTTTTTATTGAAAAATGGCTGGGCACATGGCGTTTCATGGGGGAAAGCACTCTGGGAGGGAAAAAGGCATAGCCTGCAGAATTGCAGAGATAAGCCCAAACAGAACCCGGGGGGATTTTGTACTCACCGCACTTATAAGTCCGGGCGCACGCTGGGAGCTCAACTCCTCTCATGTGTCACAGGGGAAAGGGGCCCGCGGCTGATGCTCTTACTGAAGAAGTTTTTTATACGCGATTTCGTGGGTTCTCAGCTTGTCTCGAGACTGCTTCTCTTTTAATTTTCTATTTCTGATTTTTGGGATTGGATTTGAGTTCAGTTTGGGGCCCTCAGCTCATAACATTTAAATTCTATCTGCTCACACACTGAATACCAAGGGGTCTAAGCCATTCCTTTGTATTCTTTAAAGAAAAAAGCGTTTTTACAATATTTAAAAACCATTCATTTTTTGGGTCTCAATTTTTTTGCAAAATCGTTTAGCAGGGGTTGCAAAGAGACAACATATGCGTCCCAAACCCTCCAAGGGCAGAAGCTGACCTACTCCATCCAAGTTTTGGGGCTGCAGTCCCTCCCCTTTTTAAATTTGGGGGACTCTGCACCGTTTAGAGAACAATGCTTGTCCGGCTGAGATGGGGGAGTTCCAAACGTAATTTCTTTTTAAAAAGCAGTACCGCACTTCATATGTGAACAGAAGGGGGGGCCATCCTTGAGCTTATCGGTTTGTTCCAAGGTACACGGGGACGGGGACGTCGGACTTAACACGGTCAGGGGCCCTAAATGTCCCCTTTCACCCACTGGGGAATGGCTTTTTGGGCCCACCACACCAACAACTTTGGGCAGGGGACCCCTTTCTCCTCCACTTGTCAAAAAACTCGGGTCCTGCCCAAGTCCCCCCCCCTCCTCCCCCACCACCCCATTTAGCCTCCACAAGAAAGCTCCATCATACCAATTTTAGGGGACAGCGGTGTCACCGTTCTACACCTGGCTTCCTCGGCGAACAAGTCACAAGGGGGGGAACTGCTCCGCGCTGCAGCAAAAATCGATGTGTGGCATTCTCCGCGCCAACTCAAATTGGAACCATGGGACGGACAATGGGGGAACGGTGTCCGCGCTGCCCGGGGGGGGGATGGTCCAGGGCCCCTGCTGGCGCCGTGTTTCAATGGGGTTGTAAAAAGGTTTCCTGAAGTCTTCCCCCGACTTCAGAAGATTCTGAAAAGGGCCCAAAAAACTGGCAGCACTTTTCCATTCCTAAAAAGCCAGGAAACCCTCCACAGTTGCGGGGCAGAAGGCCCCCCCCAACCACCTGATTCGATTTTCCCCACCCTTGGAATTCCCCCCTGCAATTTTGGGCCCCGACGGGATAAACAGAAAAAGGGCCCATTAACATTTTTTTGATCCAGGCGGACAGGAGTACCCCCGTGTAACTTTGTGTCAGCCTGGAAGCTCAACATGACCCCTGCCGTTTGTTGAGGCCATTTGAGGGGGCCCACTTTATTTGTCAGTCGCCAGGAACGGGATGAAAAATTTTCATTCCACTGTTCAGTCCTGGAACAGATGCGAAAAATATTTTGGGGCGGGGACGGGACTGGCGATACATCTGCGGCCACATATCCGGGGGGGACTGAAATGGAGGGGGGAGAGGAGGACATTGGAGCAGAACATTGTCTGGTGAAAGAGTGGATTTTTACCCGGGTGACAAGAGAGGGGAGCAGAGCAGCTGGGGAGGGGAAAGAATGAGGAAAAGGGCAGTGACCCCCAAGCACCCCGGGGAGTATACATGAAATGAGGCAGGAGCCCCTCGATCACTTGGAGATGGCCCGCAGCATGCGTTTGCCTGGCTGTGACAGCCGAATAGTCAATCCGGCAGAGGGATGACTTCGGCTCTCCACCCCCATTGGACCCCCGCTACCCATCCAAAATGGGAGCCCTTTTTTTCCCGCTATTTAGAGGGAGGACAAACTCAAATACTATAGGGAAATCCCCCGTATCAGTTGGCCTGCCTATGTGCGGCATGTCCCCCCTCGACAGGTCGCCCGGGGGTTCTCACGACTACTACGCCACCTGCCGGGGAAGGTGGGGGGGTCGGAGCATACCACTCCATCAGCACAACCTAAGTCTGATCACTGAGAGCACTTCCTTCACCCGCCTAGTGAGGAGGGCGCCGCCAGAAAGCACAGGACCTGGAGCAAAAACCCTAAAACCCGGGTTTGGGGCCTACTTGAAAGCACCGGGCCCAGTTGGAAATCCGCTAAGACTACTGGGCACCAAACTGGAGTTTGGGCCGCAATTCCCTTTTTGCGGGGGAAAATGCCCCTGCCCGGCCAGTATGTGGCATCAGATCGGGTTTTTAAAGTGCGGCGGGGGCCACGTTCCCCCCAAGGAGAACCCGTGTAAAAACGGAAACGACGACCTTGTCAAATGAATCAGGCGTGGATGGGCCAGGATTTCCACACACCCAATCCTTTAGCGTCAGAATACACAGCCATAAAGCCTCACCCAAACTGTAAAATAGTCGGGATCAAATACCTGCCTCGCCACATTCTGAGCCAACCCGCCTGATCCACACATCGCTGACATTTTTTCTCCATCTCCCCCAACCATTTTTCCCAGGGACTGGTATTGCCACCCACCTCCACACTCTGTCATTGGCCACTGCCTGACCTCAGCTGCTCTGGGCTGCTGCCGTGCCTCCACACTGTGCCCTTTGTGCCACTCCTACCTCGCTGTTGCCCCCTGCCGCCGTCACCTCCCTCTCTGTCATTGTCCCACTCGGGCCTACTCCCTTTTTTTTGCCACCCCCAGGAAATGTCATTGTGCCACTGCGCCCTCAGCTGCTGCCGCCGCCCTCCACTCTCTGCATTGTGCCACTCAGTGGCCTACCTTTTTGCCACCTCCAAATGTCATTGGCCACTGTCTACCTCATGCTGGCTGCTCCGTGACCTACACACTTTTTCATTGTGCCACTGTCTGACCTCTTTTGGCTGCTGCTGTGGCGCTGCCTGACCACACACTGTGTCATTGTCCCCTCTTGGCCTATTCCTTTTTTGCCACCTTCCAAAATGTCATTTGCCACTTCTGACCTCATCTACTGCTGTGGCCCTGCCTGACCACACACTCTGTTTTTGTGCCACTGTCTGACCCAGCCTGCGTGGCTGCTGCCGTGACCTGCAACCGTCATTGTGCCACTCTGTGGCCTATTCCTGTTTTTGCCACCTCCAAATGTCATTTGGGCCACTGTCTGCCCATGCTGCTTTGGGGGCTGCTCCCGGGCCCTACACACTGTTCATTGCCCCTCTGGGGCCTACCCTGTTTTTACCACCTCCAAAGTCATTGTGCCACTGCCCGCCTCATCCCTGCTGTGGCTGGCTCCCTGACCCCCACACGTGTCATTGTCTCACCTGTGGCCTACTTTTTTTTTTTTTTTGCCACCTCCAGAATGTCATTGTGCCACTGTCTGACCTCATGCTGCTGCTGGGGCTGCTCCCCGGCCCAAAACAACTGTGTCATTGTCCCACTCTGGCCTACCCCTTTTTTTTGCCACCTCCAGAAGCCCCATTGTCCACGTCGACCTCACCCGCGCTTTTGCTGCGCTGTGGCTGCTCCGTGACCTACACACTGTCATGTCCCACTTCTGACCTCCTGCTGCTGCTTTGGCTGATCCCGTGACCTACACACTCTTCATTGTCCACTTCTGACCCATGCTGCCTGCTGTGGCTGCGCCTTAACCTACACACTGTGCTTGTGCCACCTGTGGCCTACCCTGTTTTTGCCACCCCAGAATGTCATTGTGCCCTGTCTGACCTCATGTGCTCGTGGCTGCTCCCTACCTACACCCCGGTCTTTGTGCCACTTTCTACCTCATGCTGCTGCTGGGCTGCTCCCGTAACCTACACACTGGGTCCTTTGTGCCATTTGTGGCCTCTCCTGTTTTTTTGCCACCTCCAAAATGTCAGTCCCTTCTACCTCAGCGCGTGGCTACGCCGTCCCCCTCCACACTCTGCACTGATTGCCACCTAGCTCCACTTTTTTTTTTTCCAGCTTTCGCTCGCATGGAAACTTTATCAGGCTACATTCCCGCTTCAGTTTTTTTGGTCATTTTTGCCCTTTTAAATGCCCAGGGAATTTTAAGGAACGATTCTAAAGGGCGGCAGTCCATCTGCGTGCATACAAAAACACAACTTTGTATAAGACCAAACCAAGCCCTCTGCATATTTAAGCAGGGGAAAAAAACTTCTACAGCTCCCTGCAGGCCTGTCACCCGGGAAAAAATCTTTTTTTTTAACTGATTCGTCCCGAAATAATTTGGGAAATAAATTTTTTTTTCCGAAAATCCGCGAATGAACAACCGAATTTTGGGAAATTCGCCCATCTCAATTATAAAGTATTAGCATATATGAATATGCTAATACGTTTTTTAATGTAAAAAAAAATATATAAAACAGTTATCCCTTCATGGGATTTAAAAAAAAAAAAGTAAAAACATAAAAAAGTATAGATAAAAATAAATATTGAATACAAAATAATTGCACATACATTACACACAAAAAAACACTATACATATTAGGTGTCCACATGACCATAATAACCTGTAGAATTAATCTAAAAAGTTATTAAGTTATTAAGTGTGAAATGTGAATGATGTAAAAAAGAATTACAAAAAAATTTTTAAAAAATCTGCAATAATTTATAAGTGAACTTAACCTCCCCAAAATTACAAGTTGTTTCCCCATAAAAAAAAGGTCTTAACAAAAGCTTATTTTAAAAAAAAAAAAAGTTACGACTGTTGAAACGCAAGGAGGCAAAAACTAAAAACTGTGCTGTCATTATGTACTTTTCAGGCATTCAGCTTAAAGGGTTAAAAAGACAGAGTTTTATATCTAAAGAGGCATTCCCATTTTATTGATTAACTTTAAACATGTAGACAAAGGTAAATAAAGACTATTACCAAATACACCGTTTTTCTGATTTTGGGTTCCTTTCAGAGCCAGCGTTTTTTTTTATTTCCTGCTTGGTACACACTTCCAAAAAGGGTATCACCCCCTCTCTCCTCTAGCAAAAAAGCCCGGATAGTAGGTCACCCTTGCGTTTTTTCACAAACAAACCCGGAGTTTATAGAACCATTTTTAACTCTGCAACTTCATGCACTGCTGTTTAGACATGTTGTTGCAAAATTTTAGGTGGACCTTCAAACACAATCTAATCCTCAATTACCTCAGGGCAAATTATTGATTAGTGTAAGTTTCCCCCTAGAGAAGAGGAAACTTTTACCCTTTACATTCTGGACCCCACCCAGAGGGGATGAGACACAAAACAGAACCATTGGTGTGGGTTTAGTCGAGTGTCCGTCTGCTTCCTCTTCAGGGTGTGACCATCAGGGAGATGTTTTCATTGATAAAAACCTGGGGGAGACCACAAAAAATCAATACCAATGAGGGGGGTTCAAAATGTAAATTTTCGACTAACAGATTCAAATTTGGCAAAACTTACTTTAAAGGGTTAAATAATACAAAGAATAAAGCACATTACAACATTTTTGTTAAGCTCTTAGAATAACTTGTTTGCCTACTTGTGGTTTTAGCATTGACATATATGCATTAGATCATAGTCTATATATTTATATTGGGGAAGTGAATATAGACAGTACTGTCTTATAACTCATTACTTCATCTCTTAATAAAAAATATACAGTGGTACCTTGGTATAAGTCATTAATCCATTCCAGATCCTTGGACTTATACCAAACTGTATTTATACCAAATTAATTTTCCCATATAAAATAAATGTAAAATAATGTATCTGTTCTTATAATAATAACAACAACAGGATTTTTGTCTATCGTACACAATACTAAATAAACGCAAACACAAGGCCATATTCACAGTTCAAGGATGAATTGAACAGGTCCCGGTAAGAGGCTACAAGCCCCGAAGATACCTGGGAGAAACGTTTACAGGTGCATCTCAATAATGGACAATTGCTCACACATCCATCTACTAGAACAAAAAAATGCACTTAGGTACCAGTTCACACTAGTATGCAGAAGAACCACAATACAACTCATGGGAAATTGCAAAAACACTAATAAACATCCACAATGCTACTCAGATTCTCCAAAGGCAGCCTGGATGAAGCTGTAAAAGCGAGGAGTATGAGCTTTTACCAGAGCTAGATCAACAATACTCTGCAGAGGGTTGACGGTGGCGGGTCTGCCAGAAGGTAAGTGAGAGAGGTATACCAGAGTCCTAAACCACCTTATATAGAGTGTCACATACTCAGAAGGAGCAGCTAAATGCGTCTTTCCCTAATAACCGGCGGAATGGGAAATCAGGTGTAAAGGTGAGGGGGAGACAGTGGCTATAGAGGTACTGCACTTACGAGACGACCGATAGAGCTTGATAATAGAAGCCACGTGGAAAGTCTGTGTGCGGCCAAAGCAGCGCTCACCCCTGGAAGCAACAGGCTGCTTAATCATTTGTCCTCGCGTGAGAGAACCGGCTGAAAATTGTGCTGAGCTCCTCTGTTACACGTCCGCGGCCATGTAGGTCCAGGCCACCTCGAGTCTTATTCCAAACAAAATTTTTCAAGTCCAAATAGGACTTATACCAAGTTGGAGTTATGACACCTAATTACTTCCACAGACCCTTCCATCACTAAAGTCCCTCTAACAATCTCATGTAGGAGAAGAAAATCTGAACTGTTAGTCACTGCGGTAGAATCGCTCTGAGCGATCATGGTGAGAACACACCTTTAACTCCTTAACAACCGCCCGCCAACTTTAGACATAGCTGCAGACATCAGTGTTTGCGGCTCCTGGGCGCCACAGCTGCGCTGTGATCGGGGCTGTACTACACAGCCCTGATCCCAGAGCATCTCCTGCGAGCATCGGGGAGCGGGGGAACCTCCGCACCCCGGTGTTTTAACCCTTTGATTGCGGCGGTGCGTTACCGCAGCACAATCAAAGGGTTCCCCTGCTCTGTCGGGTGATCAGAACGCCCGGTGACCCGACAGAACCCGGGGAACGGCTGCACAGTCAGCCCTGGGGACTTAGAGTAGCCCCAGGGCTGTCTGTGTATCAGCACTGTGTGCTGTCCTGATCACTACCTGTGTCAGACTGACACAGATTATAATGTATTAGCATATATGAATATGCTAATACAATACTAAGTGTAAAAAAAATAAAAATGTAACAGTTCTCTCTTCATGGGATTTTGAAAAAAAAAAAGTAAAAAACAAAAAAGCGTAAAAAAATGAATAAAAAAAAATAACTAAATAAAAAGAAATATTTAATAAAAAATAATTGTGCATATATTACACACAAAAAAAAACTTACACATACTAGGTATCCACACGACCGCAATAACCTGTAGAATTAATCTAACAAGTTATTAAGTGTGAAATGTGAATGGTGTAAAACAAATGTAAAAAAACAAAACAAAAAATGTTCAAAATAAAAAAAATTCTGCAACTATTTATAAGTGAACTTAAACTATTCCCCCATAAAGTACAACTTGTCTAGAATAAAACGAGGCCTCATACAACTGCGTCATTGAAAAAAATAAAAAAGTTATAACTGTTGAAACGCAAGGAGGCAAAAACTAAAAAATTGTTCTGGTTATTAACTACTTTTATGGCGTTCGGCTTAAGGGGTTAAGGGGTTTGACATTGACCTACAAAATAGCCACCTATAGGTAGAAGTAATAAGATTTACTCCTAAGGGGGCACTATTTTGTATTTCACATATTTTAATACTGATATTAACATGAAAAAAGTCATCCAGCGAACAAGGGTAAGGCTTCTAAAATACATATTTCTTTGAAGTTCTGCTAAATAGTCACAGAAACAACTAAAGATGGGACTGAGTTGCAAAACTTCTTGCAGCCCATGAACAAGAGCAATGCTGTTTCTAGAAGAAAGCTGCCTCATACAATACAGCAAGCTGCAATGCCCTGTGTGGCCTGATACCTTTCTATCAGCAATTTGTGCTACAGTAGTTCCTCTGTGGGAATAGACTACATGGACTGACTTTCATGCCCCAAACACCTTAGTAAGACCTAGGCTCTTATGACACTGTCACCAGATCAACAGTTGTCCTTCCTTGGACCACCTTTAGTACATACTAACCAATGCCTACTAGGACAAGACTATGACCGAGTCATCTAGCCATCACAGTTTCATGCCCGTGAAAGTCACTCAGAGCTATACAATTGCCCATTTGCCCAACTTTGTCCACCACACTATTCTCATAAACTGTAAACCACATATATCCCACCTCTTGGCAGGTGCCATTGTAACAACATAATCAATGTTATTCGGGTCACCTGTCATGCAGTGTATTGTGCAGCGGTCCCTCAACATACAACATTAATTCCAGGATGACCATTGTATGTTAACACCATAACTCTATAGAGAACCGGTTATTGGCTCCAAGTGCCCAAAATGTCACCAACATAATGCAAAATGAAGATTAAAGAAAATGAGGCAGATACTAATCCAGATAAATCGCGTACTTATATATAAAATTACAAAGAGCTGCTGGAGGCTGGAAAATCACTTTCTATGGTGAGGACAGGAGCTTTTACTTTATACACAATGTGCCAGAAAAAATAGAAAATGGGGCCCTCACCTGGTGCCCAAAGGAGCCACTCATCCTGGCACATGTAAAAAGCAGTACAGGACATGTAGTACTGCGCTGTACTGTAGAGAAGCACTACTGGATCGCCAATCATTGCATGCACTGCACCAATACATGTAAGCAGTACATGACATGCAGTACCGTACTGTACTATAGGGAGGCGCTTCTGGACCGCCAATCACTGCATGCACCACACAAATACATGCAAGAGCAGTACAGGACATGTAGTACCGCACTATACTGTAGAGAGGCGCTATAGACCACCAATCACTGCATGCACCTCACTAATACATGTAAGAGCAGTACAAGCAGGGCCGGGACGATGGGTAGGCAGAGGTAGGCGATGGCCTAGGGCGCCACCTCTGCCTGTCACGTGGGGGGCGCACAGTCACTTACTGTATACCAGTCCTTTATTGATTTATGAAGTTGCGGCTGCCTGACTGCACCTCAATGCTGTTATCGGCGGCGGCTGCTGCTGCGTGGCGCCGTCTTACACTAAGCATATGAGCACAGGCGCAGCTACTTGCTTCAGGCAGGTAGAGTCGGAGCAGTCAGAGACTGTGACTGACTGGCTGTAAGGGGCGAGCCGAGTAGCAGCAGCTGCCGTCAATAACAGCACTGAGGTGCAGTCAGGCAGCCGCAACTTTATAAATCAATAAAGGACTGGTATACAGTAAGTGACTGACCAACGGTTCAAAATAGTGGACCATAGCCCCTATAGTCCTGCCTGACTATATATCGAGCCCCCATAGCCCTGCCTATATATCTATCCCCTATAGCCCTGCCTGCCTATATATCTAGCCCCTATAGTCCTGCCTGGCTATATTTAGCCCCTATAGCCCTGCCTGCCTATATATCTTGCCCCTTTAGCCCTGCCTGCCAATATATCTAGCCCTATAGCCCTGCCTGCCTATATATCTGGCCCCTATAGCCCTGCCTTCCTGTATATTTGGCCCCTACAGCCTACCCTATGCCCTGCCTGCCTATATATAGCCCCTATAGCCTCCCCTATGCCCTGCCTGCCTATTTATATGGCCGTGTAGCCTACCCTATGCCCTTCCTGCCTATATATATGGCCCTATAGCCTAACCTATGCCCTGCCTGCCTATATATGTGGCCCCTATAGCCTACCTATGCCCTGCCTGCCTATATTTAGCCCCTATAGCCTATCCTTTCCCTGCCTGCCTATACATGTGGCCCATATAGCCTACCCTATGCCCTGCGTGCCTATACATATGCCCTCTATACCCTAACTTTCCTTGTATATCGGTATAATGTATGGATTTTTCATACACAACATATTTCATATAAATACATCCCAATAGACTCCACCTACTCCACTGTGGTGTGTCGGAATTGTTTGTACTTGCCTAAGGCACCAAAATGCCTCGTCCTGGCCCTGAGTACAGGACATGTAGTACCGCACTGTAGAGGCGCTACTAGACCACCAATCACTGCATGCGCTGCACTAATACATGTCAGAGCAGTACAGGACAGGTAGTACCACACTGTAATGTAGAGAGGAGCTGCTAGATCGACAATCACTGGCTGCACCTCACTAATATATGTAAGAGCAGTACAGGACATGTAGTGCTGCACTGTACTCTAGAGAGGCACTAATAGGCCACCAGTCACTGCGTGCATCTCACTAATACATGTAAGAGCAGTACAGGACGTTTAGTACTGCACTGTACTGTAGGGAGGCGCTACTAGACCACCAATGATTGCATGCACCTCACTAATGCAGGAGGTTTACAAGTCAAATGTTCATGATAATTAATGGCATATTGCTCGGATTGGCCCCTTAGTTGTAGGGAGCAGTGGTGTGCCCCAAGATCATACAGTCATAGCATATTCTAGTAGATTATGATAAAATCCAATGTTGTTCTTCAACCCAACATCTGCTACGCCTTGATAGCCTTAGTTTCTTCGTTCAACTCCAGTTCTGCTGTAACCCCTCTGAACCTTATTGTTCATGTTGCTAGTAAAAGATGTGCCATTCATATGGTGTGATTAACTGTCAGTACAGTGGTCCCTCAACATACAATCTTAATTGGTTCCAGGATGACCATAACCATTGTAACGTCCGCAAATACATCCAGATTTTCCATTGGTATCAATTCTAAGCTAATTGTTCATTATTTAAATACGTCCATAAATACGTCAAGAACTAAGCCCTGGGAACATAGAAATCCTGCTTGGAGAACCACAGGTCCCAGCAAGACCTGTGCCGTGCTGGTTCTTGCTGTATATACTAAATAGAATAAAAGGTGAAAGAAGAAAAAATACATTTTTGCTATTCACTGACATGCTTAATGATTTTTCGCTGATTTCCAGTTTGTCTCTAAACTTAATACATGTTAGGCACATTCCTTATGCGCCTAAGTTCCGCAATGCGCTTCACACACTGGCGAGGCGCGGGGAACTTTACACCGCATTTATGAGCGCACTTCGGGCGGCGACATAAATCAGGCACAGTTTTCACGGAAAAAAGCGTGAAAATGGGCGCTTCGGCGCGCCGATCTTCATACATGTCGCCCATAATGTCCCAGAAAAACCATTGTATGTTGAAAATATTATATCCTGAGGCCATTGTAACTTGAGGGAGCCCTGTATCTAGATAAACTGTATATACTATGAGTAAGGGTGCATTCTGTAAGCTATGTAAAAGGTCCCCTCGTTTGTCAATAGTTTTCTTTGCTCTAAGTTCTGTAGAGTTAGGCCGTGTTCACACCGCTTATTCCCGACGGATTTGTGAGCCGGATTGCGCTCACAAATCTGGCGTGAATAAGGGGCGGGGCGGGGCCGGGCCGGAGCGCGGCGGGGGCGCCGCTCCCCGGCCCCATAGACAATGCATTGTTTACGGCACGTCCGCGCCGTAAATAATGTGCATGTCACTTTCTCCCCCCGCGGCGGATTCGCCGAGCGGGGAGGAGCGACGGAATCCACTGTTCTCTATGAGAGCAGTGGATTACCGTAATTACTCCGACGGATTGGCGCCGTACTGAAGCGCAAATCCGGCGCGGAGTACGGCGCCAATCCGTGGAGAAATAAGCCGTGTGAACGAGGCCTTAGACTATGCCCATATTTCCTGTGTCAGTGACCTGCAGATGGAAGGAGCAGAGCGCATGACGTTATTATTGTCATCATGCTCATATTTTTGGTCTCTGTTGTTCCTTAATATCTTTGACTTCAAGAAGAAAGCAATGAAGGTAACAAATAAATAATAGATAAATGCTATAAGTGTCATGTCATTTTATGATTTTTTTTCCCTTTTTATTTTAGGAAACCTGTAGATTTGCACATGCTTAAATCGGTTGTCCCTCGGCTGGAAAAATATTTGCTAAGTTATGTTAGGTTATGAATGCACACGGCATTTAAACATATAGGGCGACATGTATGTATTTTGACGCCCAGACGCCATTTTTTGCGCGCATTAGTAGTTTAGAATGGGCCTATGAGTCTATGACCCAGTTCTACCTCGGTTAATAGATTTAGCGCTTTCTAGCTACAAAGCGACACTTCTGGCTCAGGTAAATCACTTTTAAATTACTCTACCTGTTTCAGGAGTAATGCGCCTGTATTTGCCGTACTAAAGTCATAAATGTGTAGAATCAT
Organism: Phyllomedusa bahiana; assembly: GCA_025379985.1. Lineage (NCBI taxonomy): Eukaryota > Metazoa > Chordata > Amphibia > Anura > Hylidae > Phyllomedusa > Phyllomedusa bahiana. The sequence goes on from JAODAL010002048.1 coordinate 149,302, forward strand.
ACGGTTATAATGCGACACGCCTCCAGCATGCTCCCTGATCTCAGACGCATTACAAAGTGCTGCGGGTGCTTTATAATGCGCTTGATTATGGAGTGCGCCTGCTCATACATCAAGCAACAGGGTATATACATGTCGCCCATAGAACCTGTTCAACTCCAGGACAGGGGCTGTTTAATTGACATTTCTAAGACCTTAAATTTTAACCCTGTTAGGGCACTATATATAACTTTCTTTTATTGTGCTTCTTTCGAATGGATGCATTACTACTGAGTCTTTTCCCTGTATGGATTTATTACTGTACATTTGGCTATAAGTTTTGGAAGATAATTATACGGAACACCACATTATAAATTCTTATTATTTTCATAAAACCAAAAAAGGAAAGTTAAATATTTGCTTTACAGAAAATAACCTAAATGTTATGTGGAATTATAGCGTCTCTCTATACATGAAAATATATTTACGATGCATTTATCAAAGCAGTAAAATTACTTTACATTCCCAAAATATTCATGCATAATATTCTAAGATACATTGTACAGAGAGGAACATTAGCCAACAGTGCCATCTAATGGTATAATGATATATTGCAGGGTATTGGGAGAAGAACTAAAAAGCTTGTAATGCTCTGTCCACGCTGCAAGGGTTTCCAGTTGGATTAAGCATGGATTCCGACCTGAAATCCTTGTTCAAAACTGAAAGAAAGCGATTTCCAATTATCTCAATAGAAAATCTGTGCTGTAATTCATACCACGCATAATTTTTGGTCAGTTTTCCAAACCAACATAGGGAACAAAAACTTTGAACTCATTCTTTGGTCGTATTCTATGTGGAAAACACATGAAAATTTAGTGCTGATGACAATGGGATGGCTAAAAACTTCATACAATATGCGCCCAAAACATTGTATGAGTATTGCATCTGGTTTTTAATGTGGATTCAAGTCCATAACCATATAAGTATGAACGGGATATAAATTGTTAATAAATCAAATCCGAAAAAACGACACTAAGAGCCACATGTATGAAAACTCTCTAGGTCTAAAACTCACTTTTTTGTCCATAACAACCAATCAGAGCGCCCCTTTCATTTCATATGGTGCTCTGGAAAAATGAAAAGGGTGCTCTGATTGGCTGCTATTTTCAACAAAGTGAATTTTAGACCTAGATAGTTTTCATACATGTGGCCCTAAATCCACATGCAATTAGCAGACAATGTGGTGTTCAATGGCAGAATCTGAACGTCCCTTTGTGCACATTGGGCGACGTGTATGAACGGGGCTGCACCAGAAGTCTGGCGTATTTTCAGCCTGAGATCTAGCGCAGCCCCGTTCGCTCTCTTTGTAACCAGGTGCACTCCAGTGTCAGGCGTGTTACAGAGCATTCGTGGCACTTTGTAATGCACCTGAGATCGGGGGGGAAGCGGGAGCTGGGGCGCACTACAACCGTAGCATTCTACACATTTATAGCTTCAGTACAGCAAATCCAGGCGCATTATTGCTGGAACAGGTAAAGCACTTTAAAAGTGGCTTACCTGAGCCTGAAGTGTCGTTTCTGCGCTAGAATGCGCCTGATTTATGACCCACTGTAGGACAGGTTCATAAATCAGGCGCATTCTATACTATTGTAATACGCTTAAAAATTGGCATCTAAGCACCAAAAATCATACATGTCGCCAATAGTGAGCTATATCTATGGACACCATACACATTACACATCATCCCTACAAAGGGGCAAAGCTCTAGAGAGCGTAGGTGTCACAACTGCATCTGGGTCTTGGTACCTGTCTTGTAAATGGCAAATGGTAGTAGATTTTGTATCGGGCAATATAGTCAATAAGTTTTGCCTCTTAGGATCTGTCCAGACGATGAGTAAAATGTAATTGTCGGAATCTCGTCGGATTCTACCATTGGAAACCGCATCAGACGATACAGTTTTCGACAAGCATTTCATGTGGATTAAAGTCAGGTTTTTTTCAGCGGATTTACGGTCAGAAAACGTTAATCTCTTTGGGATTTTGGACACGTTTCACAAAAGGTTTTTAGCCGTTCCCATTGACTTCAATAGTAAATTTTCCACTCGGAATATGACGGAATAATGAACATGTTTTAAGTTTTTTACTCTAAAAAAGCAACTGAGAAATGATGCGTTGTATAGACTACAAGGTGTATTTTCTATTGAGGTGTATCAGTTTTAGACATGTACTTCAAGTCAGAATCCACATGGATTTTGATTTGAAATACTTGTTGTGTGGACTGAGCCATTGGCTGCGGCCACACAGCGATGGCAAACTGGTCAATTCTAAATCAGAATCCAACCAGTATTTTACACTCGACTTTCGATTTTTTGTTCCTTTTTTTGCAGCATTTTTCGGCCGTCCCATTCAATTGAATAGTACAAGTATCGTTTTCGGAGTTAAATACAGTGAATTATTGTGCATGTTCCAAGATTTTTGCCAAAAATATCGGTTTTGAAAGACAACCTCAGAAAATCCCAGCTGTGTAGACTATGGCTCTATGGGGATGGTTTACAGTCGTATTTTCATCATTTTCAAATCGAAATCCGTGCCAATATCCAACTGAAAACCCTTGCCATGTGGACATACCCTTACCCTTTGCTGTGGTACATGTTTGTTTTTGATTTCTTTTACTGTACATGGGTAAAGGTTGCAGTAATGAGCCCCTCATTGAATCCCTTATACAATCTTGATATGGAATTCTAAATTCCCCAACTTGTTGAGTGCGTGTGTGCCAAAATATAAATTAACTCAAAAGATGTATGTGCACGATAACATAGTTGAAAGAACAATAGGACATTCCCCAAAAATGTTCAGTGTATCTTTCTTCTTTCTCCTTTATGAAGGCTTTGGCAAACAGTATTTATAAACTTGGCAGTAATGCTAATGCAATAACTGATATATTTTCTAATGATTTCATCTTTGTTTGTAAACCCTCTTTTGTAATTATATCTTGAATTATTATCAAATCACCGTCATTAATATTCAGAATAATAAGCATCATTAACTGGTCAGTACTAAAATCACACCTCTATAAATATGCTGACTTTTCTAAATATTCCGTGCAACTCTATTTAGCATAGTATGGCGTATTGATTCTGATTATAATCTAAATGTCAGTGTTTATTCTACTGATGCGCATGACACAAATAACCTGACTAACGCAAACCCTTTCCATAAATCTAGCCTACATGTCCCTTGGTAAACCAAGATATAAGCCATTATGTATACACTTTGATTGGAGTCTTGGTCTGTAAATTCTCCCAAACAATACATATGACAACAAGCATCATGGAAGAACTTTGAATCAATTAGAAACATTATAACCCTTATATAGAACTTTTTTAGAATTTATTAATTTCCATATCACATCTAAAATGAAAGTTATTTTTTCAAGGTTTTGAGTTGATGCCATCCCTACAAAATAAGCGCACTTTCAGCTCAGCGATAGATTGTGTGAAATCCCCTTATATTCCGCTTTGGATTGAAGGCTTAGAACAGTAATGTGAACAGAGCTCTATTGTGCAGAACACTAGGCATTATGCTGTGAATTGTCCCCTATTGCGCGTATCTCAGCATTTATCATCTTCCAACAGTTTAAAAATGATAAGATCTTTATTATCTAATTGGTTACTATAGACAGGCTGATACTTTTTAAAGGTTATGCACTGTGCACCCTGTAGTCTCGCATGAACTGTGCCAGTCATACATACATACCAATAGTCACCTTTATCACAGAACTGTCCTATGAATCAGATCACATTTGCACAAAGGGATTGAATTACAGGGGTTATGCAGTCTTTTAAATTTGGGGACCTATGACCACAATGTTAGATCAGTTGAAGAGGCCACGATTCTTGTGTGAGCCCTGCAGCCTCTTCAGCGTTGTTCATAGTTGTAAATGCGTTCTTGTAGTAGCAATGATTCAAGATATTCCAGCAATGTCGTATTCAAGTGAAGAGAACAATTCTGCGGTACTTTGCATCACTACTACTAAAAGCTGCATTTGTAAGTGTGAAACATAGTTGAATATAAGCTCTGGAAAGGCTGCATCATTCACGTCGAAGTTTGTGGCCCTCATCATTAAGTGTCAAGGGTGCAAGGTAACAGGTGCTTAAAAAAACTGCCCACAGTGTGACAGGATAAACCCTGGTGGTCCCCTCTGCCTGGTGGGATGATTTTCAGGGAGAAAGTCAGGGAAAGAGAGGTAGAAATCATAGAGTCATGACAGTACGTATGTAGCATTTAGAGTCATAGTACAGTAGCTATAGGATGGGCCCCAAGAAAAACTCCACTGCTGGGTCCCAGAAACCCTAGTTTGACAGTGGAACCAGGAGTCAGCCGTCTCTGTTCTTATAATGAAAGCCTACCCTGAGAATAGGCCATCCACTTATCAGGCCAGATAACCTTTCAAAACATCCTTTAATTTGGGATTATAATCCTGGGAGATTTGATGATATGTCCATTGGTGTATAAATAGTGGATACAAGAATACTGGCATATATATGTATATTAAAGAATAGGTACATTTTTACATCAATATCCCAAACACCGCCTCCCCTCCCACCTTCTCCCACAAGTGCAGCCACCTCTCCATTCAGAAAGGAAGGAGTTTTGGGGAGAGAGCCCGTTTAAGGCTAAAGTTGCAACATGGATCACAACAGCTGATCATCAACCAGCCCCTCCCATAAATTATTCCACACCGGTTCCCACCACCATGCCGAACCCTGGCACCGAGGAGACAGCAAACCATCGGAGTTGAGGCGATCCTGTCGGCAAATTATTCTATCCAGTCTCCTGAACTTATAGGAATCTCTCCTACGCTGCTCTTTCCATCCTCCCGATACTTATTGGCTGCCCTTCGCCGTGCTGCAAAGAAGATCAGTGGTCCAACTAGGGCTTGCCATATTCTGAACTAGATTCCCCCAGCATGATCAACCCAACTGGGCAATTTTTTGCAGAAACTCAGGAAGGAGAAGTGGCCTTCCTTTTTCTGGTACCCCTTAGACTCCCCCTAACTACATTAACCCAGCTACTCGCTTCTTCCTGGTGATCCAAAACTCCACCTCTCAACATTTAGCCCACTAACTGTTTCCAAAGAGAAGCAAATCACCTCTCTCTTCATTCCGTCAGTCACCACTCAGTGTTTCATTTTGCTCCTCACGTCTAACATGCGAGCTATCAGTAGCAATATGCTCACATACAGCCACAACGAGTTTTCACCCTACCCTCCTGCTCCAGTAGTGCATACATATAGGCAGAGTGTGGGCACTGGTGGAAATTGTGCCAGTGATGCTTCCATTATCCCGTGCAACACCACTTGAAGATTTCTATAAAAAAAAAAAGAAAAAAAAAGAAAGATAAATTAAATTAAGGTAAATAAAGTTTGTATACTACCATTTTTTCTCACGATCCTGTTTTTTAACTCCGTTGTTTTTCAACATCACACTCAGTAAAACCATTACACTCTGTAAAGCCAAGCTCCCAAAAGCCAAGCTTTGGTTCATTCATTCATTTGATACATTGATTCATCTTACCTCAAACCTGTTTTCTTGATTTCATTTTGAATTCAGGGCGGGTTTAACCGGCTTCCACTAGGTCTCGCAGTAGAAGTCAGGTCATGTAGACTATAGCGACGCAGCACTGGCAAGCTCTATCAGAAGATATCAAACAGGACTGTATGCTATAGCGACTGAGGACTGATGCAGCCCATACAAGAGGTAATAACTAGGAATCTGTAGGACACTGTTAATGGACTATTTATATTAGCAATGTGACATATTGTTTTGCAAAGATCTTAACATAAAAAGCAATCCCTGTAGGTGAGAAACCCTTTTATCATTTATTATTTTAAGATTTACAAAAATTGAAAAAAAAATTTCTATTTATAGCTTGTGCATGAATAGTTATATGCAATTGTTTATAGCTCATCAGCGGTATGGTCCAGATGGTGGCTACGAAGAGGAAGTAACCTATCTTGTAAATGCCCTCCCAATCCACATTACTGTTAGGCTATGTCACAACGGCTTTAAAATAGGGATGTATTTTATGGTCCGTAATTAACGCCGCCGTACTGTGCGCAAAATTACGGTGGAATACATCCAAATCATTACGGTAATCCACTATTCCTCATGAAACGATGATTTACGTTCTCCTCTCTCCTGCTCGGCGAATAATTGAATAGTCCAAATGGGCCGGGCAGTGAGGAGCGCCGGCCCCCCCTTCCAGCCCCGCCCCCGTCCACACTGCTTAATTGCGGGGCGTGAATTACGCCCCACAAATAAGCCATGTAAACATAGCCTTAGAGGTCCTCTACATGCAAGGCATTTCCAGTAAGAAAATCTCACCACCTCCATGATTGTAAAAAATCGAACAAAAATCGACTGTGAACCATCCCCATGGACCTCAATTGAAAATCCGCATTGTAGTCCACACAACTTGGATATTATGAGGCTGAATTTCAAAACCGCTGTTTTTGTTGAAAAAAAAAAAAACTCAGGTCATCATCCTCAAGATTACGTAGTATTGGTAGCTAATTTTAGACTGCAGACTCCACAGCCAAAAACTCAATATTGCACTCTATACACTGTCTGCTACAAAAACCATTGAACAACAAAACCGTGTGTAAATCCAATGGAAACACGCACACAGAAAACACAAACCGAGTTAAAATCTTCGGGTTTCTGAATAAAATACTGTTGAAATACACCCGATGACGCAGTTTTAGAATTCAGAATCCAACGAGCATTTTCTCCTTTGGTCTTTGTTAGATGTACCCGTTAGCATATTTCACAACGCGTTATATTGTACGGATATCAGTCCCGTAATCGCCAGTATGGGCCGTACTGCGTGCTAATACTGTGAAATCCATCCACACTCATTACGGTAAACCACAGTTCTCATAGAGAAGCTAGTGTGAATATCCCGTCTCCCTCTGCCTGCCTCGCCAGCTGTGGATAGATGGATGTCTATGGGCCGGCCGTTGTCTTCCGGCCCCCCTCCGCCCACCCCCCATCTGGCCAAGCACACGGCGTAATTGCGGGCGAAATCCGTCCCGCAATTACGTCGTGAATAAGCCGTGTGAACGTAGCCTTAGGCTGTAAGCCCCTGTAGTGTTACTGATCCAGCTTGCAGCTACTTCTTCTCTGAGTGCAGTTGGCCCTTAAAAGGGATGTCTTGTTTAGTAAGCCCATCTTCAGATACCCAATTAGGGAATTTTCAATGCATACATACCATAGGTCCCAGTTGACAAAACAAAATCTGTTAGCAGATGTGCTAACCAGATTTTGTTTTTTAACTGTTTGTATGAGGAAGTGGTAGTCTCAGCTTGGATTATGCACTCCCCCCACATGTACAGGCTTTTTATTCAGATCAGGTTTATAGCTGGAACCTTCTAACCTTGAAATGTGAAGGTCTGAACAGACACCAAGAGAGGTAGCATGTAGCGTAGGTTCACACCTGAATTGGGGTCATCTTGCCGCGGCAAGTGGGCTTTTACAGTTATGACCAAAATTGTACACTAAGAACCTCAAAATGTTTCATATATTCCATAGTAGCAGAAATGCTGTTCCAAAAATTATTTTCCTCTTTGACCATTTTTAGTGTCTATAGAGTGCTGCTGATATTGTATTGTGTTTGCATAGGTCCCACTTGAGGACTTTCCTTGATAACTAGAGCAGCCACAAAAGACCATCTCTGCCTGTGGTATGCACCACATGTCTGTGTATTTCATGGACAACGTTCAAAAATTTTAAAAATGTTTGGATCAGAACCAAAAAAGTTATTTTAGTAAAAGAAGCAAATTTTATTTCCAAACATATGAAACAGACATATTTAGTGTTCAGCACAAACACAAAGAAAGAAAACCATCTTACACGTTTCAAAGATCGGTCCTTAGTCATAGATGGACAACACATTGGGCCACATGTATGAAAACTGTCTAGGTCTAAAATTCGCTTTGCTGCTTATAGCATCCAATCAGAGCGCCCCATTCATTCTTCCAGAGCACTATATGAAATTAAAGGGGCGCTCTGATTGGTTGCTATGGAAAACAAAGTGAATTTTAGAACTAGACAGTTTTCATACATGTGGCCCATTGAGTTCAATGAAAACTATGTAATGCTCCTTTATCATATGGTGACACTTCAAGGAAATTGTGGAGACGCTACAGATCACAGAGATATTACATAGTTACACAGTTAGTACGGCTGAAAAAGACATATGTCCTTCAAATTCAACCAAAGGTGGGAGAAGATATGGATAAAGGGAGGGGGGGGGTAGGGAGTTTTTAAAATTTAGTTTAACCTACTGATGAAGACTTTGGAATCCATAAGGCAAGAAGCAATCTGCCCTAAAGGAAGGTTTCATTCCTGAGTCCAAAGTTGCCATCAGACTGGATCCAGATATTTTTTATGGCTACATAAGTATTAATATTATTTAGTAATAAGTAGTCATCTAAGTCTTAATTAAACCCTCAACTGTTCCTGCTGTGACCAGCTCCTCAGGGAGGCAAATTCCACAGTTCTCATAGTGAAGAAAACTTTTCTCTTCTGGAGAGTGAATTATTTTTTCCCCCAGATGAAGTGAATTTTCCCTTGTCTTCTGAGGGGGTTTTACTTTATATTCAAAGTGGACAAACCCTTTCAGAGAGTGGTAGTCCAATTCTTGGCCAATTAATGTTTAGGTCAAGTTCATTGTCACCACCAGTTACAAAACACTTCTGATAGACAAAAGATGCATATCGGAAGTTGGTGGTGGAGACCTTCACCGTTCACTAGTACGAAGCCGATAGATCACTCATAAGAGCACATAGCCATATCCATGTCCAGCTCTGTGACCATAAACTTTGGAATGGCAAACATTCCAATAACTTATATGGATAGTGGCTAAATACTTTCTTTTTTATATGTCATAACCCAATGGTTCTTTGCTTTACAGGTGTCATTCTAGCTGGTCCCAGGGAAACAAGATGGAGCTTGCATTTGTAATATGTATTTGTCTCTTTCCAGAATGCAATGTGAAGGATACTACCTATTCCAGCAATAAAGCATGACCAGGCAAGAGTTCTTCTTGACCTCGAATTACATTCTTCAGGCGCTCTGTCAGTCGTGCAAGAGTTGAAAGGTCAAGTAATGTCAACGCCATGTGCTGCAGGAAAAATACCCCACAAGCAATGGAGATGGATATAACAGTTAATGGAGAGAAGAAATACATTATTATTAATCACATTTATTTATCCAGTATTCCAGCGTAGTGGTAAAGCTGTGGGGAGATACTGTGGAGGGTACCTAACATGTGAGTAACTGCAGGACACTGCTGAGCCTGTGCTTGTAGATGTGCAACCCGGAGGCAGAAGCTGACCAAGGAATGTTAAATACAGTAATTTAAGGTCCTGGTGTCACTTATTTAAAATGAAACTTTACAAAAATAGACTGAGAGTCTATGAATATGTCCAGGCGTAGAATTGGTTTATAGGAAGATCACACAGCAAGGCCTAACTGAAAGGGTTACTTCCATCTACAAGATATGCCCATGGAAAGGATTCAGATTTTGCCCCTGGGTACCCCCCACTATTCTCTAAAATGGGGCCCCCTGACCTCGCCCCCCCTAAATTTGCGGGCCCGGGCAGGGGGGGCCAGGACATTTTTTTAAAAAAAAAAACCCCATTACTTGGGATTTGCCTTAAATTTCTCTTTAAAACATATTCCCAACTTTTAAAAAAGAAAAGCAGGAGATTGGGACGGCGACACGCCCATTTTTTTGGGTTATGCCACCCCCCCTTAAAAAAAGCCAAAACCCCTCCCCCTAACTAAATAAGGTTTTGAAAGAAACCCGGGTAGTTTGCCCTTAAGGGCTGGGTTTGAAACCCCCCCAAAAAAGCGGGTAGGGGCCCCTTACAGGCGGGTAGATCCCCCCTTTACCCAAGTAGTTTGCCCCCCCTGTACCCCAGGTAGGTCCCCCCCTTTTGGGTTAGCCGGGTAGGTGCCCCCATTGTTTTTCCGGTATTTGCCCCCCTTTTTTCCCAAAGGTAGTGCCCCCTCTGTTCCCGGGTTGTCCCCCCCTTTGTTGCCAGGTGATTGCCCCCATTGTTGCCAGGTAGATGCCCCTCTTTTCCCAGGTAGATCCCCCATTGTTCCCAAGGTAGTTCCCCCCCTTTGTTGCCAGGTGGGGCCCCCCTCTTTTGGGCCGGGTTAGTGCCCCCTTTTTTTGCCAGGTAGTCCCCCCCCAATTGTTTCCCAAGGTGGGTTGCCCCATTTTTTGCCGGAGGCCCCCATTTTTTCCCAAAGGTAGTGCCCCCTTTTTTTCCCGGGTATCCCCCCCTCTGTTGCCGGGTAGTGCCCCCTTTTGCCGGGTTTGTCCCCCCTTGTTGCCGGGTAGTCCCCCCCTCTGTTCCCGGGTTTAGTGCCCCCTTATGCCAGGTAGTGCCCCCTTGTTCCCCAAGGTGGGGGTTGGGGTAGACCCCCCCTTTCCTGTTGCCAGGTAGTGCCCCTCTTTGCCAGGAAAGATTTTCCCCTCTGTTGCCAGGTAGTGCCCCTCTGTTCCCGGGTTTAAGCCCCCCTTGTTGCCGGGGGTTAGGGGGGCCCCCTTTGGGTTGCCAGGTAGGGGTCCCCCCCCTTTTTGCCAGGTAGATGTCCCCTCTGTTCCCCGGGTAGTCCCCCCTTTTGTTGCCGGGAAGACCCCCATTGTTGCCAGGTATGCCCCCATTTTTTGCAAGTCCCCCCCCCTTCTTTCCCGGGGTAGATGTCCCCTCTTTTTCCCCAGGTAGTGCCCCCCTCGTTCCAGGAAGAGCCCCCATTGTTGCCAGGTAGTCCCCCATTGTTGCCAGGCAGACCCCCCCCCCCCTATAGTAATAAAAATAAAAAAATTAAAACCCACTCCCCCTAAACCAGGCTCCCGGGAAAGCGTTTGCCAGCTCCCGACCGATCTCTTCAGCGGCGCAGGGGAATGAAGAAAGTGGGGCATCACTCCCCTGCAGCCCCCGGGTTTCATTTCCCCCCGGGCCGCCGTTTGCCTTTATGTGCGGCGCACAAAAACCCCGGCCCCGGACAAAACAGGGAGAGGGGGAAAGGAGGGAGCAATCCCCCCTGCCCCCTCCCTCCCACAGCGAGATTTCCGGGACGGGGGGGAAAGGGGGAGGGGCCACCGCTTAAACCCGCCTGTGGGAGCAGCCCGGCGACCCCAAGTGGGCCCCACTAGCGTCCCCGGCCCCCGGGGGCCCATTTAAAAAGGGGCCCCCGCCCCCCTGCTGGCGGGGGAGGAATGCCAACCCCCGGGGGGAGGGGCCCCCAAAATAGCGGGACCCCCCCCCCAAAAAAGGGGAGATTTGGGCTTTGATGTCGTGAATCGGTCTAAATTTTTTTCCATTGCATCTGATGAGGTAATAAAATCAGTCATGATACAGTACAGTGACATATCACATTTCACATTACAGGGATAATGCCTACAATAACTTCACAGTGGCAACAAGGGGATAAAAACAGGGTAGTAAAACCCTTCTGATGTCAAAAGTAAAGAGTTTAAAACCCCACATGATTTACAGTATAGAGATAATACACAGTGATGTCCCCAGTCAGATAATACACAGTGTTTTTCCCCAAATACAGGATAAAAAAAAACAGGTGATGGCACGTACAGAGTTTAAAACAATTTATTCACAGTTCGGGGTAATACCCCCACAGTTAAAGTCACAGTAAAAAAAGGGGTGATACCAGTGAAGTCCCCAGTAAAGGGGTAATTTCACACGTGATGTCCCCCAGTTAAAAGGGGTAATACACAGGATGTTTACAGTACAGGGATAAAACAAAAGTGATGTCAGTACAGGGATTAAAAACACAGTGATTTTCCAAAATACGGGATAATTTCAAAAGTGATGTTTACAGTTTCAGGATAATACCCACAGTGAAGCACAGTACAGGGTAATTCCCCATGGGTGTCACAGTACAGGGTTAAAACCTAGTGATGGGCACAGTACAGGGATAATACACACGGGGATGTCACAGTACAGGATAATCCCCAGTGAAAGTTTACAGTAAAAGGGATAAAAACAGTGGGTGTACAGTACAGGGATAAAACACAGGGGTGTCCCCCGTTACAGGGATAATTTACACGTGATGTCACGTACGGGATAATTTCACATGATTTTCACAGTACAGGGGTAATCACAGTGATGTTTTACAGGGTTAAAAACACCTGTGATGAAAAAAAGTACAGGGATAAAAACAACAGTGAAGTCACAGTAAGGATTTAATACACAGTGATGTCACAGTACAGGGGAAAAAACCCCATGATGTCAGTACAGGGATAATACACAGTTATGTTTACAGTACAGGGATAATATACACGTGATGTCCCGAAAAGGATAAAAACCAGTGGGTGTCACAGTAAAAACCCGGGATTTAAAATACAAGTGATGTCAGTACGGGATAATCCCCACAGTGATTTTTCACATACAGGGATAATACACCCCAGGGGATGTTTACAGGGACAAGGGGTAATACACAGTGATGTCACAGTACAGGGGATAATACACAAGTGGGTTTCACCCGTACAGGGGAAATACACATGATGTTTGTCCAGGATAAAAACACAGTAAGTCCGTACAGGGTTTAAAAACTTTATGTCAAGTAAGGGATAATCCAAAAGGGAATTTTCACAGTACAGGGTAATAACAGTGATGTCCCGTACAGGGGAAAAAACAAAACAGTGGGTTTTACAGTACAGGGATAAAAACACAGTATGTCACAGAACAGGGGGGTTAAACACACGGGGGATGTCCCCAGTTAGGGGTTTAAAACAAAGATGTCATTAAAAAAGGGATAAAACCCAGTGATGTCACAGGTTTAAAAGGGGTAATATACACAGTGAAAGTCCCTTTCAGGGATTTTAAAAACGTGGGTGTTTTCCCGTACAGGGGATAATTTAAAAACAGTGATTTTCACAGTACAGAAAGCCCCCCAGCTATTTCCCTTTTCGGATGCATGCAATCACAAGGGGGTCATGGACTGACTCGTAAAACTAGTATTAAACCCTTTCCATTTTTTCCTTTTTGCTTTTTTATTGCCCTTTTAAATTTTTGATATCAAGACTGCCCGGGGTTTAGTCAATTTAAAAAAAAATGTTAAAAAAAAATTTCGGTTACATTTATATTCTAAAGAGGACAGATTTATGGAGAGACTTTTAAAAAGCAGACCGGGGCATATAGGTATTTCTAAAACTACGGACATTTTTATTTTAGTTAAAAAGTACAGGGTAAAACACACAGGGATGTCACCCCAAAAATATCCCTTTGTAAGGAAAAAGTAAATATGGTGAAATCAGAGTACAGGGATAATCAATACAATAATTTCACATTTCCGGGACACTGAACACAGTGATATCACAGTACAGTGATAATAGACAGTGATGACATAATACAGGGATAGTAAATACAGTGATGTCACAGTACAGGGATGATGAACACAGTAATGTCATAGTGCAGTGTAAAAAAAAGCAGTAATGACGTAATACAGGGATAATAAACTGTAATAACTCTACACAAAATAATAATGTCACAGTACAAGGTAAATCACCAGCATGAAGTAACAGCTTAGGGATAGAATTCCCAGAGCAAGGATAATAAGCATTGGAAAGTAACACATAGGGCCTCATGTATGGGAAAAAAGTCCCCCGGGGTTTAAAACTTTATTGTTGCCCATAGCAACCAATCAGCACAGAATAAGGGACACCGCGCTGGAAACAGCAGGTCTGTCACTAGCTTGTTCTGTCCTCAGCAAGGGGGGCAGAAACTATTTGACAGGTTCTCTTTAAGTTACCTGTCACTTTCAATGGACACTATACCTTAAATGGGTTAGCCCTGTTCTTTTTTATTTTGTGTGTTTGGGTTCCCCATGTAATTTGTGCAGGGATTTAGTGTATAAACTGGGAAAAATGTTTTACTTCACTTCATTGGAGGACTACTGGACAGGGGGCTGTGATATCTGGTGGTTTCGCCATGTCGGATTGCTTTGGCTGTCAGCCACATTGGGAGGTACAGGTACCATCATAGGAACGGGCCTAATAAAGGAAGGAGGATGTGAGTGGTGAAGCCAATGTGCTGCACCATCATCCCGAGTGGTAGAAGTCTTACAAGGGGATAAGAATGAAAGGTTTTTTGGCACTTACGTAGAGTGGGGGTGGTGCACAAGTGGTGCTATTGGACAGTGCTTTTGGCCTGTGTAAAGAAAGAATGAGCAGGCCTGAGGCCTGTACACCTATATGCTAGCTTGTCTCCTTTGGACGTAAGGCCTGGGAATGGCCTCTCTACTAAAAGCAGTAGTAGAGTTGAAGCCAGGAGATATGGGAAAAGCTTGTGGAGAACTATACAAGAGGGTCACATGTTGAGTATGTACGAGACAGTAGGGGCTTTAGAGAACCAGTAGACTGCAGCAGGAAGGTCTGGATCACCTGCAGGCCTGTAGTGTGGCCTAAGGTATGGACTACATAGTGAGACTAAGAATTAAGTGGAGGCCATGAGAGTATGGTCCCTGGAACTGAGACTGCCCTCCTGACAATGCCAAGAGTAAATTCATAAGTAGGTTTTAGGGTATGTTCACACGATGTACTGCAGCGCGAACAGTACGCACCGCAGTACATCGTGTCTATCGGGAGCTCGCGCTAATACGCGCACTCCCACGGTGCGGGGGGGGAGGCGGCAGCCCGCTGGCCCCATTGACATTCATTACATGTCACTTGTCTCCCCACCCGTACAATACGAGCGGGGAGAGGAGCCGTAATCCATAGTTCTCTATGAGAACTATGGATTACCGTAATTTCGGCACGCATCTCGCTCGTATTAGAGTACAAATACACGGCGAAATGCGTGCCGAAATTACCCCGTGTGAAGATACCCTTAAAGAGTTATGGTGGCACCGGCACAGGGATGTAGCTTAGTAGATGGTATGTTAGTAAAAACAGTGTTGAGCATGACAGTATTTGATTGACTATGGAAAACGTGAAACTGGTATGGACCTGTGTGAAGTATTCCTGGGAGAAACTCCTGTGAAGAAACAGGGACGTAAAACAGATTTTATTTTGTTGAATAATTATACACAGTATTTCAGAAATGTTCAAGTAACAGCGCCTCTAGGTGTGGAAGTAACCATAAAGTTTCTGTGGCTCAAATGACAACTGTAACCATTAAGACTGCACTACCACTGTTCAACAAAGTGTTAAGTAAAAGTGATGCATTTGGCTCACATTGGTCTACGAATGTTTACTTTTAAGGGTGTGCATAGATTATAAGCTCTCAAATAAAATGTAAACCCTTGCAAACAGGGTCCTCACACATTTAGTTTGATCTGATCTGTTAGTGGGTTTGTTACTATGTATTACACCCTGTGCATTGTAAAGTGCTGCCAAATATATTGGTTCTATATAGATAAATATTACACTTGGGGAAAACTTTTGGTGCCTTAAAAGTAGAACCCTTTTTGAATATGTGTGGGTGCTAATTCTGAAAATGATCCCTGTTTTACCCTATCAGCTCTAGTTTTGGAGATCCGGCATTGCCACATTACCAAGCATATGCTGCTGAAAGTAATGGCCACTCAATATTGTACTAAAGAAATGTTAGAAATTCATGTGCAATAGAAACTACATAAATTTTTAGAGCATTTGAAGAACACATGCAAACAAAAATATGAATGTGCATGAGCAAATTCAATTCCATTCATCTACATCATGGGCGACATGTATGAACGGTGCTGCGCCAGAAGTCTTTTCAGCCTGAAAACTGGCGCAGCCCTGTTCGCTATATTTTTAATCAGGGGCATTCCAATATTAGGTGCATTACAAAGCGCCTGCAGCACTTTGTAATGTGCCTGGGTGTGGATGGTATGCTGGAGGCGTGTTGCACTACAACCATATGAAGCTACACATTTATAGCTTCAGTATGGCAAATCCAGGTGCATTACTGCTGGAATAGGTACAGCACTTTAAAAGTGGTTTACCTGAGCTAGAATTGTTGCTTAGTAGCTAGATTGTACTAAATCTTTTAGTAAAAAGTATAAAGCACAAGCGCCAATATAAGAGAGCTGCTTTATACTTTTTACTAATTGATTACTAGGAATCTCTGCATAAGTATTTATAGCAGCCGATATTAGCATGTCGACTTATGATTTATGGCAGGACCGTAAAAGTCGGATATGCAATGTTCAAAAATTTTTTCAAATGAACAAAGATGGAATTGAGAAGAAAGATTATAACGTAGGAGTAGGGAAAGAACATTTGCGTCAACTTGAAAAACTGTTAGTCATAGAAATGAGAGACTTATGGGAAATCGCATCACTGGAGAGATATCTAGACCATGATGTTGTACCTAGAGGTCTAAAAGTTCATAAAATGATGGCAGGGGATTTTGGTAACACATTAGATATGCAGGAGTGGGATAATATGTTTCATATGTTTTCAGTACAAACAGTACAATTTATAATAGAAAAAAGAAAGACTAATCTAATTAACATCAATAAAGATATACTTAAACTTTTTGAAAAATTGAAAAGATTTAAAGGCCAAAAAGAAATAGAAATCTTAAGTAATAGTGTCAAATCACGGATAAAACAAAAAGAGAAGGAAATTATTGATAAAAAAATTAAAAAATTTCAGCGAGATAATATTCCTTTTAGTATGGATAAATTTCGAATGGAGATTGAAAATACTCTAATTAATCTACTAGATTTGAGACACTAATGAATATACTAGTAGTCCAATAAAATCCTTTACACAATCAAATTCCTCAACCTTGACATCTGGGAACCCTATTGAAATTCAGGAGAAACGTATAGTCCCACTATCTCCAAAAATTATGGTAAAAAATAAATCAAAGGAACTTGAAACAAATGTTGAAGCAGATATTTCAATTATAAATACCTCATATAGAAATTTGAATACCCCATATAGAACTATGAATAACTGTGTTATATTATCAGAAAGAGAGGAAATTTACGAAATTGGGTTTGGAAAGTATATCTGATGATTCAATAAACTTATCTAGGGTAGAAGAACAAACAGAAGGAGTAAGTCATCCAGATAATATCGAAAATAATAACAATATAGATAACAGAGACACACCAATGAACAGTAAAGGGGATCATACACAAATAAGGAAAAAATAAAGGTAACCACATGGGTAAAAGTGAAAGGAAAATGAAACGGAAAATTAGGGTAAATCAGGATTTTTTCAAGGTAGGCGGAAAACGAAGAGGGGGACAAGGGGGAGGCAACTCGCCAAAAAGAAAAAATTAAGAACTGTAAAGGCTTATGAAAAAAGCGCAGATGACCAAAAAATGTTTAATCTTAGTTCATATGTATTGAAGGAGGGAGAAAAATCTCTCCTGGTAAAAGGACTAAAATTTGCCCCATCATCTAATTTTAATTGTTTTGACGCCTACATAGGAATGAAGAAGTTTATGCGCAATTTGGCTTTGAAATTTTTTTTTCTAAAAAACAAGGTGACAAAAGAGATTAATAAAAACAACAATAATAAATATTACAATGTAGTAATGTACAATAAAGATAACGAAGGATGTGAAAATGAACCATATAAACATACCACTTTAAGACCAAAATCTAAGTTTAATCCTTTAAATGAATATTCGGAAGCCTTTAATACTTTCAAAATGCAGTGATTAAGGATTTGAGAAAAACAAATAGCAAAATTCACAATCTAAAAAAATACCATAAGGTAACTTGACTAATAATGAAAGAAAAGCTATATTAACGATACAAGAAAATAATAATATCACTGTACGACCAGCCGATAAGGGGGGAAGCATAGTGATATTAGATCAGCCATCATATGATAAAGAAGCAATGCGGATTTTATCTGATACACAAACCTACAAAATATTATCAACTGATCCAACACAACAGTATCTTCAGGATTTAAAAAAATTGAGTCTTTATGGTTTTGAAAAAGGAATATTAACAAAAAAGGAATTTGAAATTTATATATAATAAAACACCTAGAATCTCGCATTTTACTAGCTGCCCAAGATCCATAAAGATCAATTAAACCCCCCAGGAAGACCCATAATATCGGGTATAGGATTGTTTATCTAACTAATCTATCAGAATATGTAGAATAGTCCAACTACAGTCTACAGTTAAGAAATTACCTGCATATTTAAAGGACACAACTCACATTCTTAATGAACTTAATAAAATCAAATGGAAGGATGACTACTTTCTTGTTACTTTAGACATAACCTCACTATATACTGTTATACGACATGAAAAAGGAAGATAATTTTTTGAAAAAGGAAGATAATTATAAATTGCAACAAATAGATATATTGTGGACTGTGCAGCATTTATTTTAGAACAAAATTACTCTATATATAATGGTAAATTTTATCTACAAACATGGGGTACCGCCATGCCAATCTCTATGTGGGCGGTTGGGAGGAGTCTATGATCTATCCAGAAGGTAAGTTAAGAGAACAAATAATACTCTGGAAAAGATTCATAGACGATGTGCTATTGAATATAGGCAAGGATCATTAGATTCATTAAATATGTTCTTAAATGAAATTAACAAAAATAACTTTTTCCTTACATTTAACTATGAATTTAGTAAAAAGCAGTACATTTTCTGGATATTACAATTTTTTATTGACCAAAATTCTATACAAACTAAGAGCTATCGGAAAAAGACGGATACTAATAGTTTTAATACCATACAATAGCTGCCATTTATCTAGATGGCTCTCAAACATACCAAAGGCCAATTTTTGAGATTAAACGGAACTGTACAAAACGAGAGACTATGAGGAAGAAGCAGATAAATTATGCTCCCAATTTTTAAGTAGAGTATAAATAAAAGAGGGTTTAGAAGCAACTAAGGAAGAAATAAAGAAGATCCGCAAGAAGTACTTTTAAATAAACAAAAAAATAATGAGGAATATAAAACTAACTATAGAGGAGAGAATATAATAGAACACAAATAGCCAAACTCCCTATTATAACTCAGTATCATGATCATACAAAATTTTTTAAAAACATAATTTATAAAACATTGGTCTTTTTTAAAACAGGATAAAATTATTGGAGAATTTTTGTCAAAGAATCCTAGATTATTTTTAAGAAAGCAAGAATTTAGGTAATTTTATAGCACCTACGGTTAAAAATATGGTCAAACCTTCAGTTAAAAACACCGGCAGTAATGGTATTGACACAGGAACTACCTGTTGGAAAATAACCATATAAAACGGTCGGTTTTTTACTCATTGGGACATTGTATGCATGCCGACGTTGCCATGCTAATAAAAGTAAAACTTTAAATTTTTAGTAATGGAACTACTTCTGAACGTTTTGAAATTAAAGATCATATTACATGTCAAACCAAATATGTATATATATGCGATAATATGCCATGTGACAAAATGTAATAGGTAGACAAAACGTCCATTATATGTTCGTTTGAGAGAACATTTTTATAACATTCAGAGAGGGTATTTAGGACATCCACTATCCAGACATTTTTGTCACCTGCATAAGAAATCCCTAAAAAATGTAAAATTTTTTGGAATTGAACAAGTTAAATTAGGATGGAGGAAAGGGGATCTTATTGGTAAGATGTCTAGGATAGAAACAAAACGGATTTTTAATTTAAATACTCAGGTACCATATGGCCTTAATGTTGGCATTGAAATATTTGCATTTAAATAAGGCACAATGCATGAATGGTACTTGCATATATGTATATTTTTAAGGATTTATTTAGTGATTATCATATTATTATTATTGTATCTTTTGGGATTTATACTTTTAAGGATTATATAATGTCAGTTGAGATTTAGTAAAAAAAAATTTTTATATTTTGATAATAAAGATTAAAAGTTTTTCTATTTACATATAATCGCTTTCATCTAAACTGACGGAAAGAAAGGGCTGGTAGTGTATTCTAGCTTGGCAAATCCAATGCAGCCCGATGAAGGAAGCCGTGATTTCTTCCGAAACGCGTTGGTACTTTTATATTGGACAAGCCTCTGTAGTCTAGGTGACGTCACCTTAGTCTGCCAGTTAGTTTTTACGTGTTGGATATCTGAGCGCTGCCGGCCGGAGCGCTTGGTTAATTTGAACACGAACGTTCCATTCCTTACTTTGTCAGTAAAGTGGATCGCTGTGGATATAATACGATCGGACGCATTTTATGGAAAGAGCTTTTAGGTACGTTGCAAGAGTTCTTGTAATTTTTGGTGCTTTTATGTGTATTTTATAACGACCTTTAGTTGTGAGATACGGAGTTGATTAGGGTAGAAGAGCTGATTGTGGACTAACCACTGGATCAGGTGTTCACCATTGCTTCAATCAACAGTGATTGTTGAGCTATTTTATTTTCTGGAAAGTTGCTACATTTAGTTGGGAGACATATAGAAGAGTTAGCGCTGGTGTCATTTGTTTCTATGTACTAAATCTTTGACCCACAGTAGAACAGGTTCATAGATTCAGGCACATTCTAAGCTACAAACGAGCACAAAAAATGGCGACAAACTCCTTAAGGCTTACTGCCCCCTAACCGCCTTCCTTTCTTTTCTCTTTGCATTGAAATAATTTTTCTGGATTTTCCGGCGTCTCTATTTTGGGACCAGTCAGTATCGGGGTCCTGCCTCTCGGTGGGTAGGTCTGTGGATGGCGCCCTCGCCCCCCCCCCTCCCCCTCCTTCCTTCCTTTCCCCTCTCTCTCCCTTTTTTTACCCTCCTTTGTAGGTATGTGTAGTGGCTCTTCCCCTCACCGCCTATTGGTTGTATTATTCCTTACAACTTTTTTCTTGGTTGTATTTTGCTTTACTTTTTGATTATTGATCCACCACAGCACTTGTCAACTACTACTGTACTTACAAAAGTGCCTTTTATCCTTCTCAATAGATTGTTATATACAGTCTCTTGCTTTGTATATGGCCCACAAGGCCCAATGTATCTCACTATTGGATGTCTTTTTGCTGTTGGACATTTGTATGCTCTTCTCATTCATTGTTTTGTCAATAAAGCTTTTTGAATAAGAAAAAAAATGGAGCCGAAAACATACATGTCGCCCTATAAACAAATTTAAGCACAAGAACAATGTAGAATTGTGAAATCAACATCTCATAAACTAGAGCTAGAACAAAATGGATGGGATTTTCAGACTCAGCAGCAAATACCTGTAACGGGTCGCGCCGCGATCCGGTTCACGGACCGCGGGCGCACCCGTGTCTCTCTTGGCGGGTCCCCGGCAGGGACGGGTAGTGCCGCGGGCCGCGCTGCGGGCCGTGGTCGCACCCATCCCATCCACTCACCTGACCTCGCTCCTGGTCTGCTCGCTTCCCCTGTCGGGCGCTGGTAATTGGTTAGTTGCCGGGCACTGACCCTATATTGTTTTGGAACCCATGTCATTTCCCTGCTGGATCTTTGTTGCCTCCGTGCCCTAGAGAAAACGTTCCTGTGTATCTACTGTCTTACCGTGTTTTCTGACCTCCGCCTACGTTTATCGACTCTGAACCCGACTACGCCGACGCCTCACAATTCTGTACCATGCTTATCCTTGGCTGCCACCGCAAGCAAGTCACGTCAGGGGTAGCGACCTGGTAGACTCCCGCCGCAGCAAGTCCATCCCGCTTTGCGGCGGGCTCTGGTGAAAACCGGGACCTACTTAGATTCCGCTCCCTGGCGTGGCTTACACCATCGCTTGCGGTGGTCCAGCGGATCCACTACCAAGTTCGTTACAGTAAGATCCAGCCATGGATCCCGCCAAGGTGCCTCTGCCTAGCATCGCGGATCTTACGACGATTGTTGCCCAACAGTCGCAGCAAATCGCTCAACAGGCGCAGCAATTGGGCCAGCTCTCCGCCATGATGCGTCAGCTTCTTGCATCCCAGCAACAGTCTCCGCCTCCGTCTGTGGCTCCGTCTACACCTGCCGTTCCTCTGGCCACCGTGGGACCCAAGCTTCGGCTTCCATTACCCTCCAGCTTTGCCGGGGATCCCAAGCTCTGCCGGGGCTTTATTACCCAGTGCTCCATGCACGTGGAACTGATGGTGGATCAGTTTCCCTCGGAGAGGTCTAAGGTGGCCTTCGTGGTGAGTCTGCTGTCCGGGAAGGCCCTGGCATGGGCAACTCCCCTCTGGGACTGGGATGACCCTGTGACCACGGATCTACAGAGCTTTCTCCATGAATTCCGCACCGTCTTCGAGGAGCCAGTGCGTGCATCCTCTGCAGAGACCGCGCTCCTGAGCCTTCGTCAGGGCGATTCATCTGGGGGAGACTATGCAGTCCAATTTCGTACCCTGGCTTCTGAGCTCACTTGGAATGATGCCGCCCTCTGCGCTACTTTCAAAAAGGGTCTGTCCAGCAGGGTAAAAGATGTCTTGGCGGCAAGAGACCTCCCGTCCTCCCTGAGCGAATTAATTCACCTGGCCACCCGCATCGATGTATGGTTCGCTGAGAGGCAGGAGGAGCTCTGCCAAGAGAGAGACTCTGCACGCCCCCGTTGGCAGTTTCGCCTGGCTCCGGTATTCCAGCATTCTCCATTGTCACCCCCTCAAGCCTTCAATGTGGAACCTATGCAAGTGGACCTGGCCCATTTATCGGAGCAAGAATTGACCCGCCGTCGAGCAGAGAACCTATGTCTCTCTACGCCAGCCCGGACCATTTCCGCAGAAGCTGTCCACTACATCCTCACCGTCCGGGAAATGCTCACACCTAGGTGCCGTAGGAGATGCGTCCCTAGGTGCTGTTTCCTCCTCTCCACATTTGATGATACCAGTGGAAGTGTCCTGTGATGCTGGACTATCGTTCCGGAGTGCTGCCTTCCTGGACTCTGGGTCAGCCGGGAACTTCATCCATGCCTCCTACCACGTGCCAGTAGTCCATCTGGAAAAGCCTCTGCTTATTTCTTCGGTCAGTGGGGAGCTCCTCAGTGACCCCATCCAGTACATGGCCGGTGACCCTCCGTGTGGGGGCTCTACACAAGGAGAAGATCAGGTTCCACGTTCTGTCACGTGCTTCCTCGGCGATCCCTTTGGGGCTTCCCTGGCTGCAACGTCACACCTATGCTCGATTGGAAGACAGGCGAGGTCCTGCGTTGGGGAACGGAATGCCAGAACCTCTGTTTGGAGGTACCACGCCCGGTGCCTACCATTTCTCCTCATCCAGTCGCCAAGCCTTTGCCAGGCCTGCCGGTAGAGTACCTGGACTTTGGGGACGTATTCTCCGAGAAGGAGGCCGATACGCTGCCACCACATCGGCCTTACGACTGCCCAATTGACCTCCTCCCTGGAACCAGTCCTCCCGGGGGAAGGGTCTATCCGCTGTCCGTACCGTAGACTCAGGCCATGTCGGCCTACATACAAGAGAACTTACAGAAAGGGTTTATCCGAAAATCCTCTTCCCCAGCCGGAGCTGGGTTTTTCTTCGTGCAGAAGATGGATGGTTCCCTCCGTCCGTGTATTGACTACAGAGGACTAAATAAAATCACCGTGAAGAACCGCTACCCTCTCCCACTGTTCTCGGAACTTTTTGACCACCTCAAGGGGGCTAAGGTGTTCTCCAAATTGGATCTCCGAGGTGCCTATAACCTCATCAGAATTCGGGAGGGGGACGAGTGGAAGACGGCTTTTAATACCCGAGATGGACATTTCGAGTACCTCGTGATGCCCTTTGGGGCTCTGTAACGCTCCAGCTGTGTTCCAAGAATTTGTCAATGATGTCTTCCGGGATCTCTTGTACACCTGCGTCATAGTGTATCTAGATGACATCCTGATTTTCTCCCCTGATCTTCAGACTTATCGGACGCAAGTGCGCCAGGTACTGCAACGTCTGCGCAGCAACCGGCTGTACGCCAAGCTGGAGAAATGTTTATTCCACCAGACCAGACTACCTTTCCTCGGGTACATAGTCTCGGCTAAGGGCCTGAAGATGGACCCAGCAAAACTCTCTGCGGTGCTACAATGGCCCCGTCCTGTCGGCCTTCGGGCGATACAACGCTTCCTGGGCTTCGCAAATTATTACCGGCAATTTATTCCCCACTTCTCCACCTTGGTGGCTCCTATTGTGGCCCTCACTAGGAAGAACGCGAACCCGAGATGTTGGCCTCCGGAGGCTGAGAAGGCGTTTATTGATCTAAAGACTACCTTTTCCACTGCACCTGTCTTGGTCCGGCCTGATCCCGAGAAGCCGTTCTCTTTGGAGGTGGATGCCTCTTCCGTGGGGGCAGGGATTCAGAGCCCTAAAGGCAAGATTCTCACATGTGGGTTCTTCTCAAAGACCTTTTCGCCGGTGGAGCGGAACTATGCCATTGGGGATGGGAGCTCTTGGCTATCAAGCTAGCCCTTGAGGAATGGCGACAGCTGCTGGAGGGGGCCCGTCATCCAATCGACATCTTTACGGACCACAAAAATTTACTGTATCTTCAAAGGGCCCAGCGTCTAAACCCTCGCCAAGCCCGGTGGTCTCTCTTTTTCTCATGTTTTGACTTTCGCATTCATTTCCGACCTGCTGAGAAAAACGTCAAGGATGATGCCCTCTCCCGTGCCTCGGATGTGGTCAGTGAAGAACCCGTGTCACAGCACATCATTTCTCCCGATCGGTTGGTACACATGGCTCCCACAGATCTCCAAGACATTCCTACGGGCAAGACTTATGTACCGCTGGCACTCAGGAAGAAGGTTCTGGAGTGGGGGCATAGCTCCCTTTTGGCTGGCCATCCCGGAGCTTGGAAGTCCTACGCTCTGATCTCACGGCACTACTGGTGGCCGACCCTGGCACAAGATGTCAAGGACTTCACCCTCGCCTGTGTCACATGTGCACAGAACAAGGTCCCTCGCCACAAGCCCGCAGGTCTCTTGCATCCGTTGCCCGTGCCAGAGATCCTTTGGATGCACATAGCCATGGATTTCATCATGGACCTACCGGCTTCCTTTGTGAATTCTGTCATCTGGGTGGTTACGGACCGGTTCTCAAAGATGTCCCACTTCATACCTCTTCCCGTTCTGCCGTCTGTCCCCCAATTGGCTGGCCATTTCTTCCGGCATATTTTCCGTCTACATGGGTTACCTTTACACATAGTCTCTGATCGCGGTGTTCAATTTGTTTCCCGATTTTGGCGTTCACTGTGCTCCCGTCTGCAAATCAAGTTGGACTTTTCATCGGCCTATTACCCTCAATCCAATGGGCAGGTGGAGAGGGTGAACCAGATTCTGGGAGAATACCTGCGTCATTTTGTATCCGGACATCAGGACAACTGGGCCGAGCTGCTCCCTTGGGACGAATTTTCCTATAACCATCGTGACTCGGATGCAGCCGGCGTCTCACAATTTTTTGTGGTCTATGGCCGCTACCCGCAACCCCCCCCCCCTTCCCCTGCCCACTGATTCGGAAGTGCCCGCTGTCAATGACCAAGTTCGGGATATCAAGGCCATCTGGCAAGAGACTCGACGTTCCCTACTTAGGGCGTCTGCCCGTCTGAAGACTCAGGCAGACAAAAGGAGAAGACCTGCCCTGACGTTCCTCCCAGGGGACAAAGTTTGGCTGTGCGCCTGAAGGTTCCCAGTCTTAAATTGGGCCCTTGCTTCCTCGGACCCTTCAAGGTGCTTCGGCAGCTGAATCCGGTGACGTACAAGCTCTGTTTGCCTCCATCTCTCCGGATCCAAAACTCATTCCACGTCTCCCTCCTTAAGCCTCTGGTTCTGAACCAGTTCTCTCAGAAGAATGTATCGCCTTCCCGGGTAGCCGATTCCGCTGACATCTTTGAAGTAAAAGACATCTTGGCTATGAAGACGGTCAGAGGGAAGCATTTTTTCCTCGTGGATTGGAAGGGCTTCGGACCCGAGGAGAGATTCTGGGAGCCAGTATCTAATATCCTGAACCGTGATCTCATCCGCAGGTTTCTGCAGCCTAAAAAGGAGGGGAGGTCTAAGGGGGGGGTACTGTAACGGGTCGCCCCGCGATCCGGTTCACGGACCGCGGGTGCACCCGTGTCCTTCTCGGCGGGTCCCCAGCGGGGACCGGTTGCGCCGCGGGCCGCGCTGCGGGCCGTGGTCGCACCCGTCCCATCCACTCACCTGACCTCGCTCCTGGTCTGCTCGCTTCCCCTGTCGGCCGGGATGCGCGTGCGCGCCCCCTAGCACGCGCGCTCGTCCATGTAAATTTAAAGGGCCAGTGTGCCGGTAATTTGTTAATTGCCGGGCACTGACCCTACATAGTTTTGGAACCCACGTCACTTCCCTGCTGGATCTTTGTTGCCATCGTGCCCTAGAGAAAGCGTTCCTGTGTACCTACTGCCTTACCGTGTTTTCTGACCTCCGCCTACGTTTATCAACTCTCAAACTTTGCCGCCTGCCCCGACCTTGCCGCCTGTCCCCGACTACGCCTACGCCTCATGATTCTGTACCACGCTTATCCTTGGCCGCCACCGCAAGCAAGTCACGCCAGGGGTAGCGACCTGGTAGACTCCCGCCGCAGCAAGTCCATCCCGCTTTGCGGCGGGCTCTGGTGAAAACCAGACCTACTTAGATTCCGCTCCCTGGCACGGCTTACACCATCGCTTGCGGTGGTCCAGCGGATCCACTACCAAGTTCGTTACAATACCTAGAATAAGGTTAAAATATCTGGGCACAAAAAAAAATTGTTAGTGTTAATTTTGCCATTAAATTAAAGTGACTGTTTTTGGGATGTGGGAATAAACCAAAATACCTGGATGAAACTCACACAAGTACCATGTAGACAAATGTCTTACTTAGATCTGATCCCAGTATTTCTGTGTAGTCCATAAAGACACGTCACTTTTCCATTTTATACAAATATTAGTCTCTATTTCTATAGTTTCGGCTAAAGGTGTTGAAATCGCTATGGAGATATATAATTATATAATACACAGTAAATGTATTATATCTTTAGGATATATGGTAGGGCTCTCTATTGATACTGTAGTACGTTTCATTCTTTTTGAACTAGAAATTTTAAGCTAGAAATTTTACTTCTTTTTGAACTAGAAATCCCCAAAGGTGATTATATGTAATATAATCATGACCTAGCTGTCTGTGAATATCTGTGATCTTCGGCTGCCCTTATAAATGCCGCATTCACTAGGGATTAAGAACGTGCTATAAATCTAACAGGCATTTTAAAAGGATAGGTAACACAAAACACATCAATCTCCTGCACTATAAACTATAGGTATTCTGGTGAGGTAACAAGCTGTATATCATGAGGACTTTATGGTAGAGAAAATTCTCATTATTGAATGACTCTAGAATTTCCATTGACTCATAGAATAGTGCATCATGTTACTGCATTCCTCCAGGTCATATGTCTGATGAAAAGACCTAAAATGTCCCCAAAGCCTGCTATCTAACGGAGTGTCAAGTTTAGAAAACCTATTTTTTTAGGAAATTCTGAATTAATAGAGATTGGATCTAAGGATCCTCATCTCTTGATCAGAGTGAAAAGCTGTTATAAAGAGTGTCTCTCTCTGTGGAGGACCTCTCCTTTCCAGCATTACACAGACGACTCATAGTTATAGATGGGCACTTAGGGCAACATGTATAAATGAAGGCGCGTCAAAGTGAATAGTCGAGTCTCATTTTCAGTGTATAATGCTCCTGATGTATGAATTTGGTTTTTGTGCGTTCATAAGTGATGTGTAAAGTTATGTAACATTACATAAGTAATGTATTAAGGTTATAGATAGGCTGGAAATAAGAGAAAAGTAATTAGAATAGCATGTCAGTGAATAGAAACTATGGGGGACATGTATGAAGATCGGCGCGTCGAAGCGCCTGTTTTCACGTGAAAACTGTGCCTCATGTATGTCGGTGCTGAAGTGCGCTCATAAATGCAGGGCAAACTTCGACGCCTCCGGCAGACAGACCACATTGAAATTGGTCTGCTTGTCGGAGCTCTAATGCGCCTCACTTTGCCGACCCGCATTCATACATGCGTCAGACTTTTCGAATGTGGTGCGTCCCGCCCCAGAACGCCTCTTCATGTTAGGCGCATTAGAAATTGGCGAAGCTTTCGCGTAATGCGCCTAACACATGAGGGAGGTGCGTCCGACAGCGGAGACTGCACAGAGAGGCGCATTATACGCCAGAAAACAAGCGAAAACTCCGATCATACATGCCCCCCTATGGTACTGATCCTGCTTGGAGGACCACAGGTCCCAGCAATACCTGTGGTGTGCTGGCTCTTGCTGTATGTAGAATAAAGGGTGAGAGCAGCAAAAATAAATTTCAAATTTAACGTAGTAAAAATGTAAAATATAAAAATCTGAACAACATCAGTGGGTTATTTAATGTAAAATTAGTTTAAGATTCTATTAATTTTAAATACATTTTATAGGAGATATTTCTATATTTTGGGGATATTATATATTTTTTATATTAATTTTATATGATAACATCTTTCATTAAATTTAAATATTTACGGGCGGCGTGGCCTAGCTAGTGATGGCGCCGGACGTCTAGTTCCTGAGCTCTACCAGAGATCAAAAAAACGGCACATCTAAACCCACAATCTGAGGCTCCTTTACCTCTGACCGGGAGGAGAAGATCCTAGAAAGTGCAGAGGCGACTCGGAGACCCGAGAATCCCGGCGCACGCCGGAGGTTTGGCCGCAGAGCGGGTGGAGGAGACACGCGGCGTGTGACAGAGGCGGCCCGCGACATTACACCTTGCGGCGGGCGGACGTGAGGAAACATCCAAGCCGGGCCAGAGCGCTGTGAGGAAGCCTGCAGCAGCACCCGCACACCGACAGCCAAGTCCCGCTGCACGATCCTCGTCCGTCCGTACAGACGCAGCCCCTGGCTTGAGCAAGGAGACAGCAGCGAGACAGCCCGCCATCATAGACGGTCGACCCTGGAGGCAGTAAGTGACCGACGGGCTGCTCTTCTCCCCCACGCCTGGGATACCAAAAAACTTTTTACCCCTGCTAACTATAAAGGGGACACAGGTTTCCCTCTGCATAAGAACAGCAGGAAAATTTTTGGCACTAAAGGGACCTTTTTGCTCTGTCACCCCCAGCTTGGAGTCAGACATAGGCCCCATTTTGGGGAACCCTTGCCACAAGTTCTCACCCCTTGCTGCTCCCACTTCTGAGGGGGGCCACTGGAAAATATATAAAAATAAAGGAAACCTTGAACCTCACCCCTCATATGTTACAGGACTAAACCCTCCTCTGTGTCTGACCTAAATTTCAGACGCAGCATCTGAATATAGTGGACACCACATCACCCTAAACTGCTCCCAACGCTCTACATAGAAAATTGACCAACACTTACCAGACTCAGGGCGCTGACCCCCTTTTTCCCCGTTTTAAAAAAACTAAAAGAAAAAAAGGGGGGGAAAAAAAAAAAAAAAAAGAGGTGAAATAGAAAGGGGGGTTCCGCCATATGTCTTCTCTTATCAAGAAAAAGAAATGAGGAGCGCAACAAAAAAGAACCAAAAAATTAAACCTGAAAAAACTCAAGATTTTTCCAGCTACACACCCTCGCTAAAAAGCCGGAATCCCCAAAACCCCTTTCTCACAACTCTAACCTCTCCAGCCGGGTCAGCCCGGACATGGAACTGCAGGGGAATGCGCAGGGGCGGCCAGGGAAAAAACCAGTAAACTTTTTTTTTCCTTCCGGGAAAGCCTACAAAGCGACTTCAAGCAAATGATAACAGAATTTCAAAGCTGCATTCAATCCCTAGTGTCCAGAGTGGATCATGTGGAAAGAAAATGACTGACTTAAAAAATCTCATAATCATTGAAGATGCAAATATAAAATTTAAGGAGGAATTCAGAAATGTTCCCAAAATGCTCGATCTGGGGGACAGATCAAGGGAAAAACATACGTATAAGGGGTTTTTCCCAGAATCTTTCTAATACGCTCCATCCCCTTTCCCGACCGGTCTGCTAGCTGCAGTTCTACCAAATGCTACTCAAGCAGACTTAGAAATCGACCGCATTCACAGGCTGCCTAAACCTAGGCACCTTGCCCCAGCGGTCCCAAAAGACTGATCGCTTGGATCCACTTTTCAAAACCCAAAGACTTTTCCCCGGGGGGGGGGGGGGGGGGGGGGCCAAAAGGAAAAAAGTCACTCCCTGAAAATTTTCGCCAATATTAAAATTTTCCCCAACCTCTCTTCGGACAATGCTAAAGCTTAAAAGATTAAACCCCGTCACCAAGATCTTACGAATCAAAAATCATTACCCTGGGGTTTCCCGGTCAACCTAATTGTCTCAGAGACAACAAAACCACAGTTGCTCTACCCCCTCCATGCAAAAATACTAATGCCCCTGGGAATTACTTTCCTCACCTCTGTCACTCCCTCAAAGAATCAAAGAATGAGCCCAAAGCTAACCCGCTTTGGTAAAAAAAACATCAAAGGGCCCAAAACCGGGGCCCAAATGAAAAACCAGTTTCCCTAAAAACCCTTTTTTGATCTTGGACTTATGGAGCAACCCCAATTCCAGTTGAAATTGTTACCTATTTTCACCATTTCTTACTGATTTTTTACAGAATGGGCAATAAAAACTGCCCCATCCTTGATTCCCACCTGGGGAACCCCCTAACCTAGAATAGGTGTCCAAAATCTCCACTTTGTTCTTTTTTTGGTTTTGATTTGGGTTGGGTCACGGGTTGAACTTTTTAGTCTGTTGCTTCAACCAGGGTTTTGTTTCGGGGCATCAAAAAAAAGGGGTTGATGGGCAGCGCAACCGAAATATGTGTTTTTTGTGATACAATGGTGAAAAATTAATGTCTTTAAATGCAAATGGCCTAAATTCCCATTCAAAAATCCTTTTTGAAGGAGGTGGTTAGGCCCCCCTGCGATGTGAATTGTTGGGAACTCATCTATGTAAGAAAAAAATTTTGTTAACTCCCAACTAGAAATACCCCCTTCATATCACTCCGGTTGGACGTCAAAAAAGGGGCCGGGGTTCTTTTTTATCAAAACTCGGCCCCCTTTCTCAATTCCCATTCTGGGTAGTGTTAAGGGCGTTACATAATTTTACATTGACTTTAAACTCGTAGTTTACCCTAGGGGGATTATATGCCCGAATCAACACAACTCCGTTTCTTAGGAAAGTGTTTAACCAAGTCAAAAAAGGGTCCCAAAAGCTTTTTAGAAAATTTGGGGGCGATTTTAAAGTCTAAGGACAGAACCAGGGATAATCAGGGAATTTTTCCAAAATTTCCCCTGAATTAAGTACATATTAGGGGGAAGAGAATCTCACGACCCAGGGCGGTATCCCCCACCCATCGGAGAAGGTTTTTTCCCTTTTTACTTGACAAGGGTTTCCCCTTTCAGGTTTGACTTTTTTTTTCAAATAGGGCTTCCCTTTTACTACTGCTCTAGCTCTAAAATGGGACTAAAAGACCTGGTGAC
This sequence comes from Phyllomedusa bahiana, assembly GCA_025379985.1. Lineage (NCBI taxonomy): Eukaryota > Metazoa > Chordata > Amphibia > Anura > Hylidae > Phyllomedusa > Phyllomedusa bahiana. The sequence continues at coordinate 180,698 of JAODAL010002048.1, forward strand.
ATGCGAAAATTTTTTCTAACTTTGCAAACTGGTCTTCTCCTTCCTTCACCCCCCCATGGAGGTTAAACAATTTTCTTACTCAAATCTGAAAAAAATGTTAAGAGAAATAACAAACCCTTTCAATTATTTTTGAGCTAAATCCCCCACACTCCCTCTGAAAAAGTGCAAACCCTACAAGTAACTCAGAGGATACTAAAAGATTGCTGCCGGGAAAAGCGCTCCAGAGAACTATTTCTCCCTACATTTTTAAAAAGGAGAATAAAATATTGAATTGCAGTTTTAAAACAAACACGTCAAAGCCCTTAAAGGGAAAAAATTGGCGACACTCCGTCCCAAGCCCCATGCCTACAGATGCAACAAACAATTCCACTAGTAAACTCCGTTGGAATTTTTACCCTTCTGGGGACCTCCGGGTAAAATCCCTACCCGAAGTTAAAGTAACCCAGGCAAAAAACGCGTACCCTTACATTAATTCCCCTCTCTTGGGCCGAACTTAGACCCCCAAACAAATCTCTAATCTTTTGTGCTTTTACAGACTTTATAAATACAAATAGAATTAAACACCCCAAAAGTATCAAGTGAAGCCATAGACAAATTCCTTAACAAGGTGTCTCTCCCCTCCTTAACACAGGATCAATTGAAAGTCCTAAATAAACCCATCTCGCCCCAAGAAGTAGGGAGGACTATTGCCCAGTTAAAATTTAATAAATCCCCTGGACCAGACGGTCTTACCAAATAAACTTCAAGTACTAGCCAATATTTTTCTCCCATTTATCTCGACTTTCAATACCAACCCTTAATGGGATCCCCTCCTCTGAAATCTGGTGTAATATACCCACTATTCATAAAACGGGTAAACCGGAGGACCTGGTGATTAACTATAGGCCCATTTCTTTATTAAACTCAGATATTAAAATTTTTTCAAAAATTCTACAAATTAAGGATAAAGATTTTTTCCTCCCCCACCTAATTAAGAAGACCCGGAGGGGTTTTTGAAAAGGGAACAAACAAGAGGAAAAAAAGAAAGGGGTTTTGAAGTAAAGCAAATAGCTCGGATGTAAAGTACCCTTTTTTTCTTTTTCTTAATGAGAAAGGCTTTCGATAGAATAAAACTGGGATTAAAATTGTCCTACAAAAATACGGGTTCCAAGGCATGTTTTTTTCGGCCCCACTTCCATGTATAATTCCCCCTGCTAGGGGCTTTGCTTCGGTTTTTGCTGAAATTTTTACTAACGAATGGCAGCGGGAGGGTTTCCCCAAATGTCCCCCTTTATTTATGATCTCTGCACAGAACCTTTTGGCCAACAATTAGGAAATCTTCAGAATTGCTGGAATAAAAAAATTTCACAAGAAGTCCTTAAAATAAGTTTGATCAGATGACAATTTTTAATTAGTCACAGAATCCTGAGACCTCTGTTCCGGCTTTGCTTGCTTTGCTAGATCGGTACGCGCAGATATCATATTATAAATTAAACATCTCTAAATCAATTCTTTTACCAGTTAACTGTCCCCCTTTTCTTAAACAGCAGCTGTCACAAATGGATTTTGTCTGGTCCACCTCATGCATTCCATATCTTTGGGGCCCCCTTACCCGGATATGATATGACAATAAAAGAAACCCACTAAATCTCATAAAGTTTTACAGAGGAAAAAAACAACTTAAAAATTCCCCAAATTTTCATGGCTTGCACGCATTAACTTAACAAAGATGGGTGCTATTACTAAAATTCCTATAAAATCTAAAAACTCTACCCTTTTTTTCAAGGACTCATAACCCAAAAACAGAACCAGCTCCTTTGATTACTGGAATCTGAAAAAGCCTAGAGTGCAAAAACGCAAACCTTTATAGAAAGACTAACAAGGGGGCTTCTTGTCCCCCAACCCTTCTACTTATAAAAATGCTTCAGTGTTAGAGCCCCTATCTCTTATTGGTCTTCCCGAATCCCAACATGGGTGCCTGGGAAAACTCCCCATTTCCTAAGGTACTTTTTTGAGATTGGTTAATAGCATGCTATTTGGTGGGGACCTCCGGAACGCATTGTTAACTTTAACTCATGCGGTAAACGCATGGGACAAACACATAAATTTTTGAAACGAAAAAGGGACATTTTCCCAACTAATTGTCCTCTTTTGGTGCTTTCTGTCTACACCAGATAACCTATCCCAACTTTGGATTAATTTGGGGTTTTTGTACATTAGGAGAGCTTATCCAGGGAAACCCAAATTTTTTTCATTTGAGGCCTAGCCATCGCCTTCCCCTCCACGAACCAATTCTTTTTAATCTTGCAGATTAGACATGCTGTTCAAGCGTTGGGAAAGGGCCCGTTAAGCTCCACCCTTCTTCCCCCTTTCAACCTCCTATGGGGAGCCAAAATTAAAAAGGCCCCTTTTGGCTGCTATCAAAACGCTATTTGTTAGGAGAGTCTGATAAGCCGGGGCTAGAGGTATGTTGGGAAAAAACGTGGGCAGACATCTCTTCAATGTGGGCTCAAGCACGAGGGGAAAGCAACACTTAATTTGGAATCATCTGGAATTGAACAGAAAGATATTACTGAGATGGTACTTAACGCCAACGCGAATAGCCCACATGAAACCAGAATACTCTAATCTGTGTTGGAGGCAATGTGGACGTAAAGGTTCCCTACTTCACATGTGGTGGTCTTGTCCTGTACTCTCCCCCCTATGGCTTTAAAATGAAAAAGCTTTGCGAGAAATTATCAAAACGAATTTTTCCCTGTGTCCTGAATTGCTTTATTTGAAATTATCCACATACTATTCCCCTTTTACCCATACGGTCCTTGGCGCATGTGTGATCGCGAACCGTTTTACGATCGCAGCGAACTGGAAGTTCCCCCGCCACTTCCCCCATTAAGATCATAATAAAAGTGAAAAACCAATTTCATTCGAAACCAGCCTATTGTTCCTCCCACAAAGTTGCAAAATTAAGATAAGGGCTCCCTTGGGCAGATCCATTTACTACCCCAGAAAAGGTTCCTTTTAAAGCCCTTAGCAAATTTTTACTTAACCGGCGGATAGAGCTGCGGATGTTTCCTCTTTTTTCTCTTTTTTTGAAATAATGCCTGTACTCTAAAAGCTCTAATTTTGCAATAGGCTTGTTTCTACGTATTGAGTTTGTTTTATTTTTTTTTTTCCCTTTCTCTGTTCTCCCTTTTCTCATTTTTAAAACCCGCTATGCTAAAAACCCTTAGGAACTGTACTAAGTTACATGATCATTTAAGAACCGCACTATGTTTTAAGGATCATTGTCAAACTATGCTATGTTACATGATCTTTACTGCTATGTTTACAATGAAATTATTAACTGGGTTTAAAAAACATTCTTAAAACGAAAAAAAAAAAAAAAAATAATTTAAATATTTACATTTTAAAACAGTTTGATAATTTTAAAAATTCATCTTATTAATGTACTGCTGTAAGTTGAGAAATATTGACATTTTTTGCCCCCACAGCAAATCTATCTTCACTGCGACTCCTCAGGCAGACCCCATTGAGATAGGCTGTGTCCCCAGCATAAAAGGCCTAGTTTTGCCGAACCACATTCATATATGTGTCTAATCTTACGAATGCCGTGTGACACACCTCCAGAACGCCCCCAGAACACCCCTACATGCATTTGAAAGTGTCGAGTCTTACAAACAATGCACCTAACACATTCATTAGGTGCATTAGACATCGTAGCCGGCCAGAAAAATGCATTTTAGCCGAAAAAAAAGGTGAAAAAACCCTTTTTTTGTCGCCCTTTAATTTTTTTTTTTTTGTCTGGTCTCAGGGGAAAATGAATACTTTTTTGCCAGGTTTTTCCCCTAGACTCCAGCTGATTATTGGGGGTTATTGGGGGACTAATTTATAGTTTTAGAACGGTTTTCGCACAATAGACTTTCATGGCATATTCATAGGATACGCCATCAAAGTGTGAGAGGTGCAGGTCCCCACCTCTGGAATCTGCACCTATCTAGGAAATGGACGGTAGAAAGTCTGGGTAGAGAAAGGAGAGACGGTTGGGCTTGTGCACAACTCTCCATTCTATTCTATGAGAGCTCCAAGTACAGCTGACCATGGCACTCGACTGTACTCAGGACTTTCATAGAAAAGAAAGGAGGGCTGAGTGCCAGCCTGACCGACTCTCCTTTCTGTGCTGAGACTTCCAGAGGTCCACTCCCAAAATAGTTCTCAGAGGTGGGACCATGCGGATTCCAACTTAAAATACTCGTCTAAAACTGAAAGTAATACCATCCCCATTGACTTCAATAGAAAATACACAATGTAAATAGTTACATAGTTTGTAAGGCCAAAAAAGGCAGACTTCTATCAAGTTCAGCCTATTGGCCTATAGTGGTAGAAGCCAATTGTCCTCATTTTAGGGAAAAAATTCCTTCCCAACTCCAATCCGGCAATCCCTGGATCAACGACCCTTCTCCAGAATCCTAGTTACTATAACATGTTATATTATAGTTCATACAACGCTTATTTTCTCGGTCTGTTTTTAAGAGTAAAAAAAATTTAGAACTTGTTCATTCTTCTGTCGTATTCCACCTGGAAAATTTACTATTGCGGTCAATGTGGATGACTAAAAACCTAGTGTAAAACACATCAAAAAAATGATTTTATGTTGTTTTGGACACGGATCCGTGTCCAAAACACCATAGAAGTTAATAGGACTCATTTCTTGACTGTAAAACCGCCAGAATCCACTGGAAAAAAAACAACCAAAATCCACATAAAATACTCGTTGTAAACCGTTGAATCCCATATGGTTAGTATTGGTAGTATAGTTAGTACAGCTTCAATAGGTTTCTATTGTGTTTAACACTGGTTCAACCAAACTTTTCTTTCTTTTTTAGTTTTTATTTATTCTTTTCCTAGTGTAAAAAAAAAACAGGTCAGTCAACCCAACGAGTAAAACACAAACATTAGTTATTGCAGTGAGTCACAAGAAAGAATAATAATAATAAACTTTATTTATATAGCGCCAACATATTCTGCAGCACAATATAGAGGGTATAAGCACAGACAAAACCAAACATTACATTATAAAAAAGCTACTTACAAATCAGACACGCGGTGTGAGGGCCCTGCTCGCAAGAGCTTACAATCTATTAGGGTGTATGGGTGAAACAAATGGTGAGAAGTGCTTGGTTTACAATGGTCCAGCCATGTTCCATAAATTAACATAAAAAAGTGGATGAACCTGCCATCCCGACCATACATCTATATACAGTACAGATAAGTGCCTGTGGGTGCCCAAGTGCTGGAAGTGACGAATGTGTGACAGAATTTGGGGCGATTAACAATTAGTAGGGATCTTGGTAGGCTTGTGTCATGGGGTCCGGCACGGGTGCCGCGGCCGCCCGCGACCAGCCCCTTGCTGCCCAAGTCTCAGCGCCTGGTCACTTACCCGTCCACGCTCCTGTGCTTCCTGCCTCTGTCTGTCCCAGCCGCCGCACGCGCACCCGCTGCTTAGGGCACGCGCGCGACGACTGGTCTGGATTTAAAGGGCCTGCGGGCCGTTAATTTCTCAGTTGCCGGTCGCTGGTCCTATATAAGGTACACGCCCCCTGCACTCTCTGCCAGATTGTTGGTGTGGTTCTGTTTGATTACCCGTGTACCAGTCCGTTCCACTACGTTTCCTGACCTTGCCTGTTTACCGTCTGCCCATCTCTGACCACGAACCTCTGCCGCCCGTCCTGACCTCCTGCCTGTCCCCGACTACGTCTCTGGATTATGATTCTGTACCATGCATTACCCTGGCCGCCATCGCAAGCAAGTCACGTCAGGGGTAGTAACCTGGTAGCCTCACGCCGCACCAAGTCCATCCCGCTTTGCGGCGGGCTCTGGTGAATACCGGGGGCTACTTAGACTCTGCTCCCTGGCGTGGCTTAACTATCATCCCTTGCGGTGGTCCAGCGAATCCACCAAACCGTTACAGCTTGTCTCAGGGGATAAGTTTTCAGAGCGCACTTAAAACTATGAGGGTTCGAATGTGCCAGATCATATGGGGTAGCATGTTCCAGTGAGCCAGTGCAGAATGTGCAAAATCTTGGAGACGAGCATGGGAGGGTCGGATGACTGAGGTGTGTAATCTCAGATCAGTAGCAGAGTGGAGAGAGTGGGTAGGGTGGTAGACAGAGATGAGGGAGGAGATGTAGAGGGGTGCAGCACTATGAAGAGTTTTATGGGTAAGAGTAATTAGTTTCTGTTGTATTCTGTACTGAATGGGAAACCAGTGCAGTGACTGACACAGGGTAGAGGCATCAGTATAGCGGCTGAAAAGAAAGATGAGCCTGGCTGCAGCATTCAGGACAGATTGGAGAAGGGAGAGTTTACAGAGAGGGAGATCGACAAGTAGGGAGTTACAGTAGTCAAGACGAGAAATAATAAGTGCAGCAATAAGAGTCTGGGTTGTTTCCACAGTAAGAGAAGATGTTCTTAAGATGCAGGTGACATGTGAATGAGGTCTAACTACAAAGTTCTCCATTGTATTTCTTGTTAGATTGGGACGCTTTTATTTGGTTTTCTATTTTTATCACTATCTTTGATTAATATTTCCGCATCTTTTGTACATGATATGTTTGTTATATACATTTGAAATTTGGTTTCTGAGATACGACTTATTATTGATGACATGTGAGTTATATTCCCTTCTGTCCCATTGTATTGCATTTATTCTGGAGTATGACTATATAATTTGTATATTCTTTTGAGGGTCATTCACTGTATTCCATCAGGGACCTAATATTTCTATAGGCACTATTATTGTTGTATTATTGTGTATGATGGTTATAAATATATGCATCAGTGAAAATGTACTAAAGGAAATATATTGCATAAAATTGAATATAGCCTATGTGTCGTGTATATTGAAAATATTGGAGTCAACATGTCGCTTCATCACAAGATCAGCTCTGGCACGACAAACACGGAAGTGGAGGTGGTTTGAATGCTTTGTAATAGTTAGATCACAGACGTCCATGCAAGCATCATGCAACACACATTACACAAGTCTGGAATGATGGCCCGAAAAAAGGTGAAGAAGCCGCGACTTCAATCTCCTCATAAGAAGCATCGGCTGGAGTTTGCAAAAAAGTATGAAAAGTGTACAGTAGAAGATTGGAAACGAGTGATTTTGAGTGATGAGACAAAAGTCAATAGACCAGGCTCTGATGGGTGCAAATGTGTCTGGAAAAAACAAGGGAAATGGGAGCCAATGGATCGAGAAATTGAATGGAACTCTCAAGTTCGGTGGAGGAAGCCTGATGATATGGGTTGTTTCACAACCTAAGGCATTAGATACTTGATCAGTATCAATGGTGATATCAATGTTGAGCTATATTTGAGTATCCTACAAGATTAGATACTGCATACGCTCGAGTGCTAGGGTATGAAAAGGACAACATAGTCTTCCAGCAGGACAATGACCCAAAGCAAACAACGAGATTGGCAAAAAAATAGTTCAGTGTTAATGAAGTAGAGTTGCCGGATTGACCCTCATAGTCCCCAGACCTCAACCTAAGTGAACACTTGTGGGTATAACTGAAGAAAAAGCTGGAGTCGTACGCAAGTGAGTGGACCAGTATGCACCAACATTGGGAACGTGTAGAAGAGACTGTTGATCAGATTTCGGTCGAGACATGCTTGAATCTCATCGAGAGCCCAGAAAGATTCAGGCAGTGTTGAAAGCCAAAGGTAGATTTACAAAATGCTAATAAAATAATGAAAATGAAAATGACAATCATCTGCATAACTAAGCATATGCTAAATAGTTGCAAGTCAAACTTATGTATAAGATAGCAAACATGATTGCCTACAAAATTATGGTAGTCTCAGCTTAAAAGCTGTAGTGGATGGTGAATTATGGAGCCTAAAAGACAAAAGTTCCAGTTCCAGAAATTGTCACTCTTTTGCTCGTCAGTGTATAACCTTATTGTGTTGATCCAGAGGAAGGCAAAAACCCCTATGAGGCAGATGCCAATTGTCACATAGAAGAGGAAAAATTCCTTCTGGACTCCAAATATCAGAATAATTCCTGAATCAACGTCCTGTCACCAGAATCTAGTCCCCATAACCTATAATATTATATTTTTCAAATTAGGCATCTATACCCTTCTTAAACTTAGTCAATGAATCCACTATGACAAGCTCTTGTGTCAATGAGTTCCATAGTCGCTTACCGTAAAGAATCCCATCTGTAATGGTGGTGAAACCTTCTTCATCTAGACAAACTGTATGTCCCCTTGTCATTGGTACAGGCCTAGATGTCAAAAGATCATGCAAGTATTTTAATCCCTCCCCCCCCCAACATAAACTGTTTTAAATCCGGAATAACCCCAAGTTTTATAGGCGGAATTCAAAATCTTGTAGAAAGTTAAGTTCAGACAATTCAGTATTGTCCACATTGTCACCCGATATAGTTACAGATGATTTCCAGGCCACAACAATGGCAGTCATAAGGGATATAGAGTATGATGTTGAGTACCTCCCTTCTCTGTAAACAAGAGCTTCATAGGATCCTACTAATGCTGCCTCCGGTGTCACTGTAGGATTAATGGAATATGCAAGAAGCCATCAGAATATCATACATACACAAATCTAGAAGCAGCAGACCATCAGTACCATACAGAGCATTTGAAGTGTCCCTACTTAGTCTGGGAACCTGATTTCTCCAAAGAAAGGGAGTTAACAACTTATCAATCAACTTAAAATAACTTTTTGATATCATATGTGGGGTAGCTCAATACAAGTACAACAATTTTGCGAGCAGAACTGTTGTGGATGGGAACAAAGGTTATATATGTGTGATCCATTGTGTCTCCTTTTTAATGTATTAGTTAGTATAACACCTCGTATGCCTTTATATTATGGCACGTAAAAGCTGCCAGTATAACTATACACTCTGTAATGTGTTTCTAAAATAGAGATACCCACCGTATTATCCAAGATGGCGCCTCCTCTGAGGTTACGCCCCATGTTCGGACATTCCTGAGCTAAAGGGAGTGTGCCTCAGTCAAGGATGTAACCAATAACGACTAACAGCTAGGCCCATGTGATGCTTTCTTATCTTGCTAACCTTCAAAAGTATAAAAAACTGCCATCTTGAGAATAAAGACAGAGGGCGACATGTATGATCGGGCTTTCCGCCTGTTTTTTGGCGCAACCTGCGCCTCCCAGCCCGAATCCCGCTGTCGGATGCGGAGATTCAGTGTTAGGCGCAATGTTCGCCACTTTCAGCTGCGCCCCGCATGAAGGGCGGGCAGTGGGCGCGGTGTGGGCGCGGGGTAGGCGTTCCGGGGGGGACGCGGCGCCGCTCGAAAACTCCGAGGCATGTACGATGGCGAGTCGCAAAGCGAGGCGCAGTGCAGCGCTCGGCAGCTCCGACAGGCAGACCGGGTTTATTTTGGTCTAAATGCTCCGGCAGGGATGAAGTGAAGCAGACTCGGAACATGCGAGGAAGCAGATAGAAGATCGCGACAGAATCTAGGCGCTCCAGGAAAATTATCCTTCAAATTGAGCCTCCGAAGGTACCTCTTCTAGAACAATGGAAACAACTGGTAAACACAGAGTTACCAAGATATAAGACCACTTACTGTCCAGGGCATCCTAAGAGATTCCGATGGTCTGGATATAATTGGATTGCAGCACTAACTGTGTAAACAGTCATGAATGAAATTGTGCAGATCAGGATGGAATGGTAGGAATGGTCAGAATGAATGAGATATCTGAGGTTGTGACAGAAGCATGATAATATATATGATTAAAGGCGCAAGGCCCAAGGAAACAGAACATATTCTAGACAGTACTCGCTAATTTTGTTGAGAACACACAGGATTGTTCCTGCTATTCTAGTGATCCACGAGCCCGTCCTGTCCGGACGTGTATGACACTGCCTAAAATAATATGTACAGGTATGAGAATAGTTTATAAAGAATACTACATGAAGAACTTTTTTATAATATGAACGGACTGAGCTTTAAGTTTTCTGTACTACCTCTAATGCTTCGTGTAAGAATGTATTGTTGTGATGTTATGTGTTAATTTTTCTTGAAAAGAGAACAAGTTCTGGAAAAGTTTAAAAATAAAGCCTTATAAAAAAAAAAAAAAAAATCTCGGCGCTCCGCTCCGTGCAGCAGGAGTATGATTCAGAAAAAATCGCCTTTATAAAGGTGGAAAACAGTGTCAGAAAAGAGCTGAACGTAAAAAAATAAACATTATTAAAAAAAAAATCACTTTCCAAAACTCTAGAACGGCGCAATATCAAGAATTTTTGATATTGTAAATTGCCGGGAAATACAGTAATTCAAATCTGAAACCTATTCTCATTGGTGGGCATAAACCGGCCAATCAAAAATAGGAGCGACAGTGAACCATTAAAACCTAGGGGGAAGGAATGACCAATCAAATCCACGGGGGACAGTTCAAAAATACAGTAAAAATGGTGAAAAAAGCTGATTGGCTGAGCTAGCGGGGCTTAAACTAGCTGGGCCCAAATCAGAATGGGAGCGACAAAGCCCCTTTAAAACCTATGGAGAAGTTTAGACCAATCAGAAACCAAACGGGGGGACATTTTCAAAATACAGTAAAAATGCTAAAAGGAGCTGATTGTTAAGCTAGCGGGACTTGGCTAGCTCACCAATCAGAATAGGAGCGACAGAGACCCATTAAAACCTATGGAGAACTATTGACCAATCAAATGGGAGCGACAAAGTCCCATTAATCCAAGGGAGAAGTTTGGACCAATCAAATCAAAGCGGGACAGTTTAAAATACAGTAAAAAGACAGAAAAGAGCTGACTTGCTGAGCTAGCGGTGGCTTGGCTATCCCAGCCAATCAGAGCGCGAGCTACTTCTCCCATTATAGTCTATGGAGAGATGGGCGCTCTGAAATCTCGGCGCTCTGCGCCGTGCGGCATGAAGTATTAATAAAAAAATATTTTTATTAAATGTAAAACATTATCAGATAAAGAGCAGAACCCTTCTTTACAAATAAAGCAGTTAAAATCCCGAACAACGCGTTTGTCGCCGAGACCGGCGCTACATAGGGAATTGCAATAGAGAGAATTGCCGGGAAATACAGTAATTCAAATTGTTTAAGCTATTCTCATTGGTCGGCATAAACCAGCCAATCAGAATAGGAGCGACAATGTCCCATTATAACCTATGGAGGAGAATTGACCAATCAGAATAGGAGCGACAATGTCCCATTATATCCTATGGAGAAAAATTGACCAATCATATTCAAAGGCAGGACAGTTCAAAATACAGTAAAAATGCAGAAATGAGCTGATTGGTTGAAGCGGCGGGGCTCGTCCAGCTTAGCCAATCAGAGCGCGAGCTACTTTCTCATAGAATTCTATGGGGAAAAGAAATTCTGAGCGCGCTCTATGATTGGCTAAGTTAAAAGAGCCGCCGTTATTTGGACCAATGGGAGAGCGAGCGACGCTCCTATGGGTTTTCTAATACAATCAGAAATCAAACTGTACATGGCCGAAATCAAATTATAACAATATAAAGTATGTGTCCCGATGTGTATATATAAAACGAATGATAATATGGGGTAACGAAAAAAAATATTAAATCAATAAAATCATGTTTATTTCTTTATTTTCGTTAGCCAAGGATCAATAGTATGGGTGCAACGAAAATAAAGAAATAAACATGATTTTATTGATTTAGGATATTGGAAAGTGATTTTGTTTTATATATTTTTTATTTTTTAGGTTTCAGCTCTTTTCCTGAGAATGTTGAACACCTTTATAAAGGCGATTTTTGATTCATACTCCGCACCAACATGTGGAATGATTTCTCGCTGTTCCAGCCTGTCTCGCATCGGAGCTGTTTTTCAGCGCAGTTCCGCACGGCGCCTAAGTCCCGCACTGCGCCCATGTCCCCGCACTGTGCCCCACACACTGGCGAGGCGCAGGGAACTTTTGCCCGCATGTACGAGCACACCGCCTCGGACGGCGAATCTTAGGTGCAGCGCCGCACTGCGCCTCGGTCCCCGCACTGCGCCCCCCACACTGTCCAGGCGCAGCGGACTTTTCCCCACATGTATGACCGCACTACCTCCAGCGCCGAATCATAGGCGCAGCGACGCACTGCGCCTAAGTCCCGCACTGCGCCTAACACACTGGCGAGGCGTGGCGGACTTTACATGCTATGTATGAGCGCGCCCCGACCCCGACATAAATCAGGCGCAGATTCCACCGGAAACTGGCGGAAAGGTGCTCCCCGACCCGGCGAGATTCATACATGTGGCCGAGAAAGTGTATTCACAGCAACAAAGCATGTTGTGATTTTCTTTCTCGGTGCACTTTTATCATCCTAAGCTAATTTGGATACCCCACAAGGATGTAGAGCCCCTTTGAGGTTCCATCCATATTAGAACTATCTTAACCCCTTCAGGACCCGGTGTTTTTTTTTTGTGACACGTTCGTTTTTCCCTCCTCGCCTTCTGAAAGCCATAACTTTTTTATTTTTCCACCTACATAGACACATGAGGGCTTTTATTTTGCAGGACAAGATGTACTTTCTAATGATGTTATTCACTGTACTATAGAATATACTGGGAAACCGCAAAAAAAATTCCAAGTGGGACAAATTGTGAAAAAAAAACTATTTTCGCCATGTTTCTGGGTGATTTGCTTTTAAGGCGTTCAATCTTCGGTAAATATAATGTGTTATCTGTATTCTATAGGCTGTTACGCATCCGACAATACCAAACATGTAGGGTTTCCATTATGTTTTGGTACCGTAAAAAAATTCCAAACAATTTCTATCTTTGACATTTGCGCTGCGGCGCCAGTTTGTGCGACCAATATCTTATGTACTAACACCTATGGACGTCAGTGAGGGTGCATTTTTTGCGGGCTGATGTGTAATTTTTATCGCTAGTAGTTTGGAATGCATGCGACTTTTTTGATAATTTTTATTCCATTTTTTGAGCGACGTAAAATGACCAAAAAAACGCAATTTTGGCGTTTGGAATTTTTTTTCTTCTACGGTGTTCAGCGTAGGGGATAAATGATGTTATATTTTTATAGATCTGACTTTTTTCGACGCGACAATACCAAATATGTGTAACTTTTTTATTATTTTAATGATTTTATTTGTAAAATGAGGAAAGGGGGGTGATTTGAACTTTTAATACTTTTTTTTTGTACTTAAAACTTTATTTATTTATTTTTTTTACTGTAACATTGAGGCCACCTATGGTACTTGACCACTAGGGGGCGCGATTGTTAATACAACCTAATGCATTGCATAGGCAATGCATTAGGGTGTACAAAGATGGCAGTTTCCCCACTTCCTGTCTGCGGACGGAAGTGGGGCAAACCGGCCAGGGTAAGTGCCGGGAGCCTTCCCAAGGCTCCTCCCCACCATGCCCGGTCGTCGGATCGGCGCAGCATAGCTGCGCTGACGCCGATGACCGTAACGATCGGTGCGCGGCACCGATCGGCGTTCATTCAGACGCCGCGGCCATCTTTGCCGCGGTGTCTGATGGGTAAAACAGCGCCAGCGGGCAGAGCCACCCGCCGGCACTGTTACTGCCGGGTGTTAGCTGAGATTAGCCGCTAACGCCCGCCGGCTGTGCGGGGGGGACGCGGAGCGATCCCCCTGCTAAGCCCCTTAGCGGCCCTGGGACGTACTCATACGCCCAGGGTCGTGAAGGGGTTAAAGATGTTAAATGGACAGTTAAAGTCAAGAAAAGCCCTTCTGAATGATGTTTATTTTATACATAGTGCATTATAGGGAGCACATTCAGAACATAAGATGTACAGAGATATATGTGTGTGTAATATTACCAAGATGCTTAAAGGATCACTCAAGTTTTTTACCCTTATTTCATTAGAAATTGCTTTTAGGTACACTATAGTGCTTGCCTACAGCCTCATACAGGATTTCTGGCTGATGAAAGAGTCTATATTAACTCACATGACCTGCTCTCTGATTGGCTTAAAAACACTGATGCTGACAGGACGTCTATCTCTCTATACATTCCTATGAGACTGACTTTGAACCTCCCATAGGAATACATAGAGAGACTCACTGCTGGGTACACAACCATACTGTGTGTTTCAGCAACTCAGAGTGCAGGTCATGTGATTTAGTGGCAGCAGTGAGAAATCCTGTATGCAGCTGCAGGTAGGCAAAATTACTGGCATTACTGTGTATCTAAAAGCAAAATATTGCAAATCCTTAAAGGGGTTTTGCCATGATCTCATTTCATACCTCCTGTATCCAGCTCTTCAGCTCTGTGTGCTCAGAAGGGGGCGTGTGTGATTTGTTTGAATTGCATATCATGTGACCCTGCAGGATGTCATCACTAGGCCTTTCCTCTATGTAGTCAAAGAAAGGTCTATTTATGTAAAGCATTGTGAGTAGCTGAGAGGTATAGTTTTTGCCTCCAGGCACAAGGGTCCTAGGTTCAAATCCCTGCAGGAACCAAACCTGTGTTTTTTATTTTTCTCTCTCTCAATACACATATCTCATTGAGGTTTCTTTTTTATTTATTTACACTGTTTGACTAATTAGTAAGCAGTACAGAGAAAGGGAATAGAGTGATAGCACCTGGGATTGAACACTCAGTAGCTGCCTGAGAGGAGAGGTGATGCCTGAGCATGTGCGGCCAGGAGTGAGGAGCTCTCAGCCCTGGTCGTATCCCCTGGAGACGAGCTGTAAACAATGGCTCACTAAAGGAGCAGCTAAGACAAAACGGTGCAGAATTTTAATAAAATGAATGGTCAAAATGTTTGTTATTTCATTTGCAAGCTTCACACGTCAATTCTACTTCATGGCAAAACCCTTTTAAGGAAAGAAAGCACAATGCCATTCTGTCCTTTGTATTTTATTTGTTTATAGCGCTGTACAAAGCTTGCCACCATTCACATTGGTCCTTGTACTCAATGGGGCTCACAGTCTTAATTCCAGATTAACCTACCTGTATGTCAAAAATCGTAGAACCCAGAGGAAACCCACATTGACACAGGAAAAGTATAAAAACTCCTTGCAGATATTGTGCTTGGGGTTATTTTAACCCTGATCCCCAGCGGTGAAACTCAACACTGAGCCACCTTGCATCGTCATGAGGGGCCCAGTTTTATCTTTTCTTGTCTCCTATCTTTAATTTTTGTCCTAACAACTTCTGCAAAAACTTCTCTAAATTTCTGGCATCGAAGTATTATACAGACACTGGGCCTTGGGGCACCTCACAGCTAATATAGATATCCTTCATCTTACTAGCATTAAAGATAGCAATGTTGTTCATTTCTATACTGTATGGTGTGTATTTTTTTAGATTTTAATAGGTGTTAGTTTGACAAGCTGCCATTGGCAGAATAGAAATGGTGTAAAAAAATGCTCTCATGTTGTGAATGATGACCCGGGCGGCCAAGATCCCATAATATTCTTTTACAGATGACATCATCAAATTATACATTGACAGTCTGCCTATGATGAATGGTGAACACTTCTTTTAAGACATTAGTTGGGGAAATCTCTATTATTGACATTTGACAGTTAAAAGAAAATATGTGAGCAATTTATGAAAATTCCTGGACCAGATGGATAAGCCCATGAATTGCCCAGGTGTACAGGGTAATTACAGTCTGCATTTGTGAAAATAAAAAATTAGTCTTGTTGTATGTGATTTTCGCCTTGAAGTTATTCTATTACTATATGAACTAGATTAAATATTAAACACAGAACAGATAATGTACACACCATTAACTCAACCCCCCTCCCAAATCCCTGAAACAGACAAATACAGTAATGGGCAGCTATGAAAAAAAATAGTATATGGGTCCCTAGTTATCCCATATAAAATTATAAAGCATATTTATGCCCCTCTAAAAAATCTATCAATAAAGGGGCATTCCCATCATAGACTTTAATGGCAAATTGATAGGATATGCCAACAAAGTCTCATAGGTATGGAGTTCCCATGGGACCTGCACCTATCTTGGGATTGGCTCTCCAAAAGTGTTGGCTCAGAATAGAGAGCCAGTTATGTTAGCACACGACTTTCCATTCTGTTTCCATTCTGTTCTATGAGCGTTCCGAGAACAGTCGAACACATCGCTCATCTGTACTAAGAACCTCCATAGAGCACAATGGAGAGTTGGGCACTAACATGACTGGCTCTCTATTCTGAGCCAACACCTTTGGATGCCTGTTCGTGAAATAAGTTTGGGTCCCACCTCTGAATATGCCATCAAAGTCTATGGTGGGAACAGCCCTTGAAATGTTAGCCATAAAATGTATTATTTCAGGCATTTACGCGAAGATAGCCAAGTACTACACTTGACTATTTTCATTGGGCCCATAGACTTTGAACAAAGCAGCAGTGCACATGTTTAACCACTACTCAAAGACTTCCTTGCTGCGCAAATACAGTGAGGAACAACAGGGACTGAAGAACCCTCGTTTTAGTGATCAGTGGAACCCTCAGATTTCAGACATTAATCACCTAACACCAATATCTATATTACGAAAACCCCTTTACAGTGACAGTGGGTTCCATTACCACCTGGGTCCTTGAGCAACTGCACAGGTTGCAACAATGGTATGTCTGCATCTGATTTCCCTAGCAAACAAATCGCTTTATCTCATCCATCATGAAAGATAGAAATATTGAACTCCTTGATTTCCTTACATTTCCAAGCCTTGAAAATCCCAGACTAATAACAGATCTGTTTGTTTCATTGACATTGCTTGTGTTTGAGGCAGGTGATTAATTATATTAATTATTTTTTATTAATTAACAAAATGTAAAGTGAATAAACAAAATAGAAACCATCATTTGCCTCCAGAACAGCATCACTTCTTCTAGGTACTTGCACACAGTTTATGAAGAAACTTGACAGGGAGGTTGTTCCAAACATCTGGGAGCAGTAAACACTGATCTTCTGTTGATGTAGCTGCTCTGATCATTTTTTCACTTCATGTAATCCCAGACAGACTAGATGACGATGAAAGCAGGGCTCTGTGGTCCCACATCATCACTTCCAAGACTCCAAAGGCAAATGGTGATCACACCAAATATTAATTTTGATTTCTCTCTTGTTCATTAACTGTGTGATTTTTTAACTAATAAAAATAAACCATTAACACTTCTATTTCTGAAAGCATTCTTACTTTGCAGCATATTTTCCACACCTGCCTAAGACTTTTGTACAGTACAGTATATTTCAATAGAAAAGGGAAATTGCTGAGGGCAAAGAAAATCCATAATCTTATTTTATTTAGGTGACTTTTGTTAAATATGAAATTGGTTGGAATTAAGGATGGGCTGACGAGTGTCTTAGTTGAACTACATGCATTTTTTTTTTTACTTTTGCAAAAATTTTATTTAAGATACATTCCTTAAAAAAAAAAGTGAATAACCGGTCAAACCACGTGAAATAGAAAATAGTTCACCAAATACTTGAGTCTGCTTGTAACAACTGGTGCACTTTAAATATTACTGCTCATGAATTGCATTTCTTACTTTTACAGTGTGTTAACTGCTTCAGGGCCATTTGGTATCTGTCTGCAAACAAGAAGAAAATGAAAGCATTCCTTATTGTCAGACACTTAATAAATGGACTTTTCTACTACTTGGTATGAATCAAAAAAAGAAAGGAAATATGTGGGAAAAACTTTATGTGAACTACAAGGGTTAAGTCTTTCTGACTGAATCGAAGAAAATTAAGGGGGTTATGCCCATTGTCTATATCACCCTGCAGCATGCGACTACTACATGGCACTCACCCAAATTACACCCGGAAAGCAAAGCACCAAAGATATTGAACCACATACACTCCCAAGCTCGGACTGGCCCATGGAGAGGGCAGGAAAAACTTGCAGTGGGCTTCTAGGCATGTTGGTGACCTGGGCATGGCAGCCCTCAGGCTATTTTTCAGAGAGGAACGGAGAAAGCAAAAGTCATGTGTAGTATGTGCAATCATGTACAGTAACTGTAGGGTGGGCTCCAAGAATCAACTCCACTGGTGGGTCCCAAGAATCAATTTAACTGGTGGTCCCCATCAACCAACTCCAATGGTGGGTCCCAAGAATGAACTCCACTGATGGGTCCTAGAATCACCTCCAGTGCTGGGCCCAAAGAATCAACTCCACTAAGAATCAACTACACTGGTGGGTCTCAAGAATCAATTCAACTGGTAGGCCCCAAGAATCAACTCCACTGGTAGGCCCCAAGAATCAATTCAACTGGTAGGCCCCAAGAATAAACTCCACTAGTGGGCCCCAAGAATCAATTCAACTGGTGGGTCCCATGAATCAACTCTACTGGTGGGCCCAAAAATCAACTTCACCGGTGGGCTCCAAGCATCAACTTCACTGGTGGACCCCAAGACCCCAGTCCTGCATGCTCCCTTTACGGCATGAGGCTTAAGGGGTCTCCTGCTGTCACCTGCTGCCATCATAATTGGTTTTACACTTAAATAAGTTGATATAAAAGGATAACTATCAACTAGTGATTTTATGGGGTGAGGATCCTCTTGAGCACTTTGGGCCACATGTATGAAAACTGTCTAGGTCTAAAACTCACTTTGTTGCCCATAGCAACCAATCAGAGCTCATAGCAACCAATCAGAGCTCATAGCAACCAATCAGAGCTCATAACAACCGGTCAGAGCTTCCCCTTCATTTTTCCAGAGCACTATATGGAATGAAAGGGGAGCTCCGATTGGTTGCTATGAGCTCTGATTGGTTGCTATGGGCAACAAGGTGAGTTTTGGACCTAGACAGTTTTCATACATGTGGCCCATTGTGTTTTATATGCCTATTCTATGATGTGATGAATGTTCAACTGCTTCTTCATTCTTTACTATTCATATGCTCTTAGCTGCAAGTAATAAAGATAATGAAGCAAGGGTGGGGCGAGACCCTCTTCTGTGCTCCGACATGTCTGATAATTTACCCGAGCTTTTTGTTATTAAAACAACTCATGTCACTATTGACCAGACAATTGCACCAGCAATAACTGAAGGCAACTTCACTTAAGATATATTTAAGAAATGCAGAAGTGAAATAGTCAGCATACTGTGTGAGGGGAAAGGTCTAAAGGCCAGCTGACCCCAGAAGGTTACTGGGAAGGATGCATTCCTTAAAAGGCTACTAAACACGTTGCACCATAATGTAGTAAGCAGATAATTCTACCAAAATAAAGTACCAAAGAATTACTTATAAAGACATTAACAGTATATTTGCTTTCATGTAACCAGTCTGCTGCTAATATAGCTAAAAATGTCTGAAGAGCACATATAGCATATCTGTTTAATGATGGAGTGTGCCAGGGCTACATTTACAGCTCATGCTCTTCCAGGCAGTAATGATCCAGATTACGCCAATTAAAGGCTCATTTACACTTAGTCATTATCATCATAGTTTGCTCACTTCTGGGTAATTGTAATGATAATTGGTCAGTGTAATTAACAACTAATCGTCAATTGTAATGTCGTAAAATAGTTGGTATCATGACAGGATTGTAAATGTATTACCCAAGTCATGAGCTCTACTAGCAAGGAAATACAGGGCATACCTTGCTGTAGCAGAATCTAGAGTCTGTACACATAGGTTAGTTCTTCTACTTCTAAAGTTCCTGGCCCCCATTCATCCTCCCACGCCAGTGAATTCGCTGGGTTATCATAGCACTCAATGAGTGCTATGATTTTGCAGTATCTGCGGTGCATGCTTCAGGTGTATTGCAGCGCAATTACATGCCAGAATACGCCCTGCAAATATGCTGTATAAATATACCCTTATGCTACCATACTGTGCCAAGAAAATCCAGTACATGCTATGCTGTACCAGAATCTGGAATTTGTGCACATAGGTTAACCCTACTCCCCAATAATAATAAATATAATGATTTAGAGTATGTTCACATGGGTTATTTTGGGGCGCATTTCGCCACGTATTGCGAGCGTAGTGCGCTCTAATACGAGCGAAATGCGCCCCAGTCATCACGGTAATCCACAGTTCTCATGGAGAACTACGGATTACGCCTCCTCTCCCCGGGTGTATAATACGATCTGAACCTTATTGTTCATGTTGCTAGTAAAAGATGTGCCATTCATATGGTCTGATTATGGTCTGATTATGGTCAGTAAAGTGGTCCCTCAACATACAATCTTAATTGGTTCCAGGATGACTATTGTATGTTGAAACCATAACTCTTTGGGAAATTGGTAATTGCTTCCAAGGCCCCAAAATGTCATCCAACATAATGCAAAATAAAGACTGAAGAAAGTTACACAGGTAACAAATACAGATAAAGCAAATCCTTATAACATCAGAAAAAGCTGCTGGAAGCTGGCAATCACTTTCTATGATGAGGACAAGAGCTTCTTTGGGTCATTTACTTTATACACAACTACCAGAAAAATAGAAAATGGGGCCCTCACCTGGTGCCCAAAGGAGCCACTCATTATACAACATGGCACATGTGCAGTACAGGACATGTAGTACCGCACTGTACTGTAGAGAGGTGCTATAGACCGCCAATCACTGCATGCACCCCACTAATACATGTAGAAGCGAGGCAGTAAAAAGGACATGTAGCACCGCACTGTATTGTAGACCTCCAATCACTGTATGCACCTCACTAATACATGTAAGAGCAGTACAGGACATGTAGTACCACACGGTACTGCAGAGAGGCGCCACTACATCATCGATCACTGCATGCACTACACTAATAGAAAAGGTTTACAAGTACAATATTGGTTGGATCAGTGTCTGGGACATTGTATCTTGAAACCATGTCTCAATACAAATATTTTTTGTTGACCATTGTGTTGGAGCACGTATTTAGCCGGGGGGGGGGGGAGTAAATGCTGCCAATGAAACAACTACCATCAGGAAGGCATCTGTTTGGCTCTGAATTTATTCTGCAGTAGTACAAGGACTCCAGACATTTAGCCAATGTCATTAAGAACTATCTTCAACATGAATAAAGAGTCCTGGAAGTGACAATTTCCTGTCCATATTTTGTTCTGCCTAATACTGTGACTCAGCTGCACTCAGCAGCCATGTTTTTCACTCTAAACGCCTTATAGAATAAAGGAAATGATTACACTATGAATGATGAGGAAAGTTATAATCATGGCAATGGACAGGGATTTGTTTCCACTGACTACAAGTCTAGAGGTGCATGGAGACATTTTAAATACTTAGAATTCTATCAAGGAAAATTCTGTATGTTGTATTGGTCTATGTGTCTAAAATTACTGAGGCCTTACTAAGCTTTATAGACAGATTTACACCTGGAAAACCTTGTATCTGGAGGGTATGGACCATTCAAAGAAAAAGGTATTTTCAGAAAAATGTGCTGCTTAACGAAAGGATGATTCTGAAGGAACAGTTACCATGTAAAATTCCCTGCACTGAGAAAATGAAATCTGCTTAGTAAAGTTATAAGCCTTGGCATTTTTGCTGCCTAAGGCGAGGGCCCCATTCACACATTTGGGATTTCACACGGATTTCAACACAAGAGAAAAAGTCCCCGCCGATAGTTGGTAATGACTTAAGCGAAATCCCAAATTGCCAAAAGGCAGCTAATTCCCATATTTTACCAACCATCACTCATAATTGATTCTTGCATTTAATGAAGGACCTACTAAAAGTATATCTATTAAAAACGCCAGGCAATTACGTGTATGTGAATATCAAAGACACAAACTGACAGCCATCAGGAAAGGTAAGAGCCTGTGTCTGATAATCTGGTAATAGAGCCACATTGCCTAAACTAAAATAGTCAACACTGGCCCCGACGTGTGTCGCCACTAGATGTGGCATCTTCAGGGGTTGCAGACACTTGCTCCTTTCTCTGCATGTACTGACGGCTGTCAGTTTGCATCTTTGATTTTCACGCACACATAATTGCCTGCTGTTTTTAATAGATATACTTTTAATAGGTTCTTCATTAAAACTTATATTTCAGCACAGTCATCAATTTTTAGTGATGGTTGGGAAATATGGTAACTAGTTGCCTTTTGGCAATTTGGGATTTTCACACAGATTTCAACACAGATTCTACACCAAAATCTGCATTAAAAACCTACAACCCCAGTCATATGCTAAAGAAGGACTTTTTTTTTTTTTTTACTGCAATAGAAAAAGATTCCAGAGTGAAAATATGTTGCATGCTATTTATTTCCATGGATTACACATGGTAAAGCTGAGGATCAACCACATTGAATGACAATGGGACTAATATTCATGCAGTTCTGCGGTATCACATTGTAGGAATCCAAGAATTAACCTTGAATTTTTCACTATAAAAATATACATCAGCTTCAAAGTGACATGCGAACATAGTAACACAGTGAAATATCCGCACCCCGCCCTCCCCAAACTGGAAGTAGGTAAATGCAGGAATAAACTTTACATTTGAGCACTTGCTGCCACCTGCCATCAGGCAAGAATTAGGACTGATGCAAAATTCACTTGAAATGGAATGATGTTGCACACCTGGAAATATAGGGTTGTTCACAGGGTGCTTGTGGAAGGGATATCCAGCCCCATAAACATGAATCAACGAAAAATCCACAGCACCCCACAGTATTGCAACAGGTGATAGGGATTTATTTCAATCGTGCAAGAAGACAGATCTCCAGAGTATTTTTCAACAGAGGTGCCTCCGTTTCTCCACATCTCAGACTACTCTGATGAAGGCCCTATCAGCCGAAACGTTTATTAGGTCTGAATTACAGGTCTATAATCAACTGCTGTTGAAAAATACTCTGGAGATCTGTCTTCTTGCACGATTGAAATAAATCCCTATCACCTGTTGCAATACTGTGGTGTGCTGTGGATTTTTCGTTGATTGATGCAAAATTCACAACTTATTGACTAATTTTTTGCATTTTTTACCCCAATTAGCAAACTGTATTACAATGTACTATTTTTTGGACAAGGAACAAATTTCTTTTGGATGAGCATTATGTTAAGTGTATTATAAATAAATTTTATATCCCGATGTTACCCATACTGTCTTTAGTTTACAAGATCACTTGGTCCACAAACTGTGGTCTACTAACCATATGTCTCCTTCCCACATCTAGTTTTTGGCCAAGAGTCATATGCTTCATAATATTATTGGACCTCGTCCACCAGAATTTAAAATCAAAATTCTGGAAATTTATGATTAATTTGGACATATTTTGTTAAAAATACTTATCATGGATTTCTTAATGGGTTTGCATGAGGTTAGGAAAAAAGTGTTACCACTGTTATCCATGGGCCGTGTCTAGGGTTACAGCTCAGAATCATTCAGGTGAAAGCTGTAATTGCTTTAAATGTTCTGAATGGACATCTTTTGTCTCTGCAGACCCTAACTTACATTACTGTATAGACGATGAGTCTGACACCAATCAGCAGAGGATTCCTGGGTGATAACCAGTAATTCGTCACTGCTCCACAGGTGTAGGATGTAGCTCAGGTCAGTGGAGATAAAAGGTCAGTCAGGTACAAGCTGTAGACTGTAGTAGAATGAAATATAGTAGCCCATACAGTCAAATGTCAAGACAGCAGCTGTCAATACACACACCAGAGTAGGATACATTATTAATGGTATTCAAATGCACTTAAAGGGGTTGTCTCGCTACAAAGAATGGCTTTCAAATTGTAGGGAACACAAAATAAAGACATTTTCCAAATATATTGCTTTGTTCCTCTGTTTTCCCTAAGGAGATACAAGTGTATTTATGACCTCCCTGGCTATTTCAGTTCCCTCAGTAACAGATCTGTAAACAATTCTCCCCCTGCTGTTTGATCAATGAGATAACAGTGAGTGATGTCATCACACAGGTGGAGGCAGTGTCCTGTGCTGCTCAGCAGTAAAAAGCTTGATTTATGTAAAATAAACAGAACTGTAAATTAGGGCTTTTGTTTTGGGGATCAGATAAGAAGTCCTGTTAGTAGTTTGAGAAGCTAATCTGATCTAAATAGCATCTGAAAGCACAGCACAGCATGGAGCTATACAAGCATGGAGCTGTATGCAAATGAGTCAGTCTGAACCAGGAAGTGACAGAGTATTTCATTCATGCATTCTCTGAAATTCTGAAGGGAGACAACTCCTTTAACTTGATCTAGTTGATTCATCTGAAAAAACAGAAGCCGCATATTGTAGTCTGGGTGATTTCCAACACCAATATTTTTCTTCTTGCTTGTCACAAACTACATGTTTTTCCAAGTACAAATAGGTATGTAGGTCTTATTCGGTCAAGAGAAGACCATGGTCTGGTGGCCTCAAGCTGTGGCACGATAAAGGGACCCATGTGGCACAGCAGAAAACAACCCATTCTGAAGACAACAGTAGAGCAGGTCGATTATTTCTGGTTGTTTTTTTATGTTTTTTTTTTTTTATTCTTTTGTACAATGGGTACATTCAAATATCATTAATGTATCTGACTCTAGTGTATTGGCATCTGTTGTCTTGACATTTGACTGTATAGTACATTGCCATAGAATGGGACATAAAACCATTTCCTACAGTTCTGGGGAGCGCCTAAATTAACCTCAGTCTCACAGTGGCTGTATTACGTTAGGTGTTGTACAGTATTAATTGTCCTCCATGACGTGGATGATTTGGGATACGACAAGAGAAATGTAACGGATTGGTGGATTCGCTGGACCACCGCAAGCGATGATAGTTAAGCCACGCCAGGGAGTGGAGTATAAGTAGCCCCCGGTATTCACCAGAGCCCGCCGCAAAGCGGGATGGACTTACTGCGGCGTGAGGCTACCAGGTCGCTACCCCTGACGTGACTTGCTTGCGATGGCAGCCGGGGTACTGCGTAGTACAGAGACGTAATCCAGAGGTGTAGTCGGGGACAGGCAGGAGGTCAGGACGGGTGGCAGAGGTTCGTGGTCAGAGAAGGGCAGACGGTCAGGGCAGGTGGCAAACAGGCAAGTTCAGGAAACGTAGCGGAACAGACTGGTACACGGGTAATCAATACGGAACTCCAAAACTCTCTCTAGACAAAGTAACGCACACTAACGATCTGGCAGAGAGTGCAGAGGGCGTGTACAATATATAGGACCAGCGGCCGGCAATTAGCAAATTACTGGCGCACTGGCCCTCTAAATCCAGACCAGCCGTCGCATGCGCGCCTTAAGCAGTGGGTACGCGCGCGGCAGCCGGCACAGGCAGGTGCCGGGAGCGCGGTCGAGTAAGTAGACTGGCACTGGAGCAGGGGGATGGTCACGGGCGGCCTCGGCACCTGCGCCGGACCCCCTGTGGGCAGGGGGGCGGCCGCGGGGGCGACGGCACCCGCGCCGGACCCCATGACAATCCAAATACTAGAATGAAGTGAGTAAAGGCTAAAAGTTCTTGACCCAAGGTGGTCTATATATATACATATATATATATATTTTATATATATATTATAATAAAATATATTATATATTTATATTATATATATTTAAAATATGTGTGTGTGTGTATCTTTATATATCTATATACACATAATAGGAATATCTTCCTCAGTTAGTGCTTAGTCAGTGTGTAGAAATGGGTTACAGTGTGTAGAAAGGGGGAGACAGTGCTGCTGAGTTAAGAAGGCAATCAGGAGAGCTAACAGGGGTGGAGCTGGAGGCTATGTACACAGTTAAAATGGAGAACCTGTAAGCTGTGGGGTGGCTATGGTTATGTCCTGAGTTGGTTCAAGAGGTTCCTGTTGTGAACAGCAATTAAAGAGGAACCCCTGTTTATTAAGCCAGCAATAGACAGGGCATGCCAATTGACTGCAACACCTGAAGTAGAGCAGGCAAAGATAGAGAGAACAGTGACCAAGGTGGAGTGGAAACTGATCAGAGACAGACAACTCAGAAATATGGGTGGGCAGTTTGTGGGACTGCTGGAAGAGAAGCACCCTAGTGAGTGGACAGAGTGTGTCCTGTTTCACCAGGCACCAGCACCTTCCACAGCTGGGCTGGGATGGGAGTCAGCGCCAGTGCCAGCACCTTGAACAGCTGGACTGGGTCAAATCCGGAAGGGAGTTGTGAGGAGTGTCAAGAGTCCAGAGACGAGGCCTTAAACATGCCTCATAGACAGGTGTCTTGTCTTTATGATATGTAATGCCCACAAGCAGATTATCGTGAGTAAAGCCTGAAATATTCCCGGATAACCTGTGTTGTCTGCTGTTATTGTGTGCCGGTGCACCACACTACCACCACACGTCTACTACTTCACCCATCTTCCGCAACAGTACCATCTAGTAACCTGCAGTGTTTCTCACATTGTCATCACTGAGCAAAGTGGAAAAACAATTTGGGAGGGTTTACTACTAGATGATCAGGACACTTGCCTGATTGAGAAATGCCCAGTGGACACTTGGGGTGACAGGTATGAATTCTGGCGCTGATAGACCAGTTCTAAATTGCTTTAAGGTAGTATAGACCACGCTAGAATGTATGAACCTGTTCTTCTGCAGGTCATACATACAGGGCAGTGTAGAGCCAAAACCACAAGTCTGGCTCAGGCACCACCTTTACCCTGGTCTGGCTGTTCTTCTGCAGGTCATACATACAGGCCCAGTCTAGTGCCAATATGGCAACTCAGGCAGCACCTTTACCCTGGTCTGGCTGTTCTAACTGTTCTGCGCCAAAGTTTTGATGTCAAAGAATCATAAATGTGTCTACTTCTACTAATGTGCGACACGCCCCCAGAACACCCCAAAACTTTGCCGCGCTAAAAAGTGTCTTTGGCTCATCGCGCCAAAGTTTGGAGTACACCTGTTATACATCTATAGAACTGGTCTACTATAGCTTTTTGAAGCCAGAATTCTCGTTCAGCCCCATTCATACATGTAGCCCTTGGAATCTAATTAGCTTTCCATGTGAGCAAACTGCTTCAGCTGTCTCAGGTATGAAGCTACCTTCTCCAGACTGCATCTTCCACAAACCTTCAACAGAATTTAGATCAAGACTCAAAGAAGCCACTTCAGAATAGTCCAATGCTTGGATCTTAGCAATTCTTGGATGTTTTCAGTTGTGTGTTTTGGGTCATTATCCTTTTGGAGAACTCATGACCTGTGACTAAGACCAAGCTTTCTGACACTGGGCAGCAAATTTTGTTCCAGAATGCTTTGATTGTATTCAAATTTCACACCTGCACGTACTCAAGACACCCTGTGCCAGATGCAGCCAGACAACCCCAAAACACAACCAAGTCTCCTCCATGTTTCTCAGTAGGTAAAAATGTGTTTTTTTTTCTAGGCTTCATTTGTAGGTTTGCATTACCTAATTCATTTAGTATAGCAGCTATTACCTAATCTGTGAGTGTCTAGAGCTAAATATGAAGTCTGGGTTCGAGTCCCCCACTGTGCTGTGATTGGCTATTTTATTTTTTTTTTAAATTGTTTTTATTCAAACTGCTCACAAGAATTAACAGTACAAAAGTTTCATATCACCATAAACCATAAAAATGTAGTCAATAATACGTTTAGTCTTGTCCCGAGAAA
>JAODAL010002049.1:0-208175 GCA_025379985.1 Phyllomedusa bahiana
AAAAGTTTGCCCCTTGCGATATTAGCCACGTAGGGTGAAGTTGCTTGATGCAAGCTTCTGGGCTTCCAGCCCCGGCGGACTCCATTTTAGGCTTGAGTATCCTGTTACGATACTGGTGTGTATGGCTGGAATCCAATGGCAGGGGCTAAGACACAAACACAAGGAGGCACTGGAGTCTTGATCTGGAACAGCAGGAGAAGGCAAGGATCCAAGGTGAGGAGTAGCAGGAGACTGACGAGCGTAAGCAAGTCACTCGAGGTTTGCAGGGTGGACTGCGAGGAGAGGAACAAACTGGAAGGTGAGTTCCTAGGCGAGAGGACTGTAAGCTAAGCAGGAGCTAGGACACAATACTCAAGCAGGAAGTAACAGGCTTGAGGAGTTTATATAGGACCTGGGACAGGAAACAGGAAACAAGATGGCAACCAGCTGAGACACGATCCACCATCTTGACTGAGGGCAAACTTAAGGGCAAACACAGTAGCAAGTTCCACAGTATAGCAGGAGCTTCCTGACATAGAACCCTAATCATTTTAAACAAAAAACTTTAATTGTGCAAAAAAATAAAAACAAATATAATCCCGCCAAAGAGAAGAGCCGAGGGTGTCATCTGAAAGGTAAAAAAAAACAAGTATTAAAAATATATATATACAGCCACATGATTCATGTAAATACAGGATGGATAATTAAATTCTAAATTCTAAATTTAGTCCTAGGGGTTGTAATGTTTGTAGCTCAAAGATCCATCTACTCTCCTTTTTCAACAATGCTTCTCGATCACCCCCCCCCCCGTCGTAATGGGGGGACAGAATCTATCACCCGAAATCTTAATTGGGAGATAGAATGTCCAACAGAAAATGAGAGCAGCACCAATTCTCCACAACGGGTAAATATCCAAGTTCTGTGCATCAGCCAGTCCACTGGTTGTGTAAGCCTTGAACACACCAACAAGATAGACAGGAATAGAAAAATGCGAACGGCAGCACCAGATGGATTAAAACAGGAACTCTTTATTCCATAAGGAGTACAAAATGCAACGTTTCAGCCACTACACTGTGGCCTTTCTCAAGTAGCACGAATCACAAATCTATAAAAGCACAAATATATTCAAAATACAAGGTCCTCCCACCTGCTGTTTAGACCAATGGTATGTTCAATGTGGCCAGTAATCAAACAACAAACATATGAGACAGCAATGGTAGATTAAACATAGTGACAAATCACATTAAAAACAATCAATATTACCATAGTGACAACCCTCGGCTCACACCTAGGCAGGGATGCATGATCGTTACCTCACACATGGTCTCAGCGTCCTGCCGACCGTACTGCGCATGACCGGAAGTTCGGCGCCGGTACCCGCGCTCACACATCCGGAATAATGCAAAGGCATACCGCGCATGTCAGCAGGCTAAACGCCGATATAAAGATGGCAACCACGGTCTCCCTCTTACTAAGTGCGCAGGTCTGGACTAATGGTCCAATCCAACTCGTGCATATTTTACAGGGGGCCTGCCGTTATTATGGGTTATTTATACATATAAAACAAAGAATATTAACCGATATGAAGGCTCAATAGAGTTAACTAAAAAAAGACTAAAGTCATAAGTGTGCATTGTATATAATTATCCCAAAAGAGAGAGAGAAAAAAAAAAGGGGGGCAGTACCCTATCATAATTAGATGGAAGCACACAGAAATAGAAAAAAATCCACTTCTCATAGGAATGCTCTATCCCCACTGGTATGTTAATATTACAATTCATACTATCTAGACCCTATCATAAGCACACAGAAAATAAATTTGTGATTATTAAATCTTTATTACAAAAATTCCATATTAAATATATGTAACAAGTAGAACCCTAATCATTTTAAACAAAAAACTTTAAGGCCGTGTTCACACGGCTTATTCCCGACGGATTTGTGCGCGTATTGAGCGCACAAATCCGTGAATAGGGGCGGGACGGGGGCGGGGCCGGAGCGCGGCGGGGGCGCCGCTCCCGGCCCCATAGACAATGCATTGTTTACGGCGCGTCCGCGCCGTAAATAATGTGCATGTCACTTTCTCCCCCGCGGCGGATTTGCCGAGCGGGGAGGAGCGACGGATTCCACTGTTCTCAATGAGAGCAGTGGATTACCGTAATTGCTGCCCGCGGATTGGCGCCGTACTGCAGCGCAAATCCGGCGCGCAGTACGGCGCCAATCCGCGGCAGAATAAGCCGTGTGAACGAGGCCTAATTGTGCAAAAAAATAAAAACAAATATAATCCCGCCAAAGAGAAGAGCCGAGGGTGTCATCTGAAAGGTAAAAAAACAAGTATTAAAAAATATATAGAGCGCTAGAGCCCCTGTCAGGACAAGGCATTACATGAGATGACCTCACTAGTGCTCCTGTATTAAAGGTAATGTGTCATAAAAATTACTTCTGGATTAACTCACGATTTTATGTTAAACACATTTTTGAATAATTTTTTTTTTTTTTTTTTTTTTTTTTTAATTTACCAATATCACTTTCAATATTTTAAAAAATTCCTGCAGTTTTTACTTTGGCCACTAGGCCTAATAATAGTCTGACACTTTCTGTTCTGTAGGGAAAGATTTTCAGTAGTCTGCTCATTATTAGTACAAGCAGGGTCAAACTGAAAGGTGACATCAATGTGTATAGATAACACAGGATCCACCATTCACAATAGGAGATATCACAGTTAACCCTCTCCTCCTCCCTGCACACTGATATCTTCCCAGGTCACAGAGCATGCCTAGAAAATTCTGTAGAAGTCAATGGGACTGATCCAGTTCACAGGCTCCTAGGTGCATGAAGCTGCTGTAAAGCATCTCTAAATGCTGTTAAAAGCAGCATAGGTAAGAATGGTGTCCCTGTAATCGTATATAGACAACAGAATTGAGAAATCTACAATCAGAAAAAGAAACCGGCTAAGAAGAAAAGAATATGTATCAATATTTTGTTTAAAAAAAAAAAAACTGGTGACAGATTCTCTTTAACATGTCATCCATCACATGACATGAATTCTCCGTACACAGGATGGATCCCAGAGCCGCTGTATGGATATGTCATCATATGGTATAACCCCTCCAGACACGGGACAGGTCCTAGAGCCCCTGTATGGACAAGGCATCACATGACATGACCCCTCCACATACAAGGACAGGTCCTAGAGTCCCTGTCCGGACAAGTCATCACAAGACAAGACCCCTCCCGACACAGAATGGGTCTGAGGGCCCCTGTATTAACATGTCACCAGGTGGCATGACACCTCCAGACAAAGGATGGGTCCTAGAGCCCTTGTCAGGACAAGTCATCACATGACTTGACTCCTCCACATACAGGACAGGTCCTAGAGCCCCTGTCAGGACAAGTCACCACATGGCATGACCCCTCCATACACACTCGCCATGCTTTCTGCCAGAGGTGTGGGGCACTGACTGCACATATACTATGTTCCTTCACCATCAAGTCCTTTCTATATGCCTACAGTGTTTTACACCAGTGATACACACTTCAGATCTGGAAAGACATTTCCTTGTGCATGAGCTCCAGTTCACTTCCATGTACAGCAATGAGGAAATGCTGCAGTACCAGGCATAGGCCACATAAAAAAATACATGGAAAAAGGAAACATTATCTAATCCTGGACAAACCAGTATCTGTAAATAAAGAAAAATATATATTCCTAGATAAGTGGAGGTAGGTTCTACAGCTAGACGTGTATAACCTGCATGTTTAATACCTATGTGTCATTTCATTACTGCTTGGCATGTCTGCCGAGCGGACAGATTCTTCCATGTGTATGATGTTAAAGTTACAATGTTTGCTGTGGACACCAGGCTACACCATAAAAATTGTAGCTTGGGGTCAACAGCACCTTGTAGATCCCTGGATGTCCTCTTCCCAATCACACACTGTAAGTGCCTAATTAACATAAAAAAACACCTCATTTACATATGAAGACACACAGTTAGTGGATTAATCAGATAATAGCAGCACTTCCTTGGAAGAAACTTAAGCTAGGTAAACAGCATGTTTCTGGCTGCTGTTTAATGTAAACTCCAGGTCATATACATTAAATGGATGCGAAGAAGTTAGATCATCACCCTTAGGCCTCGTTCACACGGCTTATTTCGCCGCGTATTTGCCGACGGATTGACGATCGTCAATCCGTCGGCAAATCAGTCAGAAACAAGTCACAGCCTATTTTCTATTGATTTCAATAGAAAATACGGATCGTCGTTCACACGACGCGTATTTCCGTGCCGGACTGCCGCCGCGGAATGACGACGGCACTCCGGACGGAAAAACAATGTGCATGTCAATTATTAACGGACGGATTCACCACCTACAATGATTGGAGATGGTGAATCCGTCGGGAAATCAGTTACAAATACGTGCCACACTTAGGCCTCGTTCACACGGCTTATTTTGCCGCGGATTGGCGCCGTACTGCGCGCCCGATTTGCGCTGCAGTACGGCGCCAATCCGCGGCAGAAATTACGGTAATCCACTGCTCTCATAGAGAACAGTGGAATCCGTCGCTCCTCCCCGCTCGGCGAATCCGCCGCGGGGGGAGAAAGTGACATGCACATTATTTTCCGGCGCGGACGCGCCGTAAACATTGCTTTGTATTGGGGGCCGGGAGCAGCGCCCCCGCTGCGCTCAGGCCCCGCCCCCGTCCTGCCCCTTATTCACGGCGGATTTGTGAGCTCAATACGGCTCACAAATCCGTCGGGAAAACCTGTAAACACGGCCTTAGGGGCCTTATTTGCAACTGTTTTTCAACTGTTTTCAGAACGTATTACATCGGAAAACCCGATGTAAATAGTTCCAAAAAAGCCTTGAACTACCTTTGATTCCCTTATAAAAAACATATAAAATTACCTTTGGGATCCACTCATGCGGCCCCCAATAAACCCCTTTTTTTTTCCCCAATTTAACTAGAAACCGGGGCAACCCGAGGGACCCATTGAAATTTAAATGGGTCCGCGTGCCCCCAGGGGTGCCCTTTTGTAAAACAGACCCAAGCTTCCTTTTTTTCCCCTCTAGGGGGTTCCAAGGGAATCTCCAACACGATGTGAACCTAGCTTATTTGGATCTTTTTGGCAGGGTTTCCACACCAAAACACGACAAAAAACACTATAAAACCCCTCCTGTTCTCTTCCATTGTTCCATGAAAAAATTTGCGTCTTTGTTTACCCCAAAAAAATTTTTACATACTTTCTTGAGGCGTTTTTCCCCCAGAAAAAATCCCCCTTAAAAAAACAAGGGAGACTTCAAAACGGTGCCCAAAAAACAATTACATGTGTCAAAAAAAAAACCCACAATAGTTAAATTGTAAAAAAAACTAGTATAAAACGCAAATTATGAGGGTTTTAAGACTAGTTTTAAGCTGGATGCAAAAAAAAATAAGCGCCCAAATCACCGTGTAAACAACCCCAAGGGGTTTCACACGGCTGATTCTGGGCAAATTTTAGCCCTATTTCGCCCCGTATTGCGCTGCAATACGGCGGGAATCCGCCCCGCCATTAGGTAATCCCCGTTTTATAGAGAAACATGGATTCCGTCCCCCCCCTGGGGGCGAATCCGCCGACGGGGAGAAAGTGACAGCACATTAACCCCCGGGAGGGTACGCGCCAGGGTAATGGGTGCCACCCCCGTGCCACGGCACACGCCCGGGTTGCGGGCCGAAAACCGTCCTGCAATTAGGCGTGAAAAAGCCTGTGAACTTAGCCTAAGTTTTTTTAGGTAGCACCTGTAAACTAGAAAATCCTCCAGCTGCACATGCATGCTTAAAAAATGCAGCTACTCAACCCCATTTTAGTGTAACACACCCCTGCCCGGGGCCACATTGCCACGCTGCACACTGCCCCCCTAAAATTACACCATACAATACCCCACCCTAACATGAGCATACATTTCCCCCAATACAGTCCAACCTTTAGTGCACCATTTCCCTTCATCTGCCTGCTCTCACATGATTTACTGCTACCCCCTCTTTTTTACAGAAGATATGTGTCACCGAGGGTATCAAAAGAATCTTAAAACCCCCCTCTGTCTTTAATAAATGGGGGAAGAGAGGCTACATATAATGACGACAACCTTTTCTTTGCTTATTTGTGAAAAATCACCCTTTACTGGGCACTAGAGCCCCTTCCATGATTATCTATCCTCGGGAACTTGCTTAACTTGCTAGTCTTTCTTGTACATGATCCCCAAAATGTGCACGTGGGGCAGTTTAAGGGAATTGCGCCAAAATTTCTAAAAAATTTGCCCAAAACAATGGCATACATGCTTTATGAATTTTATAATGTACTAGCGAATTACCCTCTTTCCAGGGGTCTATTTCATTTAGAAATTCGTGTTTTTTGGCAAGGGGGCAGCCCGGGACATAATGATTGACAGTTGACAGATTGACTTTACTGCTGTGTATGCTCTTCATTATAACAGGATTGAAGATCACTGACACAATTTCCTAGGGGGGGGAAAAGTAAAAAAAAGTAAAAAAAACAAATAAAATAAAACACGTACACCACCCTTTTACAAACGACAGTCACTTCAAAAAAGATAAAAAATAAAGTACACATATTTGGTATCACCACATGCATAACAACCTACCCTTTAAATCTGTGACGTTATTTAACCCCAAAAAAATTCACGGAATTGCGATTTTCGTACATCCTGCAGCACATAAAATTGAATAAAAAGCGATCAAAAAACTTATATAAATGGCAGAGTAGTGCAATAAAAATGTCAGTTCATCCACAAAAAAAGCCCTTACAGAGCTCTGTATATGGAAAAATGAAAAAGTTATATCAGAAGATAGCTACGTATAAATATTGTTTTGCACAGTAAAAATGCTTGTTTGTTTTAAGCACTTCAACATAAAAAAACTGTATAAGTTGGGTATCACAGTAATAATCGACCCACAGAGTAAAACTAACTTGTTAAGTATACTGCTTTGTGAGCGCTGTTAAAAATTAAATTAAAAAAAACACTGCTAGGATTGCAGTATTTTCTTCAATTTGCCTTCCAAAAAACGATTTAAAAGCGGTTAAAAAGCCTTGTCCCTCTAAAAATGATACCAATAAAAATGTCAACTCATCCTGCAAAAATAAGCCACTACACAGCTCCATAGACAGGAAAATAAAAAAGTTATGGCTGTCAGACTATGGCGATACAAAAATCGTGTTTTCCATTTTTGAATAAGTGTTTTTCATTGTTTAACAGCAATAAAACATAAAAATATATACAAATTGAGTATCGCTGTAATCATATCGACCTGAGTAAAGTAGCAATCTAATTTATACTGCATGATTACTGCTGTAAGAAATAAAAACACTACCAGGATTGCTGTATTTTGTTAACAACACCTCACCAAAACCTTGATAAAATGTGATTAAAGCATCATATGAGCCCCATAATGGTATTAATAAAAACGTCAACTCATCCCACAAAAAAAAGCCCTAATCAGCTCCATATAAAATAAAAAAGTAATGGCTATGAGACTATGCAACCTAAAAATGCAATTTTTTACAAATGCATGTCTATTGTGTAAAAGTAATAAAACATAAAAAACTATATAAAATTTATATTATTGCAATTGTACTGACCTGAATAGTAAAGTTATCCTGTCATTAATACCGCACAGTGAGTGTTGTAAAAATGAAGCCCAAAAAACAATGTCGGAACTCTGTTTTTCGCTCTCCATTTTCATGGCCCAGTGCTAAAAAACAGTGGAACACCTGTGCGTCCAAAATGCACAATACACCCCTAGATCAGATCCATGACATTTGTTGAATCCAAAATGGGGTGACTTCTGAAAAGTTTTACCTGTTCTGGGACTTTGGGGGCTTTGTAAATGCGACACAGCACCCACCAAAATCTGCGTTCCAAAACCGAAATAGTGCTCCCTCGCTTGTGCGCCCTGCCATGTGCCAAAACAGCAGTTTGCGCCCACCTGTAGGGCATTGCTGAACTTGGAAGAAATGTCATAACAAATTTTGGAGTGATTTTTTCCCAGGTTTCCCTTTGGGTAAAAAAAAACATTTTAAAGTAAAATTTTTGAATTTTTGGAAAAAAAAAAAAAATTTTTCATTTTCACAGCCTAACACTAAAAAATTAGTGTAAGACCTATGGGGTCGGTATACTCACTTCACCCCTGGATATATTCCTTAAGGGTAGTAGTTTCCAATATGGGGTCTTTTTAGGGTTTTTAGCACCTTAAGGAGTTTGAGACCCCAAAACTATCAAAAAGTTATTCTCACATAAAGTGACGTGTCAGATTTTAAAAAAAATGGGGCTCTGTCAGGGAGGTCAAAACTGGCTTCTGCAGTAAGGGTTAAAGCATCTGGTGTGCCTTTGTACCACATTTAGTGCAGATTGGTCCAGTAGTTTTGCCATGCATAAACGGAGAACAGAAAGCCATTTATACAGCATCTCACATAAGTGAGCTCACATTTTTGTTAATATTGTTGTATATCTTTTAATGGGACAACACTGAAGATATGATACTTTGATATAATGTAAAGTAGTCAGTGTACAGCTTTTACAACAGTGGAAATGTGTAGTTCTCTCAAAATAACTCAACACCCAGCCATCAATGTCTAAACCACGTGCAACAAAAGTGAGTACATGTGCGTGTGAAAATGGACAAATTGCTCCCATTTTGCCATTTTCTCTCCCTTGTGTCATGTGACTCATTAGTGTTACAAGTATTCATGTGTGAATGGGGAGCAGGGTTAGGCCTGGAGACATGCTTAGTCAGTCCAATTACACATAGTAATTGATCACTCACTTGTAACACATTTCCATATAATCAAGATAACTGGAAGACGATGTTAGTGATAAAGGCAGTTTAATTGCAGTGCAGTGCTACAAGTGAAAAACCGCACCGTCTTCACGGGTCGGATTAATGCATACATAATGTATATGTTAAACATACAGGTATACACTTGTATACATTTTTTGACAAAAAAAAGCATCCTTTTTTTGTTAAACACATGAACATTAAATGGAAAACTGTAAAATTGGACAAAAAAACTTTAACACTAAAGCCCTTACATTTAGATATACTATCCACTTTAACCTCTTACTAAGATATGACATTACTGTATGTCTTGAAGTTGGTAAGAGTGTATAGAGCAGGGTCACATACTGAGTCTGCCCCATACCTATGAGGTGCTAGCTTGTAATTACAGCTGATACCTGTCGTTACCAGCCTGGATCAAACAATGCAGAACTCTGTTTTGCCACCCAATTGGCACCTTTTAAAAAAAGATAAAAAAATATTTATAGTTCAAAACAACCCTGTTTGCCATTCTACAAATAAACACAAAAAACGATAACAGTGTAAATATAATTTTTATCACTGTGTCCGTATAAGTGCTGTATAATAAAATATACAACTCACTTGGCTAACAAGTGATATGGAGTCCCTATATACAAGTATCCCGCACCAAGTAGCTAATCAAGCTTTAAAACACCATTTATCTAAATATAGCAATTACACAGTGGACTTACAAAATTACATTGTGGAAGTAGTACAGTTTTTGATGACACATAATTATTTTATGTATGAGGATAAATTTTACCTCCAACTCAAAGGGGTATCCATGGGGGCCAAATATTCCCTTCCCTCGCCAATCTCACCATGGCCTGGTGGGAAGAATTATATATCTTTCAAGCGGAAAATCCATTCTTGGCTCATGTGGACTTGTACGGCAGGTACATCGATGACCTCCTCATTATATGGAGGGGTGATGTATCTGCTGTACCGTCCTTTGTCTCCTACATGAACAATAATATGTTCAATCTTTTTGTCACTTACACAACAGACACCACAAGCATTTACTTCTTAGATTTACTATTGGAGGGGATACCCAACCAACCAATTTGTACCAAAACATACAGAAAACCACAAGCAGGGAATACTATTCTCCACTTTAACAGCTATCACACCAAATCAACACGTAAAGCTATTCCAGTAGGCGAAATTATACTTGCTAAACACAACTGCACAAGAGAGGCAGATTTTGTACATGAGACTAACAAAATCTGCAAACGGTTACAGCATAGAGGTTATTCTCAGGGATTGCTGTCACGTGCAAAAAATCAAGGTTCAGGCCATGGATAGGGACAGCTTACTCCAACCAAAAGTTGCTTCAGATTGTCAATCACAAAACAAAATGCCTGTTTTAGTCCTTGATCACTCAAAACACTTGAATAACATAAAGGAAATTATATTGAAATATTTACCTATGTTACAAGAGGACAACATCTTAGATTCCATATTGTCACAAGGATGCCGAGTGGTTTCCCGCAGTCTGGTTCAAAGGTCCAATACGTGGCTAAACAGCACTGGTTTTTACAGATGTGGCTTACGCCAGTGTTGTACGTGTCAGTTTGCCAACCAAAGCAAAGAATTTACCAATACCACGCAAACGTTAAAATATCCTATCAAGCAATTTCTTAATTGCAACTCGCAGAATGTGGTTTACTTAGTGACATGCACTAGTTGCAATGTACAATACATAGGCAGTACGGTTCGCAAATAAAGACCAGGTTCTTAGAATGACATTTCATCTCATTCTGACAGAAACAAATCAGGTCTTTCAAAGCATTTAATACAACAACACAATGCAGACCACAGTACACTGACTATTACAGCTATAGAAAAAAATCTCAAGATCCAGCAGAGGAGGGGATGTAGTACGTAAATTGAGAAACAGAAAAGCGTACTGGATAATTACATTAGACACCTCAGCCCCAAAGGGTCTCCATATAAAAAGAGAATCTCTCTATTACTATTGAGAGACCATTAAAATTGGGTCCTGGCTATCTTTGTATATCCAAAATTATGTTAATTCTGTTAATTTTGATAATGCTAACTGTCAAATATAGGCGTTCGTTCTTTTATCAAAAAAATCACTAAGCTTTACCACGCATATATCTGAATTTATACTATTGTATGGAGAGTATCGCTACAGTTACTGATATTGTATGTATCCTTATATTTGTCTCTGTTCCAGGTGTTCGTTAGTTTTTTGCTAATTTGGTCTTAACTATGTTGCTACGTGCAGCCACTTTTTATTTCACTTTACCTGCTGTTTCAACCTGCCGGTCGCAATTTGGGTTGTGCGCATGCGCTGCCCTTTTGCCCACATTTGCTCCGGTGGTCGGATCTGCGCATGCTCTGCATGTCGCAGGTTCCAGGGCTCCTGTTCCTGAGCAAATGGCGCGCACGCCAGCGACCGGTAAGTTCATTCTATCACATTATTGGTGGTATTTATTTATAATTTCCGGTACGTAATTATATATATAGCAGGCTACCATCTTTATTCAGTATCGCTATGATTAAGGGCGACACACCATAGCCCGAAACGCGTTAACAGTAATCTTCCATCATCTGTTTGGCTGCTGTCTTTTAGGCTAAGGTACTCTTTTTTTCACCTTGTTATTTTTTTCGCAACATTTGCTTTTATTAGTTGTTTCAATAAAGGACGTTATTTTATTTTTACATTCACTTTTTGTCCATATCAAGTGTGCTGGAATATTGCTTATCCTTTGGAGTTGTTCTTACTGCCAGCTTGGGCAGATTTTCCGTGCACACAGTTGGGATGGAGCTGACTATACTTTGTTCTATGCAATAATAAAATATAACATTATTTATTTAAACTATTTGACTACTGTAACTCTTTGCTTATCGGTCTCACTCTCTGTAAACCCTACCTTCTCCAATATATCCTGAATACAGCAGTCCGGCTCATCTTTATCTCCAGCCGCTATACTGATGCCTCTACCATGTGTCAGGCACTGCACTGGTTACCCATTCAGTACAGAATACCACAACTAATCACTCTCAACCATAAAGCTCTCCACAGTGCTGCACCCTCCTACATCTCCTCCATCTCAGGAACATGCTACCCCGTATGATCAGGCACAATCATAACCCTCATAGTTTTAAGCGTGCCCTGAGAATACATCTTAGGCAGGCCTACCAAGATCCCTAATTACTAACCTCCACTTTCTGTCACATACATTTCTGTCCTTCCATGCACTTGGACACTCACATGCATTTATCTGTATATAGATTTACTGTCTGGGTGACAGATTTATCCACTTTTTATGTAAACCACCCCATATTTATGAAACACGGCTGGATCATCATGTAAACCAAGCACTTCTCGCCCTTTGTCTCATCCATATACCCTAGATTGTAAGCTCTTACGAGCAGGGCCCTCATATCTTGTGTTTGATCTGTAAGTATCTTTTTACTGTGTAATATTTGTTTTCGTCTGTACTTATGCCCTCTATATTGTAAAGTGCTGAAGAATATGTTGGCAATATATAAATGTATGTATCGCTTGTTAATTTTAAAAAAGTGGGAGAGGATTAGTGCCTGGAGGACATAGCCTCCCACGACTCTACACATTTACTATATTTTACATCAGAACGTGATGTAACTAACAATGGAAATCTAGAACAGCACATAGCGCATATTTGTGGCACACAAACAGCCACGCAGGTGTCACTTTAATAATACAGTATGCATCCTAAATTTTTTGTGTTTCTCTACCCTTAAGGGCTCGTTCACACAGCTGATTTGGGCACTGATTTCAGCCGTACTGTGCGCCGTATTTGCGCTGCAGTACGGCTAAAATCCGTCCAAGTCATTACGGTACTCCACAGTTCTCATAGAGAACTATGGATTCCGTCTCTCTGTCAATTATTTACGGCGTGCACGGCAGCCGGCATAATTGCGGGGCGAAATCCGTCCCCGCAATTACGCCGGCAATCAGCCGTGTGAACTTGCCCTAAGACTTTTTATATCCTCTCTAGCCAAAGCAGTTACAAATTTCATTGTTTTAAAGTAGTTTCTCTTCTGTCCTAATCTGAATATAGCATTTCAGTCTTTTAAGATAGGAAAGGTGTCCTATTTTATCCTCAGAGAACTGTATGGGTACACTCACACAGTGTTTTTTTGGCTCTGAAAGTGCCAGCTCTGAATCAACATTGTTTCCTCGTCGGAAATTCTGCACTTGTAAATGCATCATTCAGATGAGGAAATGACGTTGAACGTCGGAGGTGGATTTATTGCCACCCAATATAGTTGGAATATCTTTGTCGGCACTTATTTTACATGTCTGAACAACAACGCTTTTTTCACATGCGTAATCCGTCCACAAAAAGCATAAAAAAATTCTGTGTGACTGCGTATACCCTATTACTAGGCATAGGAGGCAGAATTTTTGTGTCAAAAATTTAACTTTGTTTCCTCGTGTGAATTCTCTGTGGAATTTCCGACGAGGGAACTATGCTGATTATGTGCCAACATTTTCATAACAAAAAAAACTATATTTGAACGCACCCTTACAGAAACCATTTGCAGTGATTGCCTCAAAAGGTTGTGCAACAAAATATTATTTTTTTTATCAATGAAAAAAAAGAATAATAGGCAACACTTTTCTTCAGAAAAGCCTAGAAGTATTGTCTTTATCACTAGCAGCTGATGGAGCCTGTGACTCAGGGACTGACTTGTCTATAAGATCAGATTTATTGTTAAGGAGACTGTGATAACATTTGTGTGTTATGGCTCCCACGGAGCACTAAATCATGACAGACCAGGAGAACTTGTAGGTTTTTTTTTAACTTTTGCAATATGTACAGTAAAATAACATTTTCTTTTTAATTGTATATAGTAAAAATGATAATATGCTTTAGTCCATTAGGAGGCTAAGCTGGCCAAACGCATAAGATTTTGATCATCCACAGTGTGTAGTCATCCATAGGATTACTCCAACAATTCCACTAGCAACATGACAAAATTGGAAACATTTAAAAAAAAACACAAAGTGGACTTGTGTCAAGTGGCAAACAATCTGCCAAATTTGCCCAACTATGCCATACACTGGTATTTTTTGCCAACTGTATGATGTGCAGGTTGCAAGTAGTGGTGATGGGGTGCAGCCTACTGATAGTGTGGTGATGTGATGAGAGAGGTGCAGTGTGTTAGGCACTGGAAGAACTTTGAAGTCTTGTCAGGCTTTACTTTTGGCATAGTCACTTACAAGAAAATGGTTATAGTTCTTACACATTTACCACAAACATGGAGGTATTTCACTCCTGCACCACTGAGCCTCCTAGACCTAAGTCTTAAACCAATCAAGCCAACTAGGAGCAACATATTCCTTCCAGTACCTTCACACTGTAGTCCTTTATCCCCAGTTTTTATATTATAGGCACTTCCAGACATAGGTGGCGAGGGTTCCCTATATACCTCACCATCTGCAGTGCCTAAAATGGGTCAAGTGTATTCCCAGTTAGGCCTGGCTTCTCTCTGTGTCCCAGGTAGCTTTCTCTACTGGCTGTATCTCTTGCTCTTATGCTCTCTTTCTATTATCTCCCTCTGTAACTGTGAATGTAAAAGCCTCCCTCATCTTGCTTGGTTCTGCAAATATCTTTAGCCTGGTATAAAGGGGCATCCTGCTTCTGGACTATAGCCGGCTTGCGGCCAGGACCACCTCTCATACAGTGAAATTTAATCAAATTAACTTACTCAAATTAACTAACAACTGCCTAGCCTCTCTAACATGGCTTGCTACTTAAGGCCTAGTCTCCTCCCACTACCCAGTCTCTCCAGGCTCCTCATTATTGGCTGAGATTGGTATTATACTTTAATATGTGTCATTCTCAAATTTCTTTTGCACAGCACTATGACTCAGTAGAATAACACATATAACATTATATGTGAATCACTAAACAATTGTGTGTATACACAATGTATCATATGTACAAACATACAAAACTTAATAAGAAATATACAGTATCTCACAAAAGTACACCACTCATATTTTTGTAAATATTAAATTATATCTTTTCATGGGACAACACTGAAGATTTGACACTTTGATACAATGTAAAGTAGTCAGTGTACAGCTTGTATAACAGTGTACGTTTGCTGTGCCCTCAAAATAGTTCAACACACAGCCATCAATGTCTAAACCACTGGCAACAAAAGTGAATACACCCCTAAGTGAAAATGGACAAATTGGTCCAATTTGCCATTTTTCTCCCTGATGTTATGGGTCTCATTAGTGTTACAAGGTCTCAGGTGTGGATGAGGAGTAGGTATGTTAAATTTGGTGTTATCG
Organism: Phyllomedusa bahiana; assembly: GCA_025379985.1. Lineage (NCBI taxonomy): Eukaryota > Metazoa > Chordata > Amphibia > Anura > Hylidae > Phyllomedusa > Phyllomedusa bahiana. Next base: position 15,159 of record JAODAL010002049.1, read on the forward strand.
CTCTCACATTTCCTCATAATGGTCATAATGTATGTAAAGTAAAGGATTGTTGCTCTACATACAGATGGCTTTGGCTATAAGAAGATCGCCAACACCCTGAAACTTAGCTGCAGCACAGTGGCCAAGATCATACAGCGGTTTAACAAGACAGGTTCCACTCAGAACAGGCCTTGTAATGGTCTACCGAAGAAGTTAAATGCATGTGCTCAGAGTCATATCCAAAGATTAGTGCTGACAGCATTGCTGCAGAGGTTAAAGAGGTGGAGGGTCAGCCTGTTGGTGTTTATACCATATCTGTACTCTGCATCAAATTGGTCTGCATAGCAGACTAAGGACATGGATTACTGGAACCATGTCCTGTGTCCTGATGAGAGCAAGCAAAATATATTTGGTTCAGATGGTGTCAAACGTGTGTGGTGGCAACCAGGTGAGGAGTACAAAAAGAAGTGTGTCTTGCCTACATTTGGGCATGGTGGTGAGAGTGTCATGGTTTGGGGCTGCATGAGTGCTACCGGCTGTGGGGATCTACAGTTAGTTAAGATAACTATGAATGCCAACATGTACTGTGACAAACTGAAGCAGGGCATGATCACCTCCCTTCAGTGCCGCAGGGCAGTATTCCAACATGATAACGACCCCAAACACTCCTCCAAGACAACCACTGCTTTGCTAAAGAATATGAGAGTTAAGGTGCTGAAGTGGCCAAGCATATCTCCAGACATAAACCCTATTGGGCATCTGTGGTGCATCCTCAACCAAAAGGCGTCAGAGCGCAAGGTCTCTAACATCCACCAGCTACGCAATGTCGTCATGGAGGAGTGAAAGAGGATTTCAGTGGCAACCTGTGAAGCTTTAGTGAACTCCTTGTCCAAGAGAGTTAAGGAAGTGCTGTAAAATTATGGTGGCATCACAAAATATTGACACTTTGCACACAATTTTTCCTATTTCACTTAGGGGTGTACTCCCTTTTGTTGCCAGCGGTTTAGACTTTACACTGTTATACAAGCTGTACAATGACTAATTTACATTGTATCAGTGTCATATCTTCAGTGTTGTCCCAAGAAAATATATAACACAATATTTACAAAAATGTGTAGAGTGTACTCACTTTTGTGAAATTCTGTATATGAATTCACATAAAGATACACATTATATACATGTAGACCACTTAGTGGGGTCTCACCACACTATACAACCATGGTCAAAAACAATTCAACCCAACATATGTTTGACAAATAAAGTCGACCATTATGGTCAACTTTTACCTTACCTGAATAGACAGGTTAATAAAAGGCTTTAAGTAGTACTGGATGTACAATGGTAAAAAAAAAAAAAAAAGCATAGGGTTAAAGGAAGGCATAACTTCTCAACACATCACAGTAACAAAAGTTTGCCATGTAAGTTGTGATCTGGATAATATAGCATGCCTTTTTTTTTTCTTCTTTTTTTTTTAGCTTTTCAGGGGGTGTCTGGGTAATTTTGATTTTAATTTAATTAAGCTAATTAGGACAAAAACAATATTACTACACTTAATTTTTAATTTCTATATGCTGTATATTACGTGGTGTAATATTATTGACTGTTTTATGTTTATGGCTGCAAGTGATGATGTTCTGTTTGGAACATAACTCCTTAGGCTATGTTCACACGATGTAATGGCGGGGACGTATTTTGACCGCAATTACGGCGTGTGCACGGTGACGGGGGGGCCGGCAGCCCACCCGCCCCATAGACATTTGTTATTCACGGCACGTATACGCCGTGAATAATTGACATGTCACTTATCTCCCCTCTCGCCGTATTGTGCCGTATTATGTATGTTCACACGGCTTAAACTGGGGCGTATTTCACCCCGTGTTTTGCGCCGTACTGCGCTAAATACGGGGTGAAATACGTCCCAGTCATTACGGTAATCCACAGATCTCATAGAGAACTATGGATTACGTCTCCTCTCCCTGCTCGGACAATACGCCATGGGGGGGGAGATAAGTGACATGCCAATTACTAGCGGCGAATACGCGGCGCTAGTAATGAATGTCTATGGGGCCGGCGAAATGTCAACTCCACCGCCCCGCGGGAGCTCTCACCATCTTCCGGACTCCGGCGTAATTGCAGGGCCCCGCAATTACACTGTGTGAACATAGCCTTATTCCTTCATGCACCATAGAAGTGCTGGCCTCCTGATTAGCATGGATCCCTAGTAGATAACTATCAGAAAACTGGCACTTCTATAGTATAGCCACCCACCTGAATGAAATATAACATCATAGAAAGTAGTCAGGAGGCCAGCAGTTTTAGGCAATGTTCACACGGCTTATTTGGGCGCGGATTGGAGCCGTACTGCGCGCCGTATTTGCGCTGCAATACAGCTCCAATCCGTCCCAGTAACTCCCGATGTGAATTATTTACAGCGCGTACGCGCCGTAAATAATGACAGTCTATGGGGCCGGTGAGCTGCCGGTCCCCCGCCCCGCTGCACGGCTGCCGCCGTAATTGCGGGGCGAAATCCGTCCCTGCAATTACGCCGGCAATAAGCCGTGTGAATGTGGCCTTATAGTGCATATAAGAGTAAGGGGTGACGTCCGAACATCAGCAATGTTACACCACATAATATACTATAAACTAAAATAAAGTGTAGTAACATTGTTTTTAAAATAATTACCGTATATACTCGAGTATAAGCCAAGTTTTTCAGCTGAAAAAGCCTTCCTTGGCTTATACTCGAGTGACTGTTGGCGTCTGGGCGCTGCCATGGCCCGGGTGGCGATCTCTTCAGCTGTATACGGCTCCTCTGGGAGCGCTTACAGCTGACCCTCAAGTTACCTGTCGGCGTCCGGGCGCTGCTATGGCCCGGGTGCCGACGGAGATCACTTCAGCTTCAGAGTCCCTGCTCCGTAATCTGACTCCCCTGCTGCTCTGAGGCACTCCGTCTTATTCCCGGCACAGGTGGTGTGATGTCATCAGGCCGCGCAGGCAGCGTGATGACATAGCGCGTCGGATACTCCGGAAGGCTGCAAGTCTGCTTGTGGCCTTCCGGAGTATCCGGCACAGGCAGCATGCTATGTCATTTCTCTGCCTGCGCAGCCTGATGACATCACGCTGCCTGTGCTGGGAAGAGGACAGAGCGCCTCGGAGCAGCAGGAAAGAGAGGTGAGTACTTGTATTTTTTTTAAACCCTGCCTATACCTGCCTATAGGGGACATATACCTGCCTATGGGGGACATTAAACTGTCTATACCTGTCTATGGGGGACATTTGACTGCCTATACCTGCCTATGGGGGACATTTCACTGCCTATACCTGCCTATGGGGGACATTTCACTGCTTATATCTGCCTATACCTGCCTATGGGGGACATTAAACCACCTATACCTGCTTATGGAGGACATTAAACTGCCTATGTTATTTTATTAGTATCCATTTTTATTTTTGAAATTTACCAGTAGCTGCTGCATTTTGCACCCTAGACTTATTCTCGAGTCAATAAGTTTTCCCATTTTTTGTGGCAAAATTAGGTGCCTCGGCTTATATTCGGGTCAACTTATATTTGAGTATATACGGTAGCGTAATTAAATTTAAAAAAAATGACCCGGACAACCCCTTTAACACCAAATGTCAATAGTTTGATATTGACTATAAACTAAAAAGATTTGCTGTCAATCAATGCAGTATTGTAAATAAATCCCTTTTTGTTATTTTAAGTTTTGCTGAGAAGAAAACTACATAAATGTACTATAAAAAAAAGCAATAGAAAAGGTGTAATTGACTTTTAAAACCAATCACTTATTAATCTGGTATTGTTTGTTTAGCATAGATCATGATGTTTACACCTAGACTGTATTGTCACTTAACAGGTGTTGAAACATATGGTTGTATAGCCATACAGGATGTGTAACGTTAGTGTGTGTTTACTCCCTAATCCGAATACAGTTATTTTAACTGTTTTATGTTCACCATTTTTTTTAATTTTTATGTCTTTTGGTAGACCATGTTTTTCTTTGATCACAGCAATAGTAGATTTTATTTTTATATGGACATTGGCTAGATATATTATATAGACATCGCAATGGCAGTGGTTTATAAGAATACATTTTTGCATTTCAAAGGAGAAACCTATGCTGAAAATTTGTAGCATGGCCTAAATTCTAGATAGATTTTTTTCACCTGCATTGTTTCATAATTCCAGACTTTTGATGTGGAACTCACACCAAAAATTCATGACAAATAAATGACGTCAATTATCTCTGCGCACGTACAATACATTTCTATTGTACGCCTGGGGAGAGGAGGCGTAATCCATAGGTCTCTATGAGAACTGTGGATTACCGTAATAATTGGGGCGCATTTCGTTCGTATTAGAGCGCAGTACGCTCCAGATATGTGGCAAAATGCTCCCCAAAATAAGCCGCGTGAACTTACCCTAAATCACACCACCAACACAGTCCAGGCACCCCAAACTACCCACTGGCACCACGTTCTCATAAGAAATCAATAATAAAATCGGAATGGAAGGAATCCGTCACCCACAAACACTGCTCATCGGCACTTGCAGGGTTAAAACACTTTAATGAGACAACGCTCACAGCAGACACTGGGTTAAACAATATAACATAAAGGCTATGGCGTCTTAGGGACCAATCATTTTAGGTTTTAACCTTTTATAGAAAAAAGGTACAGTGCTTACAGATTACAAAAATAAAGATAAAATAAGGTGACACACATACATGCAATAAAAGGGAGAAATTGCAGAAAACACTTACAATGTATATTATCTTTGGCACTTGGGAAAAGGAAGGAAATGGGATGCAGCTGACCCACTGGCTGCACCCCACCCTGTGAACGAGATTATACTAAAACCATATTTTATATAGTATGAACACTCCGTTCAGATACATTAGGGTAATTTTTTGTTAATGACTTGCTGGATAAGTGATAAAGGGAAGGACAAGAAATACCTAATAGTATATGTCCCTTGTTTAACCCATTGTTACATAGTACAGTTGAAAAAAAATATGTCCACGAAGTTCAAACAAGGGTGGGGAAAGATGTGGTTTGGAGGAATGATAGGATTGGATGAACAGATGATGGTCTGGCCATCCTTCGAAGTAGATAAGACTTCAGACCCAGCTGTCAAAAGTCGCCAGCCGTCAAAAGTCGCTGCTTTGGAGAAAACCTGTTACCCTCAATAAATGAGGCCTAGTGGTTTATGACCAGAATTAAAGAGGCTGAATAAACCAACTTTTAAACAGCGAAATACACATAATTGATCAGTAGTTCAGGGGGTATACATAAACAATCTGTAGTCACTGAGATATACTGTACATAACACACTTTCCTATTGCATCTCATACATAACATACATTTCTATGACAGTGAACATAGAGCAGATTTTACTTGTCAAAAAGCTCCAGTTTAGTCTCATCTGTCCAAAGGACATTCTTCTAGAAGCTTGGTTGCTTTTCAATATGCATTTCTGCAAATTCCAGTCTCCCTTTTTTATTATTTGCTTTCAACAGTGGTTTCTTTCTCAGTCATCCTCCCGTTCGCTTTGGCGAAGAAAAGTTCACCGTTAATTTTTTTTGGAAAGTGTTCTGGGCTCTTTGGTTACCATTTGCATTATCTGTCTCTTCAATTTGTCATCAGTTTTCCTCTTTTGGCTACAGTAGCATAGACTTCAAACTTCTGGCAACACCCTGTCTTCTAGTCTTTACCTTTAACATGTTTGCCTTTCATTTTCTTTCTAAGCTCCTGAGACAAGTCTTTTCTTAGCTTCCTATGGACAATGTTCAGTGTGGTACACAATGATAATGAACTGCACAGTGATCATTTTTCACCCTTTAAATAGGCAGACTGACTGATTAAAATCTGAAGACACCTGTGATGCTAATTACAGGACACATGTCCCTACGATAAAATTATTTTTTAATCTTTTCTAAGGGTACCTTCATTTTTGTCTAGACCAGCTCCATTAGGTTTTTTTTTTTACAATAATTCAAAGGCAGTGTCTGATTTTCATCAGTTGATTTTTAGCACATTCAAATGTATTATTATTTTCAAGTTATCTCAGTGACCATTTTTTTTCGTTTCTTTAACAGAAGGGTACCAACAATTTTGTCCATGTATATATGGCAATATCATAACTATAATACAGATCCATGACTGAAATACAGTTCCAAAATCTTTGCACAACAGGTTATGAAGTCTTCAGAATATGTAATTTCCGGCTCCTAATTTTCCTAAGCTGGCTCCTAGACCAACCAAAGATTTGTCTAGGCTTATCCTAAAATAATTAAAAGACACCTACATATGACATTTTTGATCTATTATAGTGGACATTTTATTTATGCTCAGTTGATCACACAAAACCAGGACCTCATGAATACCATGAATATTTGGCAGTGCTTCATCGCCTTCTTACAAACTGACAGATTGTATAATTGTGTACCCCATAAAATAGATGCTCATATTATCAGTAGGTGACAGGTCCAGTACATGGTTAATGTCTCGTAAAATTTGTGATCTTGATACTTAAAGTTTATCAACTATCCTGTGCTACACACTGGTAGAGACCAAATTTATTCCAGTTAAAAATGAAAGGGGTTTAGAAGAAAAGACATGTATCTACTAAATAATGTTAGTAGCTGTAGAAAATAAAATTTCTTTGTAAAATTTTATTTTCATGTTATTCCTGGCCCTACCTTGTGTCAATGTGTTGTTTTATAGGGAGATAGTAGTTTTAGTGATACACTAAAAACTACAAACATCGGGTGCATGCCCAGCAATGCAGTGAGCCAGCTAGTGAGCTGAGCATGCATCATTGCTACAGTAGTGCAAACTCAGTAGCTGATGGTGTGCTGTACATAGTCAGTGTTAGGCTACAATTATATTACATTTGTGAGTGTGTTTGCCAGGAAACCTTACAACTTACATGCTAAACATGTCCATAAGGTAACATTAGCCCAATGAAAGCTGAAGAAAATAAAAAAAAGAGTCCCTTTAGCCTCCTTCTGGCTGGTATTAAGTTAAACTTGAACTTTTTTTTTACAATAGTTGATGGATGCCACTTCATAGCATCCATTTCAGGCATTCATTAAACATACATATGTATGTATGTCCCGGCGTATCCATTAAATGAAATGTAAACTTAGGCTTACATACAATAAATGTGGTGTTAAAGGCTATGTTATTCGAACACGTGATGAATGTACATGACGTCATTCATCACATTGACATGGAAGAGAAGGTGCAATCACGTGGCAGCAGTCTCCTCTTAATGGTTCTAAGAATGTAATAAATAAGTCTCTGAAAACTTCAATTTTTCACCTTTTTTGAAAAGAGATATGCTATTTTCTTTGTGCAATATTATTATATTTACTGGAAAAGGCAAGGTGATACATACTTTCATTGCCTGTAAATTTACCATTGTGTTCACCATTATGGCTTTGTCCCCTGAGGACGAGTGCTGGGTCACGGTGAAAACTGAAACAGGGAAAACTGAAACCAGTAGAAACCAATCTGGTGTTTTCTCTTTTTTAGCAAATAAGTATATTGCATGCTGTCAGGATCAAAGCACCTGTTGATGGTTTCAGGTTTTTGCTTGTTTCTACAGGGTAAGGAGGAGATAGGCCAGATGGCAGGTGGGTGAGTGAGCAAGCAGAGAGCTTTCACAGTAGTCGCCTGAGGCACATGCTGCAACAAGAGAGTTTCAAAGCTATGCCTCACTTAGCTATTACTGAAGACATATGTGATCAAAGATTAGTTCATTTCTCCGTAGTTTATTAGTTTAATTTACTTGTTACTTTTGTAGACTTTAACTTTGTAGCCACGTGTATAAACCACATCAATATGACTATCGCTAAGACTTTGTTTTCAAAATTCTTTATTTATTACCAAACCAACATAAATGTTTACAGGAACAATATAGAGAACAATAAGTTAAGGAGTTAAGGTGGCACGCAGGCCATGAATAATATTACAGAGAGGAAGAAATCTTCCATGAAGGGACAGGAATGTATACCAATTTATATAAATTGATATGATTTATCACAGAAGACAGACACAACAGCTAGGAAAGTTGAAAAAGTAGAAAACTGGAATAGAAAACAAGAAAAAGTGACTTCCCAATGAAAGTGGAAAGTAAAAAATAGAAGAAAAAAAAGGGGAAAGGAGATGGATCTTCCCTCCAGCCCTCTAGACAAAAAAGGTCTTAAAAGCAAAATAATTCTTAAAGTGAGGGCTTTGGCGTCACCCAGCTTTCCTGGAAGTTGGATAGTCTATCCAGCATCCAGGAGAGCTGGGAGATTCCGCCAAACTGTGCCTGAACCAAAACCATTATACTGTATGCAGACATACAATCTGCCGAGTCTGTGTACACGGTTACCTACCACTATATGGTCACTGTATGGTATTAATATGCAGGCTGCAGAGCCTGTGTACACTTGTATCTACCACTATGTGGTAAACTATATGTGGGCAACATACAATCTGCAGAGCCTGTATACACTGGTATCTATCACTGATAGATACCAGTGTACACAAGACTGTATGTTACCTCCATACTGTTACCATATAGTGTTAGATACAAGTGTACACAGGCTCTGCAGACTGTATATTACCACAATACAGTGACCATATAGTGGTAGGTAACAGTGTCCCCAGACTCTGCAGACTGTATGTTACCTCTGTACCATATAGTGGTAGATACCAGTGTACACAGGCTCTGTAGACATATAAGTGATTACAATGCAGTCACATCTGGGAACTCACAGGAGGCATTTTCTATTACTGGAACTGTCCTATTTCCCTTTTCTTCTTCAATATATCGAGAACGCCATGATGACTTCTCCCGGCCACAAATTGTACTGGTAGAATTTACCACATCTTAGAATTCAAATTTTCCAGCACTTCCCTACCTGGGCTTCCCTTTCTGTACAAACTCAACATAGGCTGATCAGTGGAGGTGAGGGAGTATGGGGTGATAGGTAGAGGGGGGGAGTAGTGTTGAGCGATTTTTATCGACAAAGTTGAAATCGGCAAGGTTTTTATGGTGATCGAAATTTCCAGATCATGCGATAATTAAGGTTAAAATCTAGCATCATCTATTAAGATCGCACCTTTATCGCCACTTCCTGTAATTTTGGCGGCCAGCAAATCAGATTACAAAATAGAGCAGGGTGAGATGTGTGTGCGACGTCATGACTGGGATGTGTATGGTTGCGATTGGCTGGAACAATCACATGACCTCGTTTTACATAGACCAGCGTTTCCTGTTTCAGCCTCAGTGTCTCTCAGCGTCTCATAGGATAGGACCTGCGCTCTGCCTGTTGGCCAAACAGCTCAGCGAAAATTAGTCTATTTCTGCACAGAGAAACCTCTACTATTAGCTGAGATCCCTCCAATTTAGTTATATCAGAGATTTGAAGATTTTAAGTAGTTAGCTAGAGAATTCCAAAGCAGCATCTACCGCTGTAAATTCACGCGGGGGGGGGGGCCCCCGCGGGCGAACACAGACAAGCTCTATCTATAAAGAACACTGGATAAAGTTCACCAAGACTTAGTGTAGACATTGTAGTGGGAATATCTTTTTTATTAACAGTTTGCTATTGAAATATTTCCGGGAAAATTGGGGCAGCCTGAACTTATAATTGGATACACATCATTTCTAGTAACTGCAGGTCTCTTTGTTAGCTGCAAAACTCCACTTTATTATCAGTAATACATTTCAGATAGGTGTTCAATTTTACCCATTACACCTGTGACTGTTGATATATCCACCTTGCAGTTAAATTACAATACAGCAATCTTGTAGTCAGCACAGGTTATTTGTTGCCAAAAATACCGTGTATCGTACGAAAACATCACAGTTACGTGTTTTTTGACTTTTGCGCACCCAGCATTTTTTCATTGACGCAGCATCCACGTAAATCTTAAAACAGCAATTCTATATCACAACAGGTGAATTGAAATGTGCAAAAAATACCGTTTATTATACCAAAACATAACCAGTTTACGTGTTTTTTTGACTTTTGCACACCCAGCATTGTTCATATGACGCAGCATCTACGTAAATCTTAAAACAGCAATTCTATAAATTTACCACAGGTGAATTGAAAGGTGCAAAAAATACCCTTTATTATATAAAAACACGTAACAGTTATGTGTTTTTTTGACTTTTGCACACCCAGCATTGTTTCATTGACGCAGCATCTACGTAAATCTTAAAACAGCAATTCTATATTTACCACAGGTGAATTGAAAGGTGCAAAAAATACCGTGTATCAATACAAAAACATAATGGAACACATATTGCAAAATGACATTGTTTTTGCAAGATCTTTAACATAGCTATCAAAACCCTGTATTGAGACAACCCATTTAATACAATGAAAAAAAGAGAAACAAAGACATGGTGGGATTCCATCCTATTTTAAAAATGTGTTTTCTAGAATTAAACTACTAAAAAAAACAAGGGAGGTACAGGAAAACTTGACCAGATGTAGGTTATTCAGAGGACATGGAGTATGGAGCACGGACAGAGAACAAAGTACAGAGACAATTTCCTCCAGCACTTTGAGTAAAATGAGAAAAAGAATGCCAAGCAAAAGGGCACCTGGGTGTAACAGGAGCGTTAACCACCAGTATTTCCAAGTGAAGCTCAATTGGTCCGCACTCATACGGAGGGGCAAGCGCTACCCAGGTCTTGACTGTGTACTGAGGAAGGCTGAATTTCTCACACTTCCGCTTCCGCACTCTGCTTCAGCACGACAGTTTTTGTTGCTGCGTCATCAGGCATTTTAACCTGCCTGTTAATAAGATGACGGACGCCAGCCTGGCTCTCACCGCACACACTGTAAACTACCGGCCCTGGGACATGCTGTGGCACAGGACAGTTCTAGTCAATGTCCAGTTCAACTAAAATGGTGGTTGAAAGACTCCTTTTTCCGCACTTTGTAATCTGGGGGTCAGACAGGTTTAATGGTCATACTGTGGCCCAGGACAGGGACAGTATATGTCCAGTTCAACTAAAATGGTGGTTGAAAGACTACTTTTTGCGGCACTTTTTAAATCTGGGGGTCATGCAGGTTTGGGGCTCATTCTTCGTTCAAGTACAGGAATATTAAATTTCCAGTTCAAGTAACATGATGGTTAAAATAATACTGCCTTCTGGAAATTTTTGAATTTGTGGGAGATGCAGGTTTAAGGGTCATGCTGTGGTACAAGACAGGGATAGTGAATGGTCTGAGACTTTTTTTCTGTGACTTTTATAACCTAAGTGTGTTGCCTAAGATGTAGCATGTATCAATTTGACTGTTGTGGATGTTAATTTCAGCTTCTCCAGCCTTGTTTGGGTGTAAGAATGAAGGTGTTGTTGCTCTCCCATAGACTTTAATGGTAATCGCTCATAATCGATGCTCACTATCGAAAAACCTTATCGATAGCTGCCGACTATCGACTATCGCTCGATCTCGATAGCCAACGCAATCGCTCAACACTAGTGGGGAGGTTATAGGGTGACAGGTGGAGGTGATAGGGAGTGATAGATGGAGGTGAGGAGACTATGGGGTGTTAGGTGGAAGTGGGGAGGTTATTGGGTGATAGGTGGAGGTGAGGGGGCTATGGGGTGCTAGGTGGAGTTGGTGATAGGTGAACGTGGAGAAGTTATGGGGTGATAGGTGGATGTGAGGGGGCTATAAGGTGTTAGGTAAAGATGGGATGGTTATGGGGTGTTAGGTGTAGGTGGTAGGGAATGATAGGTGGTGGTAGAGTGTGATAGGTAGAGGTGAGGGTGCTATGGGGTGATATGTAGAGGTGGTGATAGGTGGAGGTGAGGGGACCATGAGGTGTTAGGTAAAGATGAGAAGGTTGGAGGTGTGGCCTAACTGTGATGAAGTGAGGACATATGGATCCTTTGGCATCCTGACAGAATCCTGCTGCATCTGACCTTTACTTGTGGTGTTTCTGGCTCTTTACCTGTCCAGCAGTGGCTACAGAAGTCAGGCAATCAGTCAGAGGCGTACGTAATACACCTTGATAGGCCTTTCTGTATGAAACACCATAGCACAAAAGTCTGTTTCAGCAAAAAGTGCTATTGATGCCATGAGTTAAACAGATCTAACTACTACTGACACGTCGTCGTTTACTGGAGCGGTGGACACTGAAAAAACAATGCTGGCTATTGCCTCCTGCCAATCTGCATCAACCTCCAAAATTGACCTTTGTCAGATGGATATTAACCGTCTCATGTATGATTTTGATAAAATACCTGAAAGGACCACAGATGCAGAGAGGAGATTGAGAGAGATAGAGAATATCTCTCAGTCTAATTAAGATGCTCTCCAAATCTTGCAACAGCAGATGAATGCCCTAAAAGCTAGAGCAGAGGATGCAGAAAACTGGGTAGAATAATGTGAGGATACTGTACCTGCCTGAGGGGGCTGAGCCAGAGCGGTTTGTTGAACATCTAATCAGAGATACTCTCCCTGAAATTGAGCCAAGTTGTTCCAAGTTTTTATAGTTGAACAGGCTCATTGGATTCCAACCCAGTCTCTTTCACCTAGGACACCTCCCAGTCCGTTTGTTATGAGAATACTTAACTACAGAGATATCGATGCAATCCTGACAGCTGCTAGGAAACGGGGAAATTTGATTCGAAGGTGCAAGACTTTCCTTCTACCCTGACTTCACCTCAGAGGTCCAAAAGAAGCGCCGTCAATTCTTTCAAGTGAGAGCCCGACTTCGTGAGCTAGGCCTCAAGTATGCAATGTTGTACCCAACAAGACTACGGGTGCAGGGCGGCAACAAAGCAGTTTTCTTCAATACTCCTGAGGAGGCATCAGATTGGCTGGACCGCAGACCACAAAATGGATGACAATATGACTTTTAACTCTGGGGGCTGATTTTGTAGGAAGGTGGAATTCTGGCTGATGTTTTATAGAGCAAATATAATATTTGTTCTTTATCATAGGTAAAAGTGATATATTGTGGAAATTTGAGGATTTCCTTTTTTTTTCCATCTCTCTTGTCACATGTTCAGATACACTTTTCTTATGCTTCAATAATTTTTTCTTTGTCAGATGGAGTTTGTATAATGGAGCTAATTACCGTTCCTCCTATCTATGGGTCTGGTAGGGAGTAGGTGTGGGAAGTGAAATGGTTTAGGCCCTCTTTCTACCGCTAGGCTGTGTTGGTTTTTTTCCTTTTTTTATAGGAGTTTAGGGTTGGGATGTGGTGCTCAGCTGATTTGGGGTGGGTTGAGCAGGGTGGGTTGTGGGAAGGGGAGTTTCTGTGATGGTGTGTATGTGAATGGTCCGGTACTTGGGCTTCTGGATTGTGCACAGGTCATATCTTTTTACAGCATAAAAGGCTATCTGTAAGCTGATATCACGGAACACCCATGGCCTCAACTGTAAAGTTAAGCAAGCATTAGTTTTCAACTACCTATGTTGACATAGTCCTGATATTATTATTCTTCAGGAGACACATCTTAGAGGTCAAAAAGTTTTAGCGCTTAAGAAACCATGGATCGGGTTGGCTTATCACGCTGTGTATTCTAATACCAGAGGGGTGTCTATTTTAGTGAACAAGGCATTACCTTTCCAAATCCTAAATTTACACCTTGACCAAGGAAACATACATTATCCTTCATGCTCTGATTATTAGTAAAGAATATCTGGTGACGGGGGTCTGTGTTCCGCCTCCGATTTCAAAAGGATATTACAATACCCACAAATTCCCTTTATTTTATTATGGGATTTCAGTGCTATTCTAGATACCCTCTAGATAGGCTCCACCCTTTTCCAACACATAATAATGCCAGTGCATATGGTTTGACTGAACTTTAGCACTGGCTACACACTGCAGATCGACGTTTTTCCTTTTTTTCGCCTGCCACTAGCATTTTCTCTTGTATCAATTTGGTCTTTGCTAGTAGGGAACTTTTACCACTAATTTCTGGAGCAGAGTATCTTCTGAGGGGTATATTGGACCAAGCTCTATTACAGGTAATAATTAACCAACTAGTTGATTTGCCCTCCAGATGCTGGAGGTTGAATTCTAAATGGCTGGAAGTTCCCTCAGTGGCGGATAAGTGTATGGTAGCAATGGAGGAGTACTGGCAGACCAATGCTGGTACATCTAGTTCTCTCACTGAATGGGTAGCTTTCAAGGCAGTCATGAGTGTGTCATGATTGATGGGATACAAGACATAGGAACATCAGTTTATCAAAGAGACTACTATCTTGAGTCAATGCAACTGTCCCCCAAGAGATCCTCCTGATGAACCCCGCAGTATGGAGGGGGGGAAACGCGTCGAGGATAAGGTTTGATGTATCTTAAGATGATGTTGCATAAATGTGCTTTCTTTTTGTTTCCTACATGGACAATGTATATAGTTATTGACCCTTTAATTGAAGGGGGAGGAAAAGGGAAATAATTTCCAGTGTCCTTATCAGTGGATTGTGAGCTCTTGGAGTACTTGGTATAGGACTCTATAGGAATAGTGATACTGTGTCTGGTTGCTGATTTAATGTATCTTTAAAGACAGTATAGAAATATATATTTGCCAATATTTTTGGTAGTCGATAGGGACATTTAGTATTAATAGGGTGAGCCCACAGAGACTAGGCCGTCCTTATCGGGACGATTACTTGGTCTAATTAAGGATAAGTGTAGGAATATTAGGTAGGGATAGAGTGTATATTTAGATTTAATTTTTGACTAGGATAGATTTAGATGCGCATTGCATCTTTTTATGGGTATATATTAAAAGTTATATTTTAGAGTGTGGATCTGTTTAGGATTTTTCTTCAGTGACAGGTTTAATACTGTGGCCACTTATAGAGCTAAACTAAGAAAGATGAGTTCTCTTGAGAGTGAATTGGTGACCAAAGAGATACATATAACAAATCCAGATGCTGATTCTAAGAAAGCATTTTTGGGAGCCCAAAGGCTATATGATTTACATCTTACAGAGTATACCCAGAAAAAGCTACTGGTTCAGTGTCAGGCTATATTTGCAGAAGGGGATAAAGGCGGTAAGGTACTTGATTTTCTCACATGGAAACAACACAAACAGTAGTCACTAGCATCTATTCAGAATCTGGTGCTTCCCTTTCTGGTCCCAAGGAAATTTGTAAGCAATTTGAATGTTATTAAACACAGTTGTTCAAAACTCAGGGCAATTGTTAAGGGAAGGCTTTAGATAATTTTCTGGATAGCATTCCCCTTACTCAACTCTCTGTAGAAGACCAGACGGTTCTGAGGGCCCCGCTCTCTGAGGGAGAAGTGCAGAGAGCGATTGGTCAGATGGCTACCTGGAAGTCACCAGGGCCAGATGGTTTTCCAATCAAATGGTATAAATTGAATATTGATCCTCACAGTGCTTGCCTGACAGAGCTGTTCCAGTGTGCCCTGGAGTCTTTAATTTTGCTGTCATCTTTTTATGATGCCACTATTTTGTTGATACATAAGGAGAAGAAGCCAGTTGACCAGTGCAGCTCCAATAGGCCAATTTCACTCTTCAATTTGGATTTGATCTTGTCCCTGTAGGGTTCATCAATCTGGGTTCATGCCTGGGAAAACTACAGATATCAACCTACGTAGATTGTATACCAACTTGCAATTTAAGCATGACATTGACAGTCATCATGTAGAAGCCGTTTTAGATAACAAGAAGGCGTTCGATTCAGTAGAATGAAGTTTTATGTGGGACGTGTTGTCACGGATGTAATTTCTGTGACAACACGGTTGCATTTGATCTATCTGAAACCAACAGCTAAGGTGCGTGTGAATGGTTATATTTCGGTTCCCTTTCCTTTGGAGCGAGGCACTAGGCAGGGGTGTTCCCTCTCCCCTCTGCTGTTTGCTCAGGTTATGGAACTACTTTCAGTGCTCATTACTAGTCGTCCGGATATTGTGGGATGGACAGTAATAGGCATCACAGAGAAAGTATCGCTTTATGTAGATGATCCTAATTCGTCGCTAGGGGATTTGCTGGATGTGGCGGATATATTTGGTTCTTTTTCAAGCCTGTGGGTAAATTGAGCCAAATCGGTGCTCTACCCAATTGATGACCTGTCGAGTTGTGCTATCTCTGAAAGACCTAAGTTATTGGTAGTTGATAAAATCTGGGGATTATGATTCATAAAGATTTTTACAGATTCGCTGACTTAAATATAAACCCGATAATGCAAGTTGTCAACCGAAAGTGTAAAGTCTGGGAGGGATTACCTTTAACTTTGGTAGGTCATATTAAAATTTTTAAAATGGCTCTACTTCCCAAATTCTTGTATCTGTATCTCTCCATTCCTAAATCTCATTTTGCTAGTGTAGACAAGTTAATGACCCATTTCCTTTGGAGGAACCAAGTCCCTAGATTGAACAGAGCTATTTGAGGGCACCATGTGAAAGGGGTGGTTTAGCTCTACCAGACTTGTATGGATATTATGTCTTGGTTCAACTATCATACGCAGCATGGTGAATACGGGCAGATGCAAATAACCTGGCGGTGGTGTTGGAAGTAGGCTTGGTAGGTTCATATGAGGCACTGACTAATATAGTATAAAGGGAGATACCTAGTTGTTCCCCGAACTTCTTTAATGGCGGCCATGGTAGCGGTTTGGAAGAGGTTTATAGTGGTGATTGGTGAGAGTGGAGGAGTGAAGTCTTGGTCTCCGTACTTTGTGGAGGAATCCTACACTCCCTGAGTTACTGTCCCTTCCGGATTTTGAGTTTTGGCCCCAGAAGGGTCCGAGGTACCTCACGCATTTGAATTTAGACAGAATATTTTTCTCCTTCGCAGACCTTCAGCAATCCTTTGCATTCCCTCCTTCAGTTTTTTTATCATTATCTACAACTTAGTTAAGTTTGGGGGAGGGAAGAAAGCACTGGAATGTGGTCGGTTGGAATTGGTAGCTAAAAGGAAGTTTCTCCAAAAACCTGTTTCTTCCATTTACAAGGTCATTATGCTCAGCCGTGACTCGCCTCTGGAAAAATCTTTTGTGAAATGGCAGGAGGATAACCCAAGTTTAGAAAGGTGCCATGTGGAGGAATTAACCTCTACCTGACGTTCCGCGGTTATTAGCACAAGGGACCAACTTATACATTGTAATTGGTTGCAAGCTCTTGCGAGCAGGGCCCTCACACCTTGTGTCTCATCTGTAAGTAGCTTTTCATTGTGCAAAGTATGTCTTTTTGTCTGTACCTACACCCTCAATATTGTAAAGTGCTGCGAAATATGTTGGCACTGTATAAATAAAGGTTATTATTATTATTATATGTGAATGTGGATCGTAAAACAATGAGCTGTATGTGAATGAGGGAGCTATAACAGTGAGCTATATGTGGATGAAGTGCAAATAGAGAAAACAACCAGCTCACCAGAACACCTGCGCCGAGCACGTACTCGCCGGCAAAGCGAGTAGTCCAGAAAAAGAGATGAATGTCCAGCTCGGCTTAAGATGCAGTAAAATCCACGTTTATTGAAGTGAAGTAAAACACAAGACTCCAGACAAATTTTTTACCGTTTTCAGGCCTTTGACATCGGGGCCCTTACTAGCCAATTAAGCAACACAGAACACCCTTAAGCAATTTTAATTATTGGATCACAAAAATGGAAAATTTATAGCGGTCAAAATGGACAAAAAAAAACAAAAAAAAAAAAGTAACGGGGAAAATCCAAAGGGATTACAAAAAAACAAACATTAATATGCAAAATCAAAATCCTCCTACTGTTAGACCATATGGCAATCTTGTCTCAAAGTGAAGATCCAAAAAGACTCCGTTTTATAAAAATTTTTGCGGTCTCCCCCCCTGGGGGGAAACTGACTTTTCTTCTTTGTATTGAAAGTGTTGCACAACTCCCCGATATATTGGATGCCCTACGCACACAGCAGATAAAACCGTTGCACAAAACCCCAGTATCAATAAAGTTTTTATGCATCTTTCACTTTCAATTTCAACCACATATTGAACCAACATTGGAGACAAAATTTCTAAATAAAAAACTACTGTGTGTTTTCAATTTACATACTGTTTTATAGTATATCCTTACCGTTTTTAAGGATTAAAGTAAAAGGGCTGTTGGCACACTAAACAAAGCATCTGCCCTGACCGCACTAAAACATCCGGGAAACCGCAGCCAATAGTTTGTGAATTGCTCAAAAAAAGCTCGGGGATAATCTGCTTTAATAGGGGCCCCTTTTAGCAACACATTTAAAACCTGCAGTGAAACAAATTACCCAAAAGGGACTAACTAAGTATTTGGAAAATATTTTTAATAATTCAGAAAAGTAAACTCCACACATATGTATTAAAAAACTAGGGCATCTTAGATTTCTGGGGGAAATAGCAGACATATTTGATTTTCAATCAACACTCAGGATTTATGTAGGGCAATAATTCTTGGCACGTTTAGATTCCAGTGGATCTTTTGATTTTTAAAACCTTTGTTCTATATTTGGGAAATTTCTACAAAAAAAACACCCAAAATTGAACAAGACGTCGGCCCTCAAAAACACCAACAAGAAAAATTTTTTTATATTTTGGGTACAAGACTGGCATGTAAGATGGGTTACCCCCCGGTTTCTTTTCGGGGGGTGGAAATAGATACATGCCTGATGAACCCCTCAACGCAAACCAAAAAATCAAAGGGAATAGATTGTGATGAAAAACAAATTTCAAAAGAAAAAAAATTGAATTGAAAATTTTTTCCGTAATTCTATGGCCCCAATCCCCCCCCCCCCCCCCCCCCCCCCAAACAAAAGGGGGGCATCTTTAGCGGCCATACCAAACAATATCAGCACAAAAGGGTTAGATCGAAAAAAGAAAAAAGGATTCCCACCAGGCCATGTAAATATTTCAATGATGGGGAAAAATTGGCTCCCATTTGGGGACCGTGTCTGCAAATAAAATACACCTCAAATTTAAAGAAAGTGTTTCAAAAAGGGAAAAAAACAATCATTGAACCTTTTAAATATGGGTTGAAAATCACTGTAGTGTTAAGGAAAACCAAGACAAACCAGAGACAGCTGATCATGTGGGGAATGGTGAAAGATTGTACACACTTTAATCCAAAAAAAAGTTAGAAATGCCCTTGGAATTCCGGAAAAAATTTAGGACATCACCATCCCCTTAAAAACCCCCTTCTTTTTTACAAGGGGGTTTAAATACTGTCCCCAACCTGATAGGTTCTCATTAAAAAACCTAAACCCCCAACTATGGGCTAATGGGGGGGGAAACCCCGGGGTTTGTAATTTTGGGAAAAAGAAGAAAATACTATGACCGGAAAAAGATGGAATTAACGAATCTCTCTGTTTATTGAAAAGACCTAACCAAAACCCTCCTGTATTAACCTAGTGAGTTTTTTAAAAAACAAGAGGTAGGGGGAATGAAGGGACCCCATATTATTTTCATTTAAAGTAAAGCAAATTTTCCACTTTATTTTATTTCCCGTCTAATATACCACCCCCACCCTTTCGCCTGGGGAACAATGATTCTTTCGTTCTCCAATCACAGGGTTTTCTTTCTGCAATGGGTTTGATTATTCGGGCTCTAACAAATTAAGAATGAATCAATGACTTTTCTCTTCCTCCTGAAAAAGATTAATGAAGTGTTCGTGATTGGTGGGGTAAAAATACCTATTTTCACATTATAATTAGAGGAAAAAGGGGAAACTTCAACAGACACAAACCTTCGCTACCTTTCCGGGTTTTGGGCCCCCGGGGCCCTTTTGTTTGCCCCCGTGGGGTAAACAATGAATATATGTAATAAGGGGGTTAAACAGACACATGTGAATTAAGGGACTACAATAGTGAGATATATGTAAATGTGGGGGTATATGCAGGGCCGGGACAAGGCATTCTGGTGACCTAGGCAAGTATGACCAATGGCGCCTCAAAAAAAATAAAAATTAAATCTGGCCCTAACTAACCACTACCTGCGCCCTCCCCCCTAAGGGGATGTAAAGGGGGGGGGGGGGGGGAACACAAATTCCGAACACAACAGGGAAAAGGGGGGTGTATTGGGATTATTTTTTATGAAATTATTTGTGTAAAAAAACCCCTACATTAACCCATATAAAAAGAGTAGGGGGATGGGGGATTATATAGGCAGGGGAGGGCATAGGGGAGGTATATGGCCACATATATAGGGAGAAGGCTTGAAAGTCTATGTGGAAATATATAATATATATATATAATAATATATATATATTTTATATAAAATATTAATATAAATATATTATATAAAAAGAAAGGGCAAGGCTATAGGGGGCCAAATCTAACAGCGGGATAGTGTAGGCTATAGGTGAATAAAAGCAGACAGGGATTAAGACTACAGGGCCATATATATAGGCAGGCAGGGCTTTGAGGAGGCTATGGAGACTATATATAAATAAATAAATAATAATATAATAATATATAGGCAGGCAGGGCTTTGGGGAGACTATAGGGGCTATATATATAGGTAGGCAGGGCTATATGGCCATATATACAGGCAGGCAGGACATTAGGGAGGCTATAGTGGCTATAAATAGGCAGGCAGGGCTATAGGGGCTAGATATAGGCAGGTAGGGCTATAGGGGCCATATATATAGGCAGGCAGGGCTATATGGGCTAGATATATAGACAGGGCAGGGCTATAGGGGCTAGATATATAGGCAGGGCTATAGGGGACAGATATATAGGCAGGCAAGGCTATAGGGGCTAGATATATAGGCAGGCAGGGCTATAGGGGCCAGATATATAGGCAGACAGGGCTATAGGGGTCATATATATGTATATATATATGTATATATATAGGCAGGCATGCAGTGCTATAGGGGCTAGATATATAGGCAAGCAGGGCTATAGGGGCTAGATATTGTCACTGACGCCCCTGCGACCACTGTCCTGGGTCGCAAGCGCGCCCGTGCTCCTGCTCCCAGCGGAGCCCCGTCCCGCACGTCGGGTTAGGGGTCCGCTCACCTCCCCGTCCCTTCCGGCATCCACTTACCCGGCCACGCTCCTGCTCAGCCTGTCTCGGTCCCCCAGCGCGTGGCTCCGCCCCTAGGGCGAGCGTGCGCCGGCAGTTTGAAATTTAAAGGGGCAGTGCGCCGGTAATTGGTCATTGCCGGGCACTGCTCCTATTTAAGTCCGGCCTCTTCTTGGCGGCCTTCGGCGGATCCTTGGTGTATTTCCCGTTGGAGAAAGCCTTCCTAGTATTGTCTATTCCCGTCTACCGTGTACCGAATCTCGAGCTTACGTTTACCGACCACGAACCTTGCTGCCAGCCCTGACCTTCTGCCTGTCTACGTTTACGAACCAGAGCCGCCTGTCCTGATCTCCTGCCTGTCCCCGACTACGAGCCTGCCTGCCGATTCCGTACCTCGCCTACCCTTGGCCGCCACCGCAGGCAAGCCCCGCCAGTGGAAGTGACCTGGTAGACTCCCGCCGCAGCAAGACCATCCCGCTTTGCGGCGGGCTCTGGTGAATACCGGGACCTACTTAGATTCCACTCCCTGGTGTGGGCTTACGCCATCGCCTGCGGTGGTCCAGTGGATCCACCTCCAGACCGTTACAGATATATAGACAGGCAGGGCTATAGGGGCCATATATATAGGCAGGGCTATAGGGGCTAGATATATAGACAGGGCTATAGGGGCTAGATATATAGACAGGGCAGGGCTATAGGGGCCAGATATATAGGCAGGCAAGGCTATAGGGGCTAGATATATAGGCAGGCAGGGCTATAGGGGTCATATATATATATGCAGGCAGGCAGTGCTATAGGGGCTAGATATATAGGCAAGCAGGGCTATAGGGGCTAGATATATAGTCAGGCAGAGCTCTAGGGGCCATATATATAGGCAAGTTGGGCTATAGGGGCCATGTATATAAGCAGGCAGGGCTATAGTGGCTAGATATATAGGCAGGCAGGTCTATAGGGGCTAGATATACTGGCAGGCAGGGCTGTAAGGGTCATATATATATATATATATGCAGGCAGGGCTATAGGGGCTAGATATATAGGCAGGCATGGCTATAGGGGCTAGATATATAGGCAGGCAGGTCTATAGGGGCTAGATATACTGGCAGGCAGGGCTGTAAGGGTCATATATATATGCAGGCAGGGCTATAGGGGCCAGATATATAGGAAGGCAGGGCTATAGGGGCCATATATATAGGCAGGCAGGGCTATAGGGGCCATATATATAGGCAGGCAGGGCTATAGGGGCTATGGTCCACTATTTTGAACAGTTGGCCAGTCAGTCACTGAGTGGCTACACTTACTGTATAACAGTCCTTCACTGACTTATAAAGCAGCGGCTGTCTGACTGCAGCGATGTTATCGGCGGCTGCTGCTGCTCGGCTCGCCACTTACTCCGCTGCGCAGCGCCGTCTTCTGTTGAGCACATGACCACAGGCGCCGCGCAGCTACGTGCCTCTGTTCTGTCCTCCGGGCACCTGCATGTTTGGAGTAGTCAGAGACAGTCAGTCAGTCACAGTCTGTTACTGCTCCGACTCTACCTGCGTGTCCGCTGCCGCTGCCACACAGGAGAAACATGCAGGCGCCCGGACGACAGAACTGAGGCACATAGCTGTGGGCGCCTGTGGTCATGTGCTCAGCAGAAGACGGCACCGCTCAGCGGATTAAGGGCGGACCGAGCAGCAGCAGCCGCCGATAACAGCGCTGCAGTCAGGCAGCCGCAGCTTTATACAGTAAGTCTGTGAAGGACTGTTATACGGTAATATTTGTGCAGCCCCCCACGTGACAGGTAGAGGTGGCGCCCTAGGCCATCACCTACCTCTGCCTACCCATCGTCCTGGCCCCGGGTATATGTGAATGAGAATCGTAAAATTGAGCTATATGTGAATTATAACAGTGAACTATAGATGAATGAAGGGGCTACAACAGTGAGGAATATGTGAATGAGGGGCTACAATAGTGAGATATATGTGAATAAGAGGCTACAACAGTGAACTATATATGATTGAGGGGCTACAATAGAGAGATACATGTAAATGAGGATGGTAAAACAGTGAGCTATATGTAAATGAGGATGGTAAAACAGTGAACTATATGTAACTGAGGATGGTAAAACTGAACTATATGTGAATGAGAGGGCTAAATCAGTGAGATATATGTGAATGAGGGGGTCTAAAGCAGTGCGATATATGTGAATGAAGGGGCTACAACAGTGAGCTATATGTGAATGAGGGGGCTATAGCAGTAAGAAAAATGTGACTAAGGGGACTATGGCAGTAATCTTTTTGTGACAGAGGGGGATACAGCAGTGGGCTATATGTGAATAGGGGGGCTACAGTAGTTAGCTATTTGGAACATCAGACTTTAGCAGTTGGCTATACACTACTCAAAGGGATATTTGGCTTTTGGTTGAAACTTCAGGATAAAATGTCTAGATTTTTTTTAATGCACTAAATGATACTTTCTCTTAACTTTAGAATGCACATGTCCAACTGTCCAATGTTTCGGTGCTTTTTGCACAATTGCTGATCTCTAACAAGGAGCTTAATGGCAAAATTCCCAATAGGTGTTTGATCTCTGAATGGCCCAATAAATTTAGGCGATCAATTTGAAATGGGATTTGAACAGTCCTCCTCATCATGCTTTTCACATTTTGACATCATGACACCAAGACAACCAAGAATAAACCAAAATTATTTATATTTGCCAAATGCCAGAATAATGAAAGTGAGAGAATTTTTTAAGGTATTTGTATTACTTTCTGCAAAGTCAGAAGTTTACATACACTAGGATTACTATGCCTTTAAACGATTTTGGATAGCCCATATGATGATGACATGTCTCTGGAAGTTTCTGCTAGGTTTATTGGCAACATCTGAGTTGATTAGAGACACACCTGTGGATGTATTTTAAGTCACACCAGAAACACACTGCAACTGTGTGTAACATCATGGGAGAGTCTAAAGAAATCAGCCAAGATATTAGCATGAGAATTGTGCACTTGCACAAGCCTGAATCATCCTTAAGTGCAATTTCCAGATACCTGAAGGTGCCTCGTTCATCTGTACAAACAATTATACACAAGCACATACAAGATGGGAATGTCCAGCCATCATACCGCTCAGGAAGGAGATTGGTTTTGTGTCTCAGAGATGAATGTGCTTTGGTCCAACATGTGCATATGACCTCAAGAACAAAAGCAAAAGACCTTGTGAAGATGCTGGGGAAGCGGGAAAAAGTTTTGTTCTTACAGTGAAAGAGACTATATAAACGGGGCTGAAAGGCCACTCTGCCCAGAAAAGCCATTATTCCAAAAAGAAACTTTAAAAATGCCAGATTAATGTTAACAAATGCACACATGAACAAAGACCTACATTTTGGGAGACATGTCCTGTGGTCTGACAAAACTGTTTGGCCAGCCCATAATGACTATCGTTACATTTGAAGGAAATAGGGAGAAGCATGGAAGCCTAAGAACACCACCCTAACTGTGATATACGAGGCTGGCAGCATCATGTTGTAGGTTTCTTTTGCTGCAGGAGGGACTGGTGCACTTCACAAAATAGATGCCATCATAGGAAAAAGATTATTACAATACGAAAAAAAAATGAAAAAATTTCAATAAAACAAGGACCCGGAGCATACCCCAAACTGGTTACGGAGTGATTAAAGTATAACCAAGTTAATGTTTTAAATTCCCACAAACCCCTATCTCAACCCTATTGAAAATGATGGGCAAAGCAAAAAAGGGCGGGTTTTGGAAAAAGCAACCTACAAACAGGGCCTTCACCTAAAACGGGTAAGGGTTTATTCTGATTTCAGGGCAGAAGTGAGAAAAACATCAATGGTTTTTTTAAAAATTAGTTATGTAAACTTCGTCCAACTATAAAATTTTATATATATATTTATTTTAATATAAATATATTTATATATTTTTTTTTAACAAAAGGGAGTAGCTTTTTTTTTCCACAGGATAATGTAAAAGGGGGCCCCTATCTTTTGGGGTGCCACTACCCTTGCGTACAGTCTGCACAAAGGGTGGAGCTTGAGATATCAAGTAAAATAGTAACCAGTACTCTTTAAAGCGCTTTTTCCCCCTCTCCTCCTTTTTTCTTTCTCTTGAACTCCCCCTTCTAATATCGTTTCCCTTTTCCCAAAAAATTTTTGGTGCATATGTACTTATACTCAACATTTCTCATTACGTTTGCAGGGACCAATTGAAAAAGGGGCCATTGGGGCGAAAACGATGATATTGATGATTGTCCGCACAACAAATTTCCCCGGGGTTGTAACATATCATTTTCTGAATAAATTTGAAAAATCCTTAGGGGAATTTTTTGCATGTAAATAAAAAAAAAAACTAAATAGCACCTGCAGTGTGCAGGGATTTTTTTCAAACTGTTAACCCTTTACCGACATTTGCCGTAAATTTCCATAATATTGACCAGGGAGGAAGAAGTGGGATCCTTCTAATCCCGGCCCTTTTAAAAAACCATTTTGGGGCTTGGAAAAACCCCAAAATTCAACATCTAAATTTTTGAAATTTGGGGCTGCCATGGCTATCTTATTAATACTTTTTTAACCTATTTTTTTTTTAAATTTTCTAGGAAAAGAATAAATGTAAACAAAGAAAATAATTTGGGGGAACATGTATGAACGGCTGCGCCTATATCTGCCCTTTTTAGCCCGTACAGCGCGCCCATTTTTAAATTTTAAAAATCTCCCGCACACCCCCTTTTTGGGCGCATTACAAGCACCCGCGGGGGGCCTTTGTAAATGCGCCCTATCTGTGGGGTGCGGGGGGGCACTAGAAAATAGTTTTATAAATAAAAGGGTAATTTCAAAATGGGATACCCCGAGCCAGAAAGTCCCCTTGCATGAATGCGCCGATTTATCCCCTTAAGGGGTTCTAAATCAGGTGCATTCTATCCATTATTAGCGCATGAAAAATTTGGCTTCACAAGCCAAATTTATGCATGCACCCTATGTTATTAATGGCAAAAGTAAAGGGGAAAATGTAAAAAAGCGAACCCAGAAGAAAAATTTGGAAAAAAAAAATGGAAAAACGAAGAAACAAAAAAGAAAGAAGGCAGTAGGAATAAAAACTTTCAGGAAAAAAAAAGAAAAGCAAACAAAAAGTATCAAAAATTTAAAGGAAAAAAAGATATAAAAAGTACATGAATTGTAATACAAAAATAAAAGAAAATTTTAATCTTTCCCCGTCCAGGGGTTTTACCCCTCCGACCAAGCATTTTTCATTTTCTTTTATACCAAAAGGTTTGAATTTATTAAAAACCTTTTCACGTGTTAATTTTCCCAAATTTTGTAAAAAAACATTTTTTTTTTTTTTTAACAGCAAAAATGTTTTAAAATAAGTTTTTTTAATTGGCACTTTTCGTCATGATGTTTTTTGGTTCTTTTGGGGGGGGGAGCTAAAAGGGGCATTTTTTGGGTTTTTTTAGTGTTTTATAAAATGTTATTTTTTGTATGTTTTTTTAATTATTATTTTACATATTTTGCCCCCCATAAGGTCAGAATAAGACCTTTGAGGGGCATTTTTATGTAATTATTTTTCTGATTTCCCTTGTATCTGATGCTGATATAGACTACTCAGAAAAATTAAGGATATTTTGGTTTTCAGGTAAAATTTATGTAAAAATGTCACACTATAGTGTCCTGAAAGTAGGCTGTTTAAGTTGTTGCAATGTTAATTTTCTCATCTCAAACAATTTCGTGAATCAAAAGCCAACAACAATAGAGGGTATACACCATCTATAATGTTAAAGTCTTAATAACATGTCTTGGGATTGACACCCAATTACATTTTATTATGATGCCTCCAAGCTGTTCACAAGCATTATGAAATGCAAAGGGATGGTATTCACTCGTGAAAGGTGCACCCCAGCGTTTATTTTCGGGAACAGAGTTTTAAAAAATTCACAAAGTGGCGATCCCCAGGTTTTTTAGAGGGTCTAGGTCTGGAGAAAGTGCAGGTCACTATTTGGAAATACCCCAATCTCCACTAGCCGTTCCTTAATGATGTGACCTGGATGAGCTGGAGCATGTGTCCATGAAAGATGAAAATTAGCCCTTTTGTTGTTCAAGCAAGGGCGCATTGACTGGATTAGTGATGTTATTCTTAGTAGTGAGGCTCTTACAAATACCATTCACAAAGTGTAGAGCAGTGCTGTATTGACTAGACACACCTGCCCACACTGTAACACCATCACCAAAAGTTCTTCTGGTCACAACAGTGGCTGATGCATAGTGCTTTCCTTAACATCTCCAGCATCGTAGACGGATATCATTTCTTATTTTTTTTCTTACACAACCTCTTTAAGCTCCCTGTTAGAGATCAGCAAGTTGTGTAAAAAAGTACTGAGACATTGAATAGTTGGACATGTGCATTCTAAAGCTGAGATGGTCTCATTTAGTGCATTAAAAAAAAATTCAAGAAATTTTATGTTCATCCTGAAATTTCAACCAAAAGACAAGTGTCCCTAACTTTTTCTGAATAGAGTATTAGCCCCATTTACAGGAGAAATACAGCGAAAATACATGCTCTGAAGTCACTGCAGAGCTGATCTGGGTCTGATAAGACCCAACAGCTCATGCAGTTACCAAGCCCGGTAGGCTTCCTGTCTATCCATGAATATAGTATTATCTGTGTATCTACAGCAATCGGGAAGGCAGGGACATAATAATGCATCCTTGCCTTCTCAGTGAAAAGCACGGCTAACGCTGACTGCCCGCTCTCCACTCATGCAGCTGCACAATCAGTGTGCAGTTATGCACTCTGCACAAACATTCCAGAATGTCCGTGCAGAGTTATACCACCAATACCTGGACGTGTATAGTCAACAGGCGGTCGTCATGTACTTAAACAATAAGCAATGCAAGATGAAATAATGATTGCTAGTTTAAGGCACAGATGTTGTGATTGGAACCAAGGTGACCGTAAAGTAGTACGTTGAAAACAAATATAAGGGTGATCGGCCAGCCAAAATTCCAAATGATAATTAGGGTATGTTCACACGGCGTGTTGGGTCCCTTTTGTCAGGGACTGTCAGGGACGCACACAAAGACACAGACAAGTAAGGCCCTGACACTGGTCCCAGCCTCTGTGCCTGCCTTTTGGGGAACCCGACTCCTTAATAGGCCGGCTCCAACCAGAAACTGTTTGGCTGCACTGGTATAGTGCGACACAGACGGGACAAACAGACACAGAACAATAAACATAGTCGGGCGGTGTTCAAAAGTCAGCTACAATACGGGCAGAAAGGTCCAGAATCGTGAGACAAAAGAATAACCGGGGGCAAAGCGAAAGGGTCGGGAGATCACAAAGAAGAACAGAAGAGAGCAGGCAACTATAGGGCAATGACCAAAATAGCAGGGAAAGCCGGAAGGAAGCAGAGACCTTATTAGGAAAAAGATGAAAGGTAGAACTGAAGCAATAGGCAAAAGGGAAAAAAAGACCAGATAGGAGAAGAAAGGCTGTCACTCAAGAAGAACAAAATTAACCAATTAGTGGGGCTGGAAGATTCCTGGCCACGGCGTTGGCCAGAAAACAATTAGCAAACCCTCACAAAATAAACCCATTCACATTATTGATAAGAAACGTAGTCTAAGTCAAAAACCATGGTTTACGTCGTACTGGCCGTGGCCGGCGACCAGAGCCAAAAGACGGGGGTGTTTCAGGCACAATCATGACACCTTTTGGATGCATTCAAAAGCGCTGCGTCAATTGCATCCAAAACGCATCCAACACGCAGGTGCGTGTTTGGATGCATTTTGTCTGCAACAGGAACACACCCTATAGTTTTAAATAGGTTGTCTCCTGCATCTTTCGGATGAAGAATGGACATGACAATTGTCTGAACGGATCCGAAAGACGCATCACAAAGACACGTCAGCGATCACTCGTCTGAACGCCAATGCGTGTTTTACAATTGAAAACAAATTTTGTTGGGTCCTTTTAATCCAAAACACGATCAAACACGCTCAAAAACGGACGAAAATTTTGGGATCCAACACGGTGTGAACAAAACCCTATTTTCTTGGATAATTTCAATAGGAGTTAGGCACGGATTTCCATTCTTGAGAAATTTTGCAACTAGTGCTTAAAACATAAAACCAAGTCCTTAATTGGTAAGGAAAAGCATCTAGACCAATATAAAATACTCTAATTCTGGGTGTACACTATAGGTAAATTCAAAACATTTTAAAAAAGATGGGTAACCTGTTTCCATAATATTATGATAACTTTACACCCCAACAAAAAAACAAGGGACCACCTCCAACCCCTGAATGCCCAAAAAAGGTTTGGGGAAAGCAAAAATGAATATAAATAAAACCCTAGGGATCAAAAAAACCCCAAATGGGTTTTTTTTTCCCTTATTTTTTTAAACCACAACTACACCTTTAAACCCTCCGCCTAGGCCAAAAATTTTTTTAGACCATATAAAAAAAACTACTTAAATTCAGAGTAATTAAAATATCCTTTAAGAAAAAGACCCCCAAACAAATTTTCAATGTACCCAAAAACTTTTTTTTCCGGACATATTTTGTTTTAAAAAGGTTTCAATATACAATATCAGACACTGCTCATCTGTGGCTGATCTGATTGATTGAAAGATGTAGCCAATAATTATAAACATTGTATTTGTAAAAGTTTTGTATAAGTGAAGTGCAAGCAGTGACTGCCGGTCTAGTAGCACCACTCTCAGGGGCGGGACGACGGGTAGGCAGAGGTAGGCGATCGCCTAGGGCGCCTACCTCTGCCTATCCCTAAGGGGCGCAGGCAGGGCCCCGAACCTCGCCGGGCTCCAGGCCGCTGCCGTGGGCCTGAAGCCGGCGGTCTCTTTGACCCCTTCTGCGAGCAGATAGCGAGCACTCCCTGCTCCGCAGACAGTGTCGGACTCGCTCACCGGAAGATCGCTGGATTCTCCGGTAAGCCGCAGGGCCGACACAGCGGGGCCGCCGGGTCCTCACACCGCTGAGAACCCGCCGCGGCCCCGCTGGCAGCGTCGCGATGAAGTGATGTCATCGCGACGCTGCCTCTCCTCGGGCGCAAAGCGCGTCACAGGCCGTGCGCCCGAGGAGCTGTCGGAGGAGCGTCCGGCGCTGGAGGCGGGGCCCAAAGAGGAGCGCACGCCCGGGCACAGTAAGTATGAATGTTTTGTTTTTTACCTGCCTGTAGCCCCCATAAGCCTGCCTGTGGCCCCTATACCTGCCTGTAGCCCCTATACGCCTGCCTGTAGCCCCTATATACCTGCCTGTAGCCCCTATACGCCTGACTGTAGCCCCTATACGCCTCCCTGTAGCCCCTATATACCTGCCTGTAGCCCCTATACACCTGCCTGTGGTCCCATACATCTGCCTGTGCCCCTATACGCCTACCTGTAGCCCCTATATACCTGCCTGTAGCCCCTATACGCCTTCATGTAGCCCCCTATATACCTACCTGTACCCCTAT
This sequence comes from Phyllomedusa bahiana, assembly GCA_025379985.1. Classification (NCBI taxonomy): domain Eukaryota; kingdom Metazoa; phylum Chordata; class Amphibia; order Anura; family Hylidae; genus Phyllomedusa; species Phyllomedusa bahiana. The sequence continues at coordinate 45,595 of JAODAL010002049.1, forward strand.
ACTCCTACCTGTAGCCCCTATATACCTGCCTGTAGCCCCTATATACCTGCCTGTAGCCCCTATACGCCTACCTGTAGCCCCTATATACCTGCCTGTAGCCCCTATACGCCTACCTGTAGCCCCTATATACCTGCCTGTAGCCCCTATACGCCTACCTGTAGCCCCTATATACCTGCCTGTAGCCCCTATATACCTGCCTGTAGCCCCCATATGCCTGCCTGTAGCCCCTATATGCCTGCCTGTAGCCATTATATACCTGCCTGTGGCCCCTATATACCTGCCTGTAGCCCCTATATACCTGCCTGTGGCCCCCATACGCCTCCTGTGGCCCCCAAAACGCCTGCCTGTACCCCATATACCTGCCTGTAGCACCTTTATACCTGCCTTAGCCCCCATACGCCTGCCTGTGGCCCCCATACCCCTGCCTGTGGCCCCATACACCTGCCTGTGGCCCCCATAAAGACGCCTGCCTGTAGCCCCCATACGCCTGCCGTGGCCCCATACCCTGCCTTTTGGCCACATACGCACTGCCTGTGGCCCCCTAAAACGCCTGCCTGTGGCCCCCAGCCCTTAGCCCCCTGTGGACCTATACGCCTGCCTGTGCCCCATACGCCTTGCCTGGCCCCCATACGCCTGCCTGTGCTCCTATCGCCTGCCTTGCCCCTATACCCCTGCCTTTTGCCCCCATCTCGCCTGCCTGGGCCCCCATTCGCCTGCCTGTGGCCCCCATACACCTGCCTGTGGCCCCATATGCCTGCCTGTGGCCCCCATTCGCCTGCCTGTGGCCCCTATATGCCTGCCTTTGGCCCTATATGCCTGCCTGTGGCCCCTATACACCTGCCTGAGCCACCATCCGCGAGCCTGAGCCCCGATATGCCTGCCTGTGGCCCCTAGCTATATACATGCCTGAGCCCCTATAGCTATATAACCTGCCTAAGGGTTCCCCTATAACTATATACCTGCCTGAGAGTGACCATATATCTATATACCTGCCTGAGTGCCCCTACATTTATATACCTACCTGTCTAAGGGGACAATATACATATACCTGCCTGACTGAGAGGGCATATCTATATACCTGTCTAACTGAGGGACTTATATACCTATAATTAAGAAGTTGCTAGAAAATGTGGGGATCTAAGAAAATTTTTTGTCCAAATCTGCAGGGACGAGTATTGGCCGGGAGCAATCAGCATGAAGGTGTGAACCGGATAAAAAAAGGGAACGTGAACGACGCTGAACGAAATATGTCTCCGGTGAGTCACTAAATATAACTTTCAGTGTAAACACTTATATTTCTGCAGAGCGTCTACATACAATTAGTGTCTACCGCTATATGGTCACTATATGGCGGTGGTATATGTCTTCAGAGCCTGTGTACAGCTGATAGTCACATGTGGGGGTTGCGCTTGGTTAGGGTCTTGCAGGATTATTTGATTCTTAAGTAGTAATAGTTTAGGGTCTTGGTTTTGTAGAAGTGTTTTTAGTAACAATCATTCTCCCCGGTAGATTTTTCTTCAAGTGTAGGTGGGAAATTTTTTGGTGCGATATTTAAAGGGGATTACACTGTCATATGGAGGGGAGCGATTTTGAAAAAGCAAATTTGTCAGGGTTTATTTTTCATTGTGCAGTGACTGCTGAGGGAGAGGACAGAGCTATGTGGAATATGCAGAAAATTAGTGACAGGACCTGGCGCAGAGGTGAGAGGAATTAGTGTGTCTTGGGGTGGGGGGGGGGGGGGGGCGCCATTGGCTGTACTCGCCTAGGGCACCAAAATGCCGTGTCCCGGCCCTGACCACTCTACAATACAGTACAGAACTACATGTTTTGTACTGGTCTTTACATGTCTCAGAGTGAGCTGCTCTTTTGGGTACATGACCTAAAGAAGCTTCTATCAATAATATAGAGAGTGATCTCTAATATCTATCAGCTCTTTCTGACTATACTCTGTTATATGTAAGAACTTGCTTTACCTGTGTTAGCTGCTTCATTTTCTTTAGTTACCTACTTTTCATTATATTGGGTGACATTTTGGGGCTTCGGAACCAATCACCAGTTTTCTACAGAGTTATAGTTTCAACATACAATGGTAGTCCCAGGACAAATTAATATGTTATGCTTATGGAACACTGTAGAACTGATCATGGCCCTAGAGGTCAAGTACCCTAGGGGGACTAAAACGTAAAAAAAAAATATAAAAAAACATTTTTCAAAGTTCAAAACATCCAAAGCCAAAAATGTTACACATAATTGGTGTATCACCATGTTTGTAAATGTTCTGTCTATTAACTACTTGCCGACATTTGACGTACCCATACGTGAATGGTCGGGTAGGGGTTCCCGCAAATTGACGTATGGGTACGTCATGGCGATCTTGCGAGCTCACAAGATCCCGGCATGGAACTAGCGGTATATTACTGCTGGCACTATGCCACATCCCCCACGGCCGGAGTGAGCTCTGGCCACGGGGGATTAACCCTTCAATGTCGCGACATTGTGGTTGCGACATCGAAGCTGCAGGCAGCAGGAGTTCACTCCTGCTGCCTGCGATCGTCACAGTGAGCGGCGCAGGTGCGCTCACTGGTCACCTTACCCGACTCCCGGGATGCTTTGTGAAAGCATCTGGGTCGTCGGGTGACGTCACCATGCCTGCAATGCATTGTGGGCGTGGTGATTGTCAGTTCTCATGGAGACCAGTACACAGCTATAAGCTGTGTACTGGTCTCCTATTGTATGAACGATTTGACAATCTTTCATACAATTTCCCTCTGGGGAAAAGTGGAAAAACTGTAGAAAAGTTAAAAAAAAAGTGTAAAAAAGGAAAACACAAACACGAAAAAAATAAAATAAAAACACTTACACCGCCCCTTTACAAACGACCAATCGCCCCAAAAAAGATCAAAAATAAATAAAGTACACACGGTGAATGCCGTAAAAAAAAAAAAAAACATTAACAGAATTGCGATTTTTGTTCATACCACAGCACATAAAATGGAATAAAAAGTCATCAAAAACTCATATCAACATCAAAGATTAAAACGTCAGTTCATCTCGCAAAAAGAAGTCCCTATACAGCTCCGTAAACAGAAAAATAAAAAAGTTATGCAAAAACGTGTTTTCTTTATGAATAAAAGTGTTTTTATGGTGTAAAAGCAGTGTAACATAAAAAAAATATATATAAATTTGGTATTGCTGTAATCGTATCAACCTGCTGAGTAAAACTAGCATGTCATTTATACCGCACAGTGACCGCTGTAAAAAATAAAAAACACTACCAGGATTGCTGTATTTTGTTCAAAATGCAGCACAAAAACCTTAATAAAAAGTGATCAAAGCATCATATGCACCCTATAATGGTACTGTTAAAAACATCAACTCATCTTGAAAAAAGAAGCCCATAATTGGCTCCATACACAGAAAAATGAAAAAGTTATGGCTATCAGAATAGGACAACAAAAAAACGCAATTTTTTTATAAACTCATTTCTATTGTGTAAAAGTAATAAAACATAAAGAACTATATAAAACTTATATTATTGCAATTGTACTGACCCCCATAGTAAAGTTATCGTATAATTTATCCCGTATGGCATTCCCCCCCCCCCCCCATTTTCATTGCCCAATGCTAAAAAAAAACCTACGGAACACCTGTGAACCCAAAATGCAAAATACACCCCTAGATGAGATTCCTGAGGGATGTTGAATCCAAAATGGGGCAACTTCAGGAAAGTTTCACCTGTTCTAATACTCTGGGGCTTTGCAAATGCGACATGGCCCCATCAAAATCTGCCTCCAGAAAGCCAAATAGCGGTCCCTTCTCTTGTACACCCTGTCATGTGCCCAAACAGCAGTTTAAAAAAAACTTTGAGATTCTTAGTTCACATGTTTTGATCAAAAATGCTTATGCCACCCCCGGCTTACAATGGGATCTCAAGGCGGGTGGTCCTACTCTATCTTTACCTCTCACTAGAGTCGAATTCAGACATCTCTTTGGGTCAACAGACCTCCATAATCCAGAGAGAAAAATAAAAAAAGCACCAACCTTGGACGCATACTGCACTGATATAACAAGCTGGGAGGTGGGCGGGGTGCAAGAGACCAAAATGGAGGCATCCATTCCTCCCTCTATAAATTAAAAGCAATATATGACAAATACAACGTATAGTTCTGCACAAAAAAACATTTCTGAAAAACACAATGTGCACCTGGGTGCCACTGGCTTGGTTGCGGCATATATATATATATATATATATATATGTATATATATATATATATATATACACACACATTCCAATACAAGTGGCACACCAACTGCTAAAAGGGCTATACAATACATGGAAACCTCTAAAGAAGCATTTATGCTATCTATAATACATGAAAAAAACTTTGAGATTCTTAGTTCACACGTTTTGATCAAAAAATGCTTATGCCACCCCCGGCTTACAACGGGATCTCAAGGCGAGTGGTCCTACTCTATCTTTACCTCTCACTAGAGTCAAATTCAGACTTCTCATTCGGTCAACAGACCCAATGAGAACAGAAAAATAAAAAAGCACCAACCTTGCACGCATACTGCACTGATATAACAAGCTGTGAAGGTGGGCGGGGTGCATATATTGCTTTTAATTTATAGAGGGAGGAATGGATGCCTCCATTTTGGTCTCTTGCAACCTGCCCACCTCCACAGCTTGTTATATCAGTGCAGTATGCGTGCAAGGTTGGTGCTTTTTTTATTTTTCTCTCTGGATTATGGGGGTCTGTTGACCCAATGAGAAGTCTGAATTTGACTCTAGTGAGAGGTGAAGATAGAGTAGGACCAGGAGCCTTGAGATCCCGTTGTAAGTCGGGGGTGGCATAAGCATTTTTTGATCAAAACATGTGAACTAAGAATCTCAAAGTTTTTTTCATGTATTATAGATAGCATAAATGCTTCTTTAGAGGTTTCCATGTATTGTACAAACAGCAGTTTACACCCACATGTAGGGTACTGCCGAACCTGGAAGGAATTGCGTAACACAATTTGGGGTGCTTTTTTTTCCAGGATTCCTTGTAGAAATTAAGCATTTTCAGCTAAAATTGCAGATTGTTGTAAAAAAATATTTTTATTTTATTTTCAGAGCCCAGCACTGAAAAAATTTGTGAAACACCTGTGGGGTCGATATACTCATTGCATCCCTGGATATATTCCTTTAGGGGTGTAGTTTCCAATATGGGGTCTTTTTAGGGGAGTTTATTAAGTTTTAGCACCTTAGGGTGTCTGCAAACCTCAAATGGCGCCTAAATAAAATTGTAATGAAAATGAGACCCCAGAGTCCAGTAGGTGTTCCTCCTATTCTGGGGCTTGTGGTTGAGCCAAATTGCGCACCAGGGCCATATATGGGATATCTCTGAAAACAGCAGAATCTGGGGAATCCATATTAAGTTGCATTTACCTGGTCACATCTACTGTGTTCCAGTGAAGAAGGAATACAAATTTAAAATCTGCAAAAAAAAGTGAAATTTAACATCCACTTTGCTTTAATTTCTTTGAAATATCTAAAGGGGCAACAAACTTACTTAATGCTTTTTTAAATACTTTAAGGGGTCTAGTTTCTTACATGGAGTCATGTATGGGGGTATCTAACATACAGGCCCCTCAAAGCCACATCAGAACTGGACTGGTCGCTAAAAAAATCTATTTTGCAACTTTTCTTGAAAATGTAAAAAATTACTACTAAATTTCTAAGCCCCTTAATGTGGTAAAAAAAAACATTTAAAAAATGATGCCAACCTACAGTAGACATATGGTAGATGCTAGTTATAAACTATTTTGAGTGGAATAACTATCTGTCTTACACGCAGAAATTTTTGAACTTTGAAAATTGCACATTTTTGCAAATTTTCATGATATTTTGATATTTTTCACAAATAAACAAGGACTTTTTGGACCAAAATGTATTACTAACTTAAAGCACAATGTGCCATGAGAAAACAGTCTCTGAACCAGTTGGATAGGTGAACGTGTCAAAAAGTTATTCTCACATAAAGTGACACATGTCAGATTTTAAAACTGGGGCTCTGTCAGGAATGCCAAAACTGGCTCCAGCGGTAAGGGTTTAAAACATACTACTCATCCTGTACATTGAACACCATAAAAAAGAAAGTTGCCCAATGTCAAAATTTACTTCGTTCCATAAATGGAAAAAATTGTAACGGTCTGGAGGTGGATCCACTGGACCACTGCAGGCGATGGTGTAAGACCACACCAGGGAGTGGAATCTAAGTAGGTCCCGGTATTCACCAAAGCCCGCCGCAAAGCGGGATGGACTTGCTGCGGCGGGAGTCTACCAGGTCACTTCCACTGGCGGGGCGTGCCTGCGGTGGCGGCCAAGGGTAGGCGAGGTACAGAATAGGCAGGCAGGCTCGTAGTCGGGGACAGGCAGGAGGTCAGGGCAGGCGGCTGAGGCTCGTGAACGTAGACAGGCAGAAGGTCAGGGCTGGCGGCAAGGATCGTGGTCGGTAAACGTAGGCTCGAGGTTCGGTACATGGTAGGCAGGAATAGACAAGACTAGGAAGGCTTTTTCCAACGGGATATACACCAAGGATCCGGCGAGGGCCGCCAGGAAGAGGCCGGACTTAAATAGGAGCAGTGCCCGGCAATGGCCAATTACTGGCGCACTGTCCCTTTAAATTTCAAACTGCTGGCGCGCGCGCGCCCTAGGGGTGGAGCCACGCACTGCGGAACGGAGACAGGCTGAGCAGGAGCGTGGCCGGATAAGTGAACGCCGGTGAGGACCGGGGGGTGAGCGGACCCCGAACCCGACGTGCGGGACGGGGCTCCGCTAGGTGTCGAAGCACGGACCCGGGACAAGGGTCGCAGGGGCATCCGTGACAGTACCCCCCCCTTTGGCCCTCCCCTCTTGGGCCCCCCTCTCTTACCGGATTGGAGGAATCTCTGGATGATGCTGCGATTCAGGATGTTCTCCTCCGGCTCCCAAGACCTCTCCTCGGGCCCGAACCCCTTCCAGTCCACTAAAAAATATCTCTTCCCTCTAGTTCTCCTCATACCCAGGATCTCCTTGACCTCGAAGACATTGGGCGCATCAGCCACAGACGGAGGAGGGACAGCCTTCTGAGAAAACCGGTTAAGGACCAGGGGTTTCAGTAAGGAGACGTGGAATGAGTTGGGGATTCTCATGGTAGGAGGGAGCCGGAGTTTGTAGGAGACCGGGTTAATGCGACTGATGACCTCAAAGGGTCCCAGGAAACGGGGTCCCAGTTTGTGGGAAGGCATCTTAAGGCGGACATATCTGGCGGAGAGCCACACCTTGTCACCTGGGGAGAAGACAGGAGGAGGGATTCTTCTTTTATCCGCTTGAGCCTTCGTGCGCTCGGAAGCACGGAGCAGAGACTGACGGGTCTGGGACCAGATGGTCTTCATGTCCTGGACCAGTGCGTCCGCCGCCGGAACCTCGGAAGGAGATGCCAGAGGGAGAGGAGGGCGGGGATGCAGGCCATAAACGATGTAGAAGGGGGAGACCCCCACGGACTCTGACTCTAGGGAGTTATAAGAGAACTCCGCCCATGGCAGCAAGTTGGACCAATCATCTTGACGTGCCGAGACGAAGTGGCGTAGGTAACATCCCAAGACCTGGTTGACCCTCTCCACCTGGCCGTTCGTCTGAGGGTGGTAAGCCGAAGAGAAGTCGAGCTTCACCTGAAGTTGGGCAATACACTACGTGGAAATCCCTAAAGAAGCATTTATGCTATCTATCATACATGAAAAAACTTTGAGACTCTCGGTTCACATATTTTGATCAAAAGATGTTTAAGCTGCCCACGACTTTCAACGTGATCTCAAAATCGGGCAGTCCTATGCTATCTTTACCTCTCAATCGAGCCAATCAGGCCTCCCGCTGGGTCAACCGACCTCCATTATTCAGAGAGAAAAAATAAAAAACACCAAACCTGCAAGCTGCCCTTCTTATGACAGCCTGTGAGAGTGGGCGGGGACAGAAACACAAAATGGAAGCACCCTTTCCTTCCCATATAGGTTAAAATCAATGTACACCAAGTATAACGTATGTTTCTGCACACAAAAACATTTCTGAAAAAACGTATGCAAACCTGGGTGCCACTGGCAGGGCTGCGGCACACATGTAATTATACATGTACGCACACAGACCGCCGCCAGCGGCACATTTCTGCAAAAAGGGCAATACACTACGTGGAAATCCCTAAAGAAGCATTTATGCTATCTATCATACATGAAAAAACTTTGAGACTCTCGGTTCACTATTTTGATCAAAAGATGTTTAAGCTGCCCACGACTTTCAACGTGATCTCAAAATCGGGCAGTCCTATCCTATCTTTACCTCTCAATCGAGCAATCAGGCCTCCCGCTGGGTCAACCGACCTCCATTATTCAGAGAGAAAAAATAAAAAAACACCCAACCTGCAAGCTGCCCTTCTTATGACAGCCTGTGAGAGTGGGCGGGGACAGAAACACAAAATGGAAGCACCCTTTCCTTCCCATATAGGTTAAAATCAATGTACACAAGTATAACGTATGTTTCTGCACACAAAACATTTCTGAAAAAAACGTTATGCAAACCTGGGTGCCACTGGGAGGGCTGCGGCACAAAATGTAATTATACATGTACTCACACAGACCGCCACCAGCGGCTAATTTCTTCAAAAAGGGCAATACACTACGTGGAAATCCCTAAAGAAGCATTTATGCTATCTATCATACATGAAATAACTTTGAGACTCTCGGTTCACATATTTTGATCAAAAGATGTTTAAGCTGCCCACGACTTTCACCTGAAGTTGGGCACATCGTCTGGACTCCCTGGTCCGAGACGATTTGCTGAGGGAGTCCATGCAGACGGAACACATGTAGAAAGAATAGCTCCGCCAGGCGGGAGGCAGATGGCAGGCCTGGCAACGGAACAAAATGCGCCATCTTGGAGAAGCGATCCATGATCACCCAAATAATGGTGTTGCCAGAAGAAGGGGGAAGATCAGTTATGAAATCCATAGAAATGTTGGTCCATGGTTGAGTTGGGATAGGTAGTGGCTGTAGTAGACCTGCCGGCTTGTGACGGGGCGTCTTGTTGCGGGCACAGGAGTTACAAGACTGAACGAAGTCCTTGACATCCTTCTCAAGCTCTGGCCACCAATAGAACCGGGATATCAGGTGGTACATCCTTCGGGTGCCGGGATGACCGGCCACCAATGAGCAATGTCCCCATTTTAAGATATGTCTGCGGAGAGCAGGGCGCACGTAGGTCTTTCCAGGAGGAACCTTCCGGAGGTCAACTGGAGCTGCCGAGATAAGACGTTCTGGGGGAATTATGTGTTCTGGAGTAGTGTCTTCACCCACCACGTCGGAGGCACGGGATAGAGCGTAGGCTCTCACATTCTTCTCAGCAGGCCGGAAGTGGATCTGGAAATCCAACCGGGAAAAGAAGAGCGACCACCTAGCCTGGTGTGGGTTAAGTCGCTGAGCCGACTTGAGATATTGGAGGTTCTTGTGGTCTGAGTAGATGCGGATGGGGTGACGAGCACCCTCCAGCAGATAACGCCATTCCTCCAAGGCCAGTTTTATGGCCAGTAGCTCCCGGTCGCCAATCGTGTAATTCCTCTCGGCCGAAGAGAACGTCTTGGAAAAGAAGCCACACGTTACAGTCTTACCCGTGGGCCCTTTTTGCGTAAGAACTGCTCCGGCTCCCACAGACGAGGCATCCACTTCCAACGTGAAGGGTTTTGCGGGATCCGGACGCGAAAGGATAGATGCCGTAGAGAAGGCGGATTTGAGCTTCGAGAACGCCTCTTCGGCTTCGACGGGCCAGCTGCGTGGGTTAGCTTATTTCTTGGTAAGGGCCACTATCGGAGCCACTAGCGTTGAGAAGTGGGGAATGAATTGACGGTAGTAGTTACAGAAGCCCAAGAAGCGCTGTATAGCCCGCAGACCGACTGGGCGTGGCCACTGCAACACGGCAGACAGTTTCGCTGGATCCATCTGTAGGCCTTGGTCAGAAATGACGTAACCCAGAAACGGGAGGCTAGTCTGATGGAAGAGGCACTTCCCTAGCTTGGCATACAGATGGTTCTCCCGGAGGTGCTTCAACACCTGACGAACATGGCTGCAGTGGGTCTCGAGGTCAGGAGAGTACACTAAGATGTCATCAAGGTAAACCACCACGCAGGTGTAGAGGAGCTCCTGGAAGACGGCAGATGCATTACAGAGTCCGAAGGGCATCACCAGGTACTCAAAGTGCCCATCCCTGGTGTTGAAGGCCGTCTTCCATTCATCGCCCTTGAGGATTCGGACCAAGTTGTAGGCCCCTCTCAAATCCAACTTGGAGAAGATCTTTGCGCCCTGCAGACGGTCAAAAAGTTCTGTGATCAACGGCAATGGGTAACGATTTTTTTACCGTGATCTTGTTCAGACCCCGGTAGTCTATGCAGGGCCATAAGTTACTGTCCTTCTTCTTTGCGAAAAAGAACCCCGCACCTGCGGGAGACGAGGACTTTCGGATGAACCCCTTCCGGAGATTCTCCTGGATGTACTCAGACATGGCTTGGGTCTCAGGAACCAATAAGGGGTAGACTCGGCCCCGGGGACGACAGGCACCCGGCAATAAGTCGATCGGGCAATCGTACGGACGATGCGGAGGAAGACTCTCGGCTTGACTCTCGGAGAACACATCGGCGTATTCCAGATACTCGGGCGGCAGCCCGGGCAGCGGCTCCTGAAGGGTCGAGCGGGAGCAGGAAAGCACCGGGCGAGGTGCCACCAAACAACGCCCCCGACAGTTGGGACCCCAACGAGTCACCTCTCCAGATGTCCAGTCCAGGGTAGGAGAGTGGAGCCGCAGCCATGGGAGTCCGAGGAGGACCGCTGATGAGGAGCGAGGCAACACATAGAAGGAGATTTCTTCCTTATGCAGCGCCCCCACGTGGAGGGACAGTGGCTTGGTGACAAACTGGATGGTGTCGCTAAGCAGCTCCCCGCTGACGGACGAGATGACGAGCGGTTTTTCCAAGCGGACCACCGGAAGCCGATACTGCTTCACTAGGGACTGGTGGATGAAGTTCCCGGCCGAGCCCGAATCCAGGAACGCCGGAACCTGGAACGAGGTACCAGTCTCTGACACGACCTGCACTGGCATCAACAGACGTGGAGAGGAGGAGTTTGCACCTAGGAATGCCTCTCCCACAGATCCTAGGTGCGGAAGTTTCCCGCAGGCTTGGGACGCTTGGGACAATTCCTCCGGTAATGCTCTGGGCTGCCACAGTAGAGGCACAAGTTCCTTTGCCGACGCTGGGCCAACTCTTGCTCAGAGAGACGAGCCCGATCAATCTGCATGGGCTCCTCGGGGGGTGTTGGCAGCTGTGGCGCAGGAGGCCTCTAGAACACCGGTGCCAGGCGAGGAAACTGGCGAGGTTTTGCTGACTGACGCTCTTGCCGACGTTCCTCCTCCCGTTCAATGAACGTTGATGCGGGTCGCTAACCGGATCAAGTCACTGAGGGAAGACGGGAGGTCTCTAGCGGCCAAGACGTCCTTAACTCGGCTTGAGAGCCCTTTCTTGAAGGTGGCACACAGAGCGGCCTCGTTCCATGACAGTTCAGAGGCCGGAGTGCTGAATTGTACCACGTAGTCCCCTACAGACAGATCCCCCTGGCGTAGGTTTAGGAGGGCTGTCTCAGCGGAGGATGCACGGGCTGGTTCCTCGAACACATTGCGGAGCTTACCGAGGAACGACTGTAGTTCCGCCGCCCACGGGAAATCGTTCCTGTCCCCAGAGGTGTAGCCCATCCCCGGGCCCTTTCCCCGGAGAGGAGGCTGACCACGAAAGCCACTTTCGCACGTTCGGACAGGAACTGATCGGCCATTAGCTCCACGTGCATAGAGCATTGGGTAATGAACCCCCTACAGAGTTTCGGGTCTCCGTCGAACTTAGATGGGAGTGACAGCCGAAGCTTGGGACCCCTCAGAGCCACAGGAACCGTAGAGGCAGGGACAACCACTGGAGAGGGTGAAGGTTGCTGCTGCCGGACGGTGACGAGTTGCTGCAACCTGGCGGATAGCTGGGTAATTTGCTGCGCCGTTGACCTAGTTGCGGGTGACTGGCGAGCAACAAGGGTCATCAGATCCGCCAGTTGGGTAACGGCCCCTTGGCGGGATCCTTTGGCCGGATCCTACTGTAACGTCTGGATGTGGACCACTGGACCACCACAGCGTGGTGTAAGCCCACACCAGGGAAAGGAATCTAAGTAGGTCCCCGGTATTCACCAGAGCCCGCCGCAAAGCGGGTTTGGAACTTGCTGCGGCGGGATTTCTCCCGGGTCGCTTCCACTGGCGGGCTTGCCTGCAGTGGCGGCCAAGGTAGACGAGGGACGGAATCGGCAGGCAGCTCGTAGTCGGGGACAGGCAGGATTTCAGGGCAGGCGGCTGAGGCTCGTGAACGTAGACAGGCAGAAGGTCCGGGCTGGCGGCAAGGATCGTGGTCGCTAAACGTATGCTCGAGGTTCGGCACACGGTAGGCAGGAATAGACAAGACTAGGAAGGCTTTGTCCAACGGGATATACACCAAGGATCCGCGAGGGCCGCCAGGAAGAGGCCGGACTTAAATGGGAGCAGTGCCCGGGAATGGCCAATTACCGGGGCACTGTCCCTTAAATTTCAAACTGCTGGGACGTGCCGCGCCCTAGGGGCAGAGCCACGCACCGTGGGACGGAGACAGGCTGAGCAGGAGCGTAGCCAGGGAAGTGAACGCCGACGGGGACCGGGGGGGTGAGCGGACCCCGAACCCGACGTGCGGGACGGGGCTCCGCTAGGTGTTGGAGCACGGATGCGCCCGTGACCCGGGACAAGGGTCACAGGGGCATCCGTGACAAAAATGCTACTAGTCTGGTGCTGCAATGCAAATTTAAAAAATAAAAAAGCATTTATCTTCTTAAAAGTATTAAAACATAACCAAACATTCTACAAATTTTGTGTTGACTGAATCATATGAAACTGCAGAAATAAAGATAACTCTTTTTGGGGTATTTTTCCATGGCGTTTTGGGTCTGTGGAAATAGTTTTCGTACGTGTTGGACCCGCTGTTGGACCCAAATGGACCCAAACATTTTTCAATAAATAGCAATGTGTTTATTTTGCTTTAAAAACCTTAAGGCCCCTGGACATATGAGTAACCCCAGGGTCCAAAAGGGGGTTTTGCGGGGGGGATTGCTCCATACCCCCCCCGCACAGCTGGCGGGGTTAGCGGCTAATTGCGCCCGCACGTTTAACCCGTAGACACCGCGGAAAAAGTTTGGCCGCGGAAATTCAATAAATGACGATCGGTGCCGCGCACCAACCTCGGGTGATCGCCCCCCATGCAGCAAGCTTCCGATCCGCCCCCCGGACAGGCAGCAGGGACCCTTTGGGAAAATCTCCTTTCACTTCCATGTCCGGTTTGCCCCATTTCCCGTCCGCAACAGGAAGGGGGAAAACCCCCCATTTTTGGGTACAGTCAATGCATTGCCTATGCAATGCATTAGACTGATTGACAACGCGCCCCCTAGTGGTCAAGCCCATAGGTGGCCTCAATGTTAAAAAAAAAAAAAATTAATAAATAAATTTTTACATACAAAAAAAAAAAAGTATTAAAAGTTCAGATCCCCCCCCTTTTTCGCCATTTTAAAAAAAAAACAAAAAATAATAAAAAAGTTACACATATTTTAAACGCGCCTCCGAAAAATTTCCGATCTATAAAAAATTAAATTTTTATCCCGTACGTAAACCCCCCGTAGAAAAAAAAAAATTCCCCAAACGCCAAAATTGCACAAAAAAGGGTCGCATGCATTCCCAAACTGCTAGCAATAAAAAGTACACTTCGGCCCCCAAAAAAATGCCCCCCATGACTCCATGGGTGTTAGTACAAAAAAGTTTTTTGGTGCAATAACTGGGCGCAGCCAAATTTTAAAAAATGAAAAAAAAATTTGGATTTTTTTCGGAAACAAACAAACGGAAAACCCCCCATGTTTTTGGGATGCCCGGGTGCAAACAACCCGTAGAAAAACAGATAACACATTTTTATTGACCCAGGATTGAAAGCCGTAAAAACAAAAACCCCCCAAACTGGCGAAAAAGTTTTTTTACAAATTTTTCCCACGGAATTTTTTTTTGGGTTTACCTAAATTCTTAAAACAAATAAAACCTTAGAAAGTACATCTTCCCACAAAATAAAAAAGCCCCATTTTCTATGTGTGGAAAAATAAAAAAGTTATGGGGTCTGGCGGGGGAGGGGGAAAAACAAAGTGTCCTTTTTTTTTTTTAACCAAAAATTTTTATTTGGGCCCCGTATAAGTAGTAAAACAGAAAAAGTATATTTAATTTCAAACCAAATTTAAAATTTTATCCCAAAACACAACCCAGCCCCCCCAAATCCATCTCCCTATTTAAAAAGTAAATATCCATTTAAATCAAATGCAATCAAATTAAAAACAGTCGTTCTTGTCACAATAAAAATGTACCTGTGTCGGAGCCTCCATCCCACCAATGCCATAGACCATCCAGGAACCTCTACACTGAATCCCCCAAAACCCCCTGCCCAACTAAATTCGTTCAGCAAGACCAAAATATCCAGCCAATTTAGCCCAAATTTTTTTTTAAATTTAAATTTGGCTCCTCTCTTATAATACACCCCTCTCTCCAGCCAGAATCAGCCAATTCACTTTTTGTAACTCAAACTCCTGTGATGTCGGTAGGTTTCTAGCTCATCACCAGCCATTTGAATGCTATTAAACATTCCGCTTGCCATAAATTAAAAAGCCTTGGTTATTGCGATCTTTTCTACACGTGCCTCTGAAATCCGTTTAAGTCATCTTACATTATCCCAAAATACTAACATCGGATTCTATTCTCCTACTGCAAATTGAAAAATTCGCTGGATCAATTGTACTATATAAATTCTATTTATCGCTTAGTTTAGGGCAATGCTCAGAACTGATGCATCAGAGAGGCCGGGATGGACATGTCACCTGTTAACAGCAGGAGAGTCCCGTAATTCCACACTTTTCATGCAGCAAATAGTGAGGGGTAGTTCTGTAACTCGATGTATTAGAAGAATTCATTGAGAGATTTGATGCTGTTCACTCAAGCAAATCATTGGTATAGGTCCCCCAGTATCTCCTCCAAAATATTAGGGCTCTATAGGGCAACTTATTCTCCTTCCACCTACTACCATAAATCTATTGGGTTTCTAGAAAACAAAGTTTTGCCAACAACATGTTTATATAAAGTGCGATATTAGTCCATTCGTTGTTTTGATGTTTTCTCTGACCCTTATCTATCGAATTAAATTCTTGGGCATCTATTTTTGATTTGTGTTTGTACTGATTTTTCGTGCATTATAAGCGTGCCTAAGCTACGGTATGTATTGTATAGCATGTGTATGCGGTAAAGCAATTTCCATTTGCAATTGCTAAACTTTTTAAGCACCCCTGGACGTATGTAAGCTGTTTGAGAGAACAATTGTAGGCACACTAGATGTCCATGAACCTCAGAATCACTGGAGCACAAAAAGTTTACGGACAACCAGGGGGGGTATTCCAAATATCGGTATAGGATGTGCAGCCCTGAAGCCCAAATATCTCCCATAATTTCCACCACAGCTTATGCTTCAAATTATAAGTTGGAAACTTTTTGGAGGTGACTACTAAAAACATTGTTTTGCTCCAGTTTTACCTTAATGAATTGGGAGAATTAAAAGAGTGCGCGTAAATAATTTCAAATTTTTTAATCATTATCCCCTCCCTCCATCCCAAATCTCTCTATATTATTGAGTTGTGCATGCCAAGAAGTAAGACTGTGGATTAGATAAAAATTTTTTTTGGCCAAACCCTCCCTCGTCCTTTGCGCCAATTGCCTGAGTTTTCTAGCTTTATCCGGGGCAGCGTGTCCTTGCCCCCAGACGTAAGGGCTCTGAAAATAGCATTGACTTTAAAAAGAAATCATTGGGTGGAAGCCAGATTGGAGAGTTTTGTAGGAGGAACAACAACTGGGGCAGCACCCAAATCATTTTTAACCTGGATTTGATACTCCTCACCCCACGCTAGATATTGGTAATTTAGCCAAGACATCGCCTATAATTTTTTTTTAATTTAACTAGCCCAAATTGGATCCTGATCTCACCACCCCGGCCAATAATTCCTCCCTAGTAAATTCTCATGAAAATTTTATACCAGGTTATCGGAAAGAATGGGTCAATAGCTACGTGGTATATCTCCATGGAGAAGAATAGAATGTGATTCCACGCATGCACTGGAGATAATGACAGACTTTCCACCACATATTAATTGTCAACCCAGAGGTTGGCACCATAGCTTTTAATGTCATTATTGCCTTGGACAAATGAAGCCGCCTGTTATTAAGCAAAAAAAAGGTAGGTATATCCTCTCAGCGTATTAGGCTATTCTTGTCCTCCAGGCCTTCCATCTCCTAAAGCCTTCAATATTGGCGTTTGCTCTAATCTGAGCTGCTAAAGTCGGATCTCTATTGCCTGGTCGCAAATTAAAGCCTAATGGAGGACTAAGGGCATTCCGCTGTCTTGTTCCCTTTTTGCTCAATCAAATGTCTCGATTGTAAATATTTATTGGACTGAACCATGGCCCTTGGGAATCAGTTTCTATAAACAGGCTTAATCCAGGTTTATACTATTTTTGGCCAAACCCTACATAATTTATGTTAAACACCGCCCCATAAAATTTCCCATCTCGACACTATCAAAGGCCTTTGCCTGCATTAAAGAACAAATTGACACTAGGCCCCAGCGTTATCAACAGGAAGATGCTCGGTTCAGGTACCCTAGTCTCCAGTAAATTACGTGGACGTCATCCCTCTGTGGGTAATTAAAACCGCCTGGATCAGCGTTGCACGAGAATCTGAACCACCACAGTTAGTTGATTCGCAAAACTTTTGCGTAGTATTTTGGTATCACTGGGATCTTGAGAAATGGGCCTGAATGACTCTGGAGGCAATGCGATCTTAATCCAGGTTTTTAATATCACTATTATTTACCGCCTCTTGCGTTCTAGCAGGTACCGCGCCACTCGTGTCGCTCTGTTCCTGAATAACCTCAACAATTTAGGTAACAACATCCTACCAAACTGCTTGATATACCCTCTGTAGGCAATCCGCAAATACCAACCTGGGGACTTTTTATTTGCAATAGTTAACTGCCAACCTGATTTCAGTTTCCTCTACACGGATGAGGAGCATCCATCGGCCTCTCGCTGTTCTGCACTTAAACATGGGAAAGATGTATACCCCGTTAAATACTGTGGAATCTGAGAAGGGGAAACCTCAAGTCTTGATGTGTATACTAGGTTGATCTAAAAACTCCCCAATATTCCCAAAACATCCCGAAGGGTTCTGTGCTAATTTAAGGCGCAGAGGGCATGTCGACTGATGAATACTGGTATAATAACACTGGAGACCTCTTGGAATTAATGATAGAGGCTAAGTAACGGCCCGGCCTGACTCCTTCATCCAATATAAGTTTGCCTGTTTTATAAAAATCCATTTATTTCTCAACCAGATTCTAATTGAAATGTGTTCAGTGTATCCCTGGCCCTTACGCAGTTCATCCCCGGGCTTGGTGATAGTGCTCGAAGCAAAACGAATCGATCTCAGCAGCATTGACTGGCCTACAAGTATAGTAAGATTTTTTCAGCTGCCCCCTTTATATATTTATGGTGCTAATTTCCAGCGTCAGCCCCCCTCTCAAGGTTCGCCTTTCATAGTGTCCCACAATGTATTGATCGGAGCTGGTCCACATTCATCTGAAAGAATTCCTCCTATTCTGAGACGCCAACTTTAAACTGTATCCATTGAGGGGCAGCCAGGGAGAGCATTAAATCTTTCCATCCGACTATATGTTCCTATGGAGTAAAGCAGAATTTTAATCTCGTTTCTCAGACATTGGAGACATGTTCTGAAATTTGGGCGTGTAAGTCATACTCAGTTTTAGTTTCCTTTTTGACACAGCCGCTGATCTACCAAAGCATATCTAATTCTTGGATACAAGGTGTTCTTATACGTTCTAGAAAAACATGATTATGCTGGAATTACTATTAGGGTGTTTAAGCAACGCCAGCTATGTATACATAGTTCAAACTCTCAAGCATATGTCCATTAGGTGTTCAATGACTGAGGGCGTGTTTGTACCTTCATTGTGATGATAATTTATCCCAATTGTGGAGTTCCACCTCCAGTATTAAAATCCCCCATATATAAGAACAGGGACATCCAGGATACCCCTTCCACAAAGCTTATGCTCTGCTTTAAGCAGGTACTTCATTTTATAGGGGGTGGAGGTTTTTAAATGTTTACCAATACTATATTGTTACAGTATTTTTTTTACAGTATAATCCTTTATATCTCCCCAATCCCCATCTCTCTCAATAGCCAGACATTCAATAAGGAATGGATTTATGGGTAATAACTACTGACGGTCCCTTGAATACTTTTACTGTGGTAAACTCAATGGACTCGCCCATTCCTCACCACATCCCTCGTGAAGCCACATGTCAACTGTATTCGGTAGCATAAATATGTGTCTTCTGAATTAAAATCTATATTCGCTGGACCTGAATATTGGGAAAGAACACAATTAAACAATCGCAATATCTTTTGTTTGGAGTCATCTCAGTCCCCTGGACATTCCAGGGAGAGCAGGTTATCTTATCCGCATTCTAACATCCTGTGTCCATTAAGTGAGCAAGTAACTTCAACTGTCAATATGATGGATGGAAGCGTCCGACCTCGCTCACAAAGTAAGCAAGTGCATTCTGGAGACAGATAAAACCCTCCCCCTTTCAGATAATAACACATGTAAACCCACAACTGATAAAAATGACATAAATACAAGCAAATAAACAAATGAGTAAAAATTGTAAATAGCCCGCTAAAAACTGGGCTCTAGTCCTCCATTCCGACCGAAGTGAAGTGCAACAGTTTAACTGATGAACAAGATCTAATCGTTCTTCTCCACACCACTCCCTGCTCCTATAAAATGATATTTTAAGACTCGGATACATAGACCGAGTTGGAGCAGGACGAAGAAAAATTATTGCAAGGAAATCAGAAGAGGGGAAGTGAAGTAAAAATGTGTTAACAGTGGTGATCACTTATTTCCCGGAATCCTCTGGATGCTGCGCTTTGATGGAGGTTTTGCCAGTTCGTGTGTCAATCTCCTCACTGCGATAGCATCTTTGGAGTTACAAAGAAATGCGGTTTAGAGTTTAACGCCACCACTCGGTGTCTGGCTTGGGACTTGCATGGGATATTGCTCCTCCGAAGCTGCCGCGGAGCAGCTCTCTGACATACCTTAAAACTGCGTCTTCTTTTTTGAAACCTATGTAGAGAGAAGACCCGGTCTGATAGAAGGGAGGATCCGTACAGCGTTCCACCATAAGTCTCCTGCTGAACGGTGCGCTTTGCCGCTGTTATTCGTGTATCTTATAGTTAAAAGTGAAGCAGCTTACCAGCACTGATCTAGGCGGGGCCCTGATGGTAATGGGACGCATTGGACCCTGTGCGCCCCTCTCACTGCAAACTTGAACGTAAAGGAGTCCTTTCAAAGATTTTAGTGAAGCCACGGGTCTCAAAGAACTCATGATGGGTTCGGGGCCCTACCGTTTTTTTTCGGGCGATCTCCCCTCAATGTGCACATTTGTTTACTGCGGGAGCGATTCTCCTGGTCATCCGGTCCTTGGCGGTAGTTTGATCCTTGATCACCTGAGAATGCGACTCAGAGTTCCGTCTGTCAAAGGATTGGAAGGATCCTCACTAAATCCACGAGTCTTGGTGATCTCTGCAGCTCTTTTTCTGGAACCCCTGCTCAGCATCTTCGCTGCATCATCATGCCGCATGATGTTGATTTCCTCTTTACTGACCTCTCAAACTTGAATACAGCACGTGATAGCACATCCCTCAGTTGTAGCGTTCCTCTGTATCTTGCTGTGGCTTGTAAATTAGGATGACTGCATTATTTGTTTTTAGATCTAGGCTTCCTGTATGCACGCGCAGCTAGGAAAATTTATTCTCTTCCTGTGTTCCTTCGCTTGTCTGTCACAGTACTGCTTGTATATGTCCAGCATACTGCTGTTGAATTAACTGGGAGAGCTCATCACTTGCCGAGGAAGAATGTGGTATAGGGATTTTGGGCATACTTGCGGCACATAAATATTTTTTACGCCAGTGTCCCCAATGCGCGGGTACCATCTTGCTGCTTCCCTGCTGTTCTTGCAGTGCCAACCGAGGGTCCTGGGCTTCTTGTTCAGCACCCACTCTCCACGTTCTCTGTTGGCTCCTTGTTGCGGCGAGGTCATCGCATGCAGGTTGGAAAGTGACCAGATACTCGGAGGGATATGAGAAACAGCTCTGCTTGTTGTCCACGGTGTTTGTAAGTCCTATGCCTGCTCCAAACAGGATTTACAGGAGCAAGTGCTGGTGTCTCTTAGAAGCTGCTGCTCTGCTTGCCTGTCTGGCTCCGCCCACCCGCGGGGTCCTTAAGGGGGTTTAATATGAAAACAGATTCGGCACTACACACGACGTGATCGCGATGCATGTATCATGGGTAGTCTTTAGGATCGCTTTCGGATAAGTTCTAAGAATTAATCCATGTCATTTCTTGGTCCAAAAGAGCGCAGCAGGTCGCCCTAAGTTTAAAACTATAGGGTGCAAACCAGCAGGAGGAGAAAAAAAAACATAAACGCGGACATAAACAAAACATCCTGTCGCAGGACTGTGGTTTATAGTGCTCCACTCCAATTTCATACAAAGATTGTTTGTAAATGTCAATCTTTGCAGAAGACACTAAGCTCTGTAAAGTAGTTAACACAATAGAGGATAATGTTTTATTACAAAGGGATCTGGATAAGTTGGAGGTCTGAGGCAGAGATTATGGCTCACGATGGGTTTTAACACAGAGACTAGTATAAAAGGTTATTATGCTCAATGGGAAGGAAAAATCACATTCCTTCGATTACTTGTTAAATGGAAACTGCTGCAAAATAGTGATATGGAGAAGGCCTTGGGAATCCTAGTAGACAGTAAACGTAATTGTAGCAGCCAGTGTCAGGAAGCAGCTGCCAAGGCAAATAGGATCATGGGGTGTATTAAAAGGGGGCATAGAGGCACACGACTGAGAACATCATTCTTTCATCTATACAAGTCACTGGTAAGACCACAATGGAATTTGTGCACAGTTTTGGGCTACCAGGAAACAAGAAAAGACACTTCTGTAGACTGTGATATCAGGTTTCAAAGGCAGGTGACGAAAATAAGAAAAGGACTGGGTGGACTAACCAGAAAGATTATCAAGATTAGGATTATTTAGTTTGGAGAAGAGAAATAATAAATATGTATAAATATATTAAAGGTCAGTACAGAGATCTCTCCCAAGATTTATTTATACCCAGAACTGTACCCAGAACAAGGGAGCATCCTCTACATCTTCAGGAAAGAAAGTTTCTACTATAAAACATAGTACAAGGGATTGTATACTCTGTAAGAGCAGTGAGATACTGTGGAAAACCAAAAAATATAAATTAAAAAACTCTTTTGGCCAGAGGAACTTGTCATGTGAATTCTCTAACGGAGTTCAGATAGGGCTTGGTGCATTCTAGATGCTGTAATAATATATCAAGTTATAGTGTCTTGGATTCTGGTGTAGGCGGTCGTTTGACCAGGGAATTATATTCTGATTTGCCAGCTATGAGTAGGAAGGAATTTTTTCCACTCAAATTCGAGTCAAGTAGGCTTCAACCTTCATGGGGGTTTTTGCCTTCTTCTAGATCAACACTATGGCACAACAGGCTGAACTGGATGAACGTCTGTCTTTTCTCAGCGTTACAAACTATGTAATTATGTCCTCCTTCTGCTTGTAAAAATGTTCTTTCCAAATTATGTCCCGAAGGAGGGACCACTGGGAGTCTTCTTGTATACTTTTCTTCTGTAATGCACTGTGGGGAAACGGACCAAATCGAGTATGTGTTTGTATGGGTTATCGCACTATAAAAAATTGTATATCCTGGCCATTGGGTGGCACAAGAGACACTCTCTATGGTGTCTAGATAAAACGACTTTAGGAAACCGTTCAATATCTGAAGTACATAAACCAACATAGTGGATGGGTCAGGCGACAAGTGCTAAACATATATATATGCATGACCAAGAAATTCTAGTTTTAATGACTTTCACTCTGTTATTGAAAGTTGGGCTCACTTGGTTTACACACGACAATACGCATAAAAACACACCCCTAAAGTGTCTTATTGTTTTAATGTGTATATTTTTATCAATGCGGATTTTAAATCGCCATTGCATAAAAGAAATAGGGGAGGGGGGGGGGGCATATATGAAAACGGTCTAGATCTAAGACTTTTTTGTTGGCCATAGCAACCAACCAGAGCTTCCCTTTCATTTCATATAGTGCTCTGAAACACTGAAAGGGGAGCACTGATTGGTTGCTATAGGCAATTAAGAAAGTCAGACAGTTTTCATACATGTGGCCCTAAATCATACCAACTTTTGTGAGCGGGAAAGTGGGACATTCGAAGGGGCAGTGCACCACGTGCGGCCGACTGCCAATTAAAATTTGCCATGGCCACATGCCCATCTAGTTGTGAGCCATGCCCTGTACACTAAAAGCAAACACCATGCCACCTAAACTGTGTTAACGGCTCTCTGGAGCACGCTAAGCTAAAGTACGGGGTTTTGGCGTCTCACCCAGATTCCCTAGAACTGTTGGATGGTCTATTCAGCATCCAGGAGAGCTGGGGGATACGCAAAACTGTGCCCACAAATTCATAGGTATCTCGGTGCCCCTATTTAGTAGAATAGGTTATAGTTTTATAGGCTCCCAAATATGTAGAACTTAGATACCATATGTGTATATAGTTATATAGGCCCCTGTAGGGAGCTATTTGACCCCTGTAACCAGGTAGTAGCCTCCTGTTGCCAGGTCCCTGCGACACTGAGGTGTATGTACAGCGCCCACCGGGCGCTGTAAATACATGGGAGAAAGCAGGAGGGAACGATTCCTCCTGCCTCCTCCCTGTATACGAGACAGCTGCATGAGAGTGCGTCAGCTGCGAATGATACAGGTGCGGCAGCGGCAGAACAAGTCAGTGAGAGTCGTCGGGTGGGTGAGGCGGCGGAGGGACAAACCTCGGCACCGCCTATGGGTGTTGCCTCACCCACAGGATCGGCACCATGGTGGCACTCGCGGTAACCCAGCTGCGTCTTGACGCAACTCCAGCGCCGCGCTCATTTCAATAACCCCCGCTGGCCTCTGGCAGCGGGAGGTTCCCTACCCCTGCTGGGGTGGGGGGTGGTGGGGGCGGGAGGTGACCCCCATTAGCGGTGACCCCCCCCAAATTGAGAGGGTTGGCAACTCTGCCCTAAATGTCTGTCACTTTTTGCACATAAGAATGGGGCTAATCTATTTCAAAAATACAAAAGTGAAATATGCAGAAGAAATCTGAGGGTGTCCCTCTGATTTGTGCTACAAATTATGGCATGCTTTCTATAAGAGAAAAAACAATTAACCTAGGCTTAAAGTGAACCTGTCAGGTGGTTTATGCCACCCTGAGAGCAGAATGTGATAGAGGGAGAGAAGCTGAGCTCTGTGATAGATAGGGTTATAGGACAGAGGAGAGAAGCTGAGATCTGTGATATATAGGGTT
The DNA here is from genome assembly GCA_025379985.1 of Phyllomedusa bahiana. Taxonomy (NCBI): domain Eukaryota; kingdom Metazoa; phylum Chordata; class Amphibia; order Anura; family Hylidae; genus Phyllomedusa; species Phyllomedusa bahiana. The sequence goes on from JAODAL010002049.1 coordinate 69,325, forward strand.
GTATGATGAATAAAAAAGCAGAGAAAATACTAATAGGATTCCTTAAGAGACAGTAAAAGTTCTGTTTATCCCACATACAGTGATTGATAGCTTTTCCTGTGTTTGTGTGTATAGAGCAAACTGTAAATTACTGTTTCAGTATTTTATCTGCGTTTTACTCAGAAGTGTGGAATCAATTTATATAAACGTCGTATCGCAGCGCTCATCTTCTCTCCATCCATTAAATCTTGTTTTCAGATTTGGCAACATAAACCACCTGGTTCTTCTTAAATTCAAGTAGGGATAATTTTCCACAGCACACTACACACAACAGGTATCTTTAACAACAGATACCGTACTTGCTGTGATCAAGTAGTGGTCTACAACTGTGAAAAGCAGATGTCCGGTGGGTGGGAGGCCCAAACTGACATTTTTTATGAGGGCCCGTGAGCCTTTAGTAACACCCATGTCAGAGAACATGGGTACTGCCACTTTTTCCCAAGCTTGTGGTTGTATGTGTATAGTCAGTATACTTAGGGAATGTTCACATGGGGTAATTTCGGCACACATTTCGCCACGTATTTGTGCTCTAATACGGGCGAGATGTGTGCCGAAATTACGGTAATCCATAGTTCTCATAGATAACTATGGATTACGCCTCCTCTCCCCGCTCGTACAATACGATCGTATTGTCTGCGCAGGGAGATAAGTGGCATGTCAATTACTCGTGGCGAATACGCAACGCGAGTAATAAATGTCAATGTGGCGGCCGCTCCCCTGCGCCGCGGGAGTACGCGCGTGTTGGCGCGAGCTCCCAAAAGACGCGCAGTACATCGTGTGAACATAGCCTTAGGCCTCGTTCACACGGCTTATTTCGCCGCGTATTTGCCGACGGATTGACGATCGTCGATCCGTCGGCAAATCCGTCCGAAATAAGTCACGCTATTTTCTATTGATTAATAGAAATAGGTCGTCGTCCCCACGACGCGTAGTTCCGTTCCGGATTGCCGCCGCGGAAATTTAAGACGGCAATCCGGACGGAAAAAACAATTCACATGTCAATTATTTCCGGACGGATTCACCACCAATTATTGGAGATGGTAAAATCCGTCGGGAAATCAGTTACAAATACGTGCCACACTTGTGACACTTATTTGCAAACTGATTTTCAACTGATTTCAGAACGTATTTACGATCGGCAATCCGTTGTAAATAGTTCTGAAATAAGCCGTGTGAACGAGGCCTTAGGGTACGTCCACATGGCATAGACAAATTACCGGTCGGATTCTTTCTGAAGAATCCGTCCGGTATTTTGTCATCTTTCGAATGGTTTTGGGGGACAGTTCTGTGTGTGGTTTGCAGATTCGCCATCCTCCTCAAAATGCACATCTTCTGCCCAAAAACCATGCAAAAGGTTGTACATGTTAAAAAGTTTTTCGGAACGCCGGCGGTGTAGAAAACCGTCCGGCTGAAAATCTGTTCAGCGTGGACTACTAAAAAGATTTTCTACCAAAGTCTATGTGGATGGTTGACAGTCGGTTTTCAGACGGTTTTTAAATCCGAAAACCATCTGAAAACCTGACCGTGTGGACAGACCCTTACTAGACAATGTTTGCTATATAGAAATAAAGAAATATTGGACACGTTTATGTCATACATGCCAACTCTCCCGTTTTTGGCGGGGGGGTCCCGCTATTTGGGGTCCCCTCCCGCCCTCCCGGGGGAGTTGGCATTCCTCCCGCGCTGCAGGCGGCGGGGGGGCCTTTAAATTTTCCGCGGCGCAAAGAGTAGCGCTGGTGCGCTAAATCTTGTGCCGCCGGGACGCTCCTAAAAGGGGGTGAAGCGGCCGCAGCGGCCGCTCACCCGCCCGCGGTCTCACTGTGCGGGGGGGGGAGACAGGAGGGATCGCTCCCCCCTCCTCCTCTCCTGTATGTACGGCGCGGTGTGTGCGCCGCACATACAGTTCAGCGGCGCAGGGGGAAGTGACGCGCGGCTGCAGGGGAGTGACGCGCGGGCTGCTCTTTATTTCCCCTGCGCCGCTTAAGAGATCGGTCGGGAGCTGGCAGCGTGCAGGGCCTGGGAAGGTAAATGGATTTTATTATTTTATTTTTATTGCTTTAGGGGCTCTACCTGGCTAACAGAGAGGGCAACTATCTGGCAACAATGGGGGCATCACCTGGCAACAGAGGGGCACTAAACCCGGCAACAAAGGGGGCACTACCTGGCAACAAAAGGGGGACTACCTGGCAAAAAGGGGACACTAAACCCGGCAACAAAGGGGGCACTACCCGGCAAAAAGGGGGGCACTACCTGGCTACAGAGGGGGCACGACCTGGCTAACAGATGGGGGCACTACCTGGCAACAGAGGGGGCACTACCCGGCAACAATGGGGGCACTACCTGGCTAACAGATGGGGCACTACCAGGCTAACCAGGGGGGCACTACTTGGCTAACGATGGGGGCACTACTTGGCTAACGATGGGGGCACTACTTGGCTAACGTGGGGGCCCTACGTTGGTAACAGATGGGGCACTACTTGGCTAACGAAGGGGCACTACCTGGCTAACAGATGGGGGCACTACCTGGCTAACAGATGGGGGCACTACCTGGCTAAAAGATGGGGGCACTACCTGGCTAAAAGATGGGGGCACTACTGGCCAACAATGGGGGGCACTAACCTGGCAAAAAATGGGGGCACTACCTGACTAACAGATGGGGGGCACTACTGGCTAAAAGATGGGGGCACTACCTGGCAACAGAGGGGGCACTACCTGGCTAAAAGATGGGGGCACTACCTGGCTAAAAGATGGGGGCAACTACATGGCAAACAATGGGGGCAATACCTGGCAACAATGGGGGCAATACCTCGCAAACCTGGGGGCACTACCTGGCTAACAATGGGGCACTACCTGGCTAACAATGGGGCACCTCCCTGGCTAACAAAGGGGGGCACCTCCCTGGCTAACAAAGGGGGGCATCTACCTGGCTACAAATTTGGCTTACCTGGCTACAGAGGGGAAATCTCTTGGCTACAAGGGGGCATCTACCAGCCTGTAAGGGGCCAACTACCGGGGTTATGGGGGGCTACTACCTGGCTATAAGGGCATCTCCCTGGCTTTCTTCCAAAGCCGTTATGCAGTTAGGTGGAGTGGGGGGTGTGGCTTTTTGAAGGGCGTGGCATACCGACAAGATGGGCGTGTCCATGCAAATTTTTGCCGCGGCGGGCGACGCGCGCCGCCCCCCTAGGGTCCCCTGCTTTTTCACTTTCAAAAGTTGGAAAACTATGGTTTATGTTAGTCATCAGCAAGAAATGGGGCTTTATAAATAGGATGACCTGCTGATACAGGGTGAGATGTAAAACATGGTTTATGGCCAAGAATTCTCTACACTCACTACATTCCACGTTCTTCTCTAAAGTTGGCAAGTATGACCTCTGTACATATATGAAGGGTTTATAGGTGGTCAGAAAAGGGGACACCTGGGAGACAGTGTGTTGTTTTACTATGTTAAGTGGAAATGGAGCCCAGTGCTGGGAATGAGTGAGCTGGATAACAGCTGTGATTCACTGCCGTTGTGGTACAAGTAATTCCAGCTTGGCACTCTATGGAGAGGACGGCGGCAGTACACCTTGTGTGGAGAAGTCTGGGCTGCCTGCAGCGTGCTGGGCGGCTGTGTGTGAAACCGCTCCTCAGGCATTAGCAGGCGACCTCACACTGTGGGCATAGCGCTGCCACGCGACTGTTACTATGGAGAGAGCTCGGCGGTGACGTCACCTAACAGGAACGCTCAGCGCGGGAGAATTTGGCGGGCAGTGTAGCGCGCTGTGACAGCAGTACGCGGTGTGACCGCTCACCTCATGTCCCCAGCGAAGTAATTACTGTAATGGGAGCTAAGTATGTACACTGCAAGCTCAGCTCCATACATGAGATTGGAACCGGCGGTACTCACAAATATGTGGCACTCTGCCATGGCAGACAAGTTTTAAGTGACAGAGGCACAGTGGAATGTAGTAGCTGAGGAGTTTGTGTGCCCGAATGACAGTAAATATTGGACAATGCCAACTGTACCTACTGTATGCCACATGATCTTTTCATGGTGTATAATCTATGTATCATTGATGGAGCGCTATCATCTGGTATATGGTGATAGATTTTTTTTTGTATGTGATATTGTAGTGGACTATGGTGGTCATAATAATATGGTTCTCACAGACTTTAATATGATATGTACCACAGGGATAACTTCCAAAACTATTCACTGATTAATTATCTGTGGTTAAAATATAACTTTTTTTTATCTCATATAAAACAAATTTCCAAAACCTATAACAAATGACAATATTATCCAGAGAGGTCACAAGTACCACAGATAAGACACTCAGACAGGATTTAACAAAAAAGGAGACCCAAGTGTCATACAAATAGCCATAAAGAGTTAGTACTTTATAAAGGGAGATTCATACCAGGGGCGTAGCTATAGAGGGAGCATTTGCTACCGGGGGCCCAAAAGCCCTTCTGCCACACAAGGAGATACAAGCATTGCAAGTGGCACATGATAGCTGGGGGCCCCCATTTCACTTCTTGCACTAGGGTCCTGGAGCTTCAAGTTACACCTCTGATTTATACAGTATAATTACGATCAGCTGAGCATAGTTATATCAGATTACGTCTCTAGTCACCTCCATATTAAATTAATTGTTCCTGATGTCTTTCAGGCTGTATTCAAAAAAGGAGAGAGAAATAGATTATATATATATATTTTATATATTTTTATATATTTTATTTATATATAGATATATTTATATATATATATATATTATTAATATATATAACCGTTAAAAAAAAAATATATATTTGGGGGAATCAAACTATCTATATATATATATATATATATAGATAGATAGATAGTTGATTCCCAACTATATATGGGTCTTTAGGATATATGTATATCCTAAAAACCCATATATAGTTGGGAATCAACTATAAATATCGCCGGGCAAACACGCAACGGCGATCTCTCATGTGAATGCTGCTGCGTGTTCCTCTTTGAGGGCAGTTATAAAGTCACTGCTAATTGTTAGATGCGTCTCTGGGTCCGTCCTGTCGGTCCCCAAGACGCATCTACAAAGCGGATGTTAATACGGAGTCAAAACTCCGTGTGAACAGCCCTTATCTGTATTCTGCAAGTCAGTGCGATTCTAGCAATACCAAATATGTAGGGTTTTTGTTATGTGCTAGTACCTTTAAAAATAAAAGCATTCTCTGTTAACTTTGGAGACACAGCATTTTTTGCGACCAATAACTTTATTTTCCCACATATAAACATTCTTTATACAGTTCTAAATAAATAAACAGCAGGGATTGGAGCTGGCTCCATTTCTTCCTGTTAGCAGTAGGTGTCAGCTTTAGGGGATGTTCACACAGCGTTTTTGGATCCGAAAATTGCATACAAAAAAAGCAGCATTGATCGGATCCACAATGAATCCAACACGAGCGTGTTTGGATGCGTTTTGGCTGCAGCAGGAACGTACTATGTCGTTTTAAAGAGGTTGCTGCGTCCTTCAGATCAAGAATTGACATATCAATTCTTTGAACGGATCTGAACGACGGATCCAAAAAACGCAATTAAACACAGATCGACGATCACTCGTCTGAACGCCGTTGCCTGTGTATTACATTGCAAGCAATGTAAAGCACACTGATATTTGTTAGATGCGTGCTTGGGTCCGTTTAGGGTCCGATAGACGGATCGAAACACGCTTCTAATAACGTATGTTCACATGGACTCAACACGCGATGTGAACATACCCTTAATCATCAGCTGGAACCTACCACGAGTGAGCCCACTCCATACTCGTTTACGTCAAATGTCGGGAAGTTGTGTTCCTACAATACGCTCTAGGACCAGCACATATCTCGGAAACAGGCCCCTAAAAGTGTTGGCTCAGTGTGGAGAGTCGGCCACACTTTCACACAACTCTCACTTTTGTTCCATGGGAGTTCTAAACACAAGTGAGAGCATTGTTCGGCTGTACTTGGAACTCCCCTAGACGAGAATGGAGAGTGATTCACAAGCGACTGGCTCTCCATTCTGAGGCCAACACTCTTGGAGGCCAGTTCCCAAGATAGGTGCTGGTCCCACCTCATCATTTATAGTGGGAACACCCTTTTAAGTTTTGCAAAGTATATATTTTTTTTTTATTTTATGTATTTAAACTGGGTCCCTATTTATGCCTGTCCAGAGGTGTACTGGGTCCCTACTTATGACATATGCTTGTCCAGGTGTGTACGTCAGAGCCGTATGATGTTGGTATATATCGAGACATGATGTGATCCTGGGCACACGATAGCCATGTTATTATTATTATTTATTTTAAGGCGCCATTGATTCCAGGGCGCTGTACATTCAAAGGGGGGGTTACATAACATACAGTGCCTTGCAAAAGTATTCGGCCCCCTTGAACTTTTCAACCTTTTGCCACATTTCAGGCTTCAAACATAAAGATATAACATTTTAATTTTTTAGTGAATAATCAACAACAAGTGGGACACAATTGTGCAGTAGAACGAAATTTATCGGATATTTTAAACTTTTGTAAAAAATAAAAAACTGAAAAGTGGGGCGTGCAATATTATTTGGCCCCTTTACTTTCAGTGCAGGCAAACTCACTCATAAGTTCAGTGAGGATCTCTGAATGATTCCAATGTTGTCCTAAATGACTGATGATGATAAAATATAATCCACCTGTGTGTAATCAAGTCTCCGTATAAATTGCACCTGCTCTGTGATAGTCCAGGTTCTTTTTAAAGCGCGAGAGCATCTTGAGGACCAAGGAACACACCAGGCAGGTCGTGATACTGTTTTGGAGAAGTTTTTAAAGCCTGATTTGGATACAAAAAGATTTCCCAAATTTTAAACACCCCAAAGGGAGCACTGTGCAAGCGATCTTTGAAAGGGAAAGGGGGAGTTTAAACCACTGCAAATCAATAAGACCCGGTTCCCCTCTAAATTTTAAAATCTAAAACAAGGAAAAGACGATCAAGATGAGAAGAGGCCCTATCACTCGGGATGAATGCAGAGCCCAACTGGAGTGGGAGATCTTCCCAAGGGACAACAATCATCTCATTGCACAAATCTGGCCCTTTTTATGGAAGAGGGGAAGAAGAAACCATTCACAAAGATATCCAAAAAAGTCTTTTTTTAAAGTTTGCCAAAAACCCTGGGAACACCAAAAAGGGGGAAAGGGGGGGCTCGGGTCGATAAACCAAATCTAATTTTTTGGCCCACAATGCAAACGATATTTTTGGGGCTAAAAGCAACACCAGCCATCACCCTAAACACACCCCCCCCAGAAAAAAACAGGGGTTGGTGGGCATCAGGGTTTTGGGGCCCGGTTTTTTTCAGGGAGGGGCAGGGGAAAATGGTTAAAATTTATGGGAAGAGGATGGGGGCCAAAACAGGACCATTCTGGAGAAAAACCGTTGGGTCTGCAAAAAACCTGGAAATGGACAAAATTTATTTTCCAAAAAGAAATAATAATAATAATAATAATAATCTTTAATAGCCCAAATATTCCGCAGCACTTTACAATTTGGAGGGGTGGTACAGACAAAAAAACATACTTCACAATGAAAAGCTACTTACAGTAAGACACAAAATGTGAGGGCACTGCCGCAGAAGTTACAATCTATTAGGTGTATGGTGAGACGAAGGGGAAGAAGGCTAATTTCAATGGGCCGCCCCTGGACATACATATGTTTTTTTTTTTTTTTGTAGAAAATTTGGGGGGGGGGGGGTGCCGTTAGGGGATTCTAAGGCCCGAGTGAGAAGATTTTATTCTCAGGGGCCCCGTAAACTAGAGATTCTGGGTGTGCCTGATCGCCCCCTTTCTGTTCCAGAGAACTGGTGCCCCACGTGTGAACTTGGGACGGCATGGGGGGTTCGATGATTTAGGAATTAATTTGAAAACATCAGCAGAGCGGAAAAATTGGAAAGGTGGTGAAAAGGAGAGGGGGAGATGTGGGGAGGAGAAACATGTGGAAGCTTTATGGGTGAGGTGAGGGTTTTTATTTATGTTCTATACTGAATACAACCACGTAGGACTGACCCAGGGGGGGCTCAGATTGGGGCTGGAAAGAAAACAAGCCTGGCTCCTGCATTCAGCACGATTGAAGGGGGGGTTTTTTGCATAGGGGCCCGAAAAGAGGGGGGTTAATAGTCGAGACGAGAAGAAAAAGGGAAACAGGGAAAGTTTGAGTTTTTTTCCCATGAAAAAAAGGATGGATTCTGGGAATTTTTTAGGTGCAGGTGAGGGACGGGATTGATTGGATATAAGGGGTAAGGACAATCGGAACTAGTAAAACCCCCCCACGTGGGTCTGCTTGGAGTTATGGTGGTGCCACACACTGAGATGAAAGGCAGGGTAAGGGTCGGTTAGTAGATGTGGATGACTAGAAGTTCCGTTTTAGAAAAGGTTTTTTTTAAAGATACAGGGGGGGAAAATTTGACCCAAACAAAAAGCGAAATTAAAAAAAATTTTCACAAAAAACGTATCCTCAAGACAACCTGAACGAGAATCTGTGGAAAAAACTAAAAACTGTGATCACAATCCTTCCATCCAACCACGATGGCTTTTTTCCCAAGGAAGAATGGGAAAGAATTTCGTCTCCCCGATGTGAAAATGATGAGGGGCATACCCCCCGCAATTGCAGCGTAATCACAGCAAAAGGTGGCGCATGAAGTATTAACTTTGGGGGTGAATAATTTTTGCATCCCCACTTTTCAGTTTTTTTTTTTTTTTTTTACAAAAGTTTAAAATACAAAAAATTTCGTTCCCCTTCACTTTGTGTCCCCCCTTGTTTTTTTTTCTGCACAAAAAATTAAAATTTTATCTTTATGTTTGAACCAAATGTGGCAAAAGGGGGAAAATTTTTAAGGGGGGCCCCAATACTTTTGCAAGGGGACTGTATATATTTACTAATATATATATATAATATTTATATATAAAATATATTTATGATATTATGTGTGTGTGTGTGTGTGTGGGATATAGATAGATAGGTCTAAAAGTGTGTATATATAATGTCATTCATTATTAAATCATACTCTATGGAGGTGCCATCTGGCCTGTTGCTGCGTGGGAAAACGAGAGGGACGTTTATGTAGCCCCCACCCCCTCCCCCGAAAAACCCCTTTCAATTACTTTGTAAAGTTTGACATTTCATTCAGATAGGGCTGAGGGCAGTTACAATATGAAAGCACTGACCGGCCTGCTGACTAGTGTGCATGCCTAGTAGATAATCATCTATACAAAGTAGTGGGACAATGCGTACATAGCGGGCGGTGCGTGGCTGCAGCCAAAAACAGAAAAAAAATAACTTTAACTCTGGTTCTTGAAATCATATTTTCCACTTAAAGCTGCAGGCTGTGGGTTAAAAGTTTAGTCTAGTGGTAACATTACCAGTAAAATAACTGGAGGCATGACAAACATTTAGGCATTGTGAACGATCCTGCTCTTTTGCTGTTAGTAGCTGACATGTTAGATGGGTATTGCCATTGTCGACATTTTTATTATGTCAAGTAATATGTTATAAATGGCTGATGGGTGCACTGCTTGCTCAGATCTTTCTGTAACCCCCATAGACTACAATGGAGAGAGTAAGGCTATGTCCACACTGCATAAGAAAACGATTGTATCTCCGGCGCTTTTCGATTTGTAAAAGCGCCGCAGATATGATCGTTAGTGCGACCCATAAAAACGCAATAGAGAAGACGTCTGCTGTCTACACAGCTCGTCTTTTCTCTGCCCGTCTTTCGGCAGCAGCGTATTAAAACAACATGTTGTATAATACGCCCCCGCTTTTCTCCGTTTTCTTGCCGTCTTCCTATACAATACTATTGTATGGGCTACGTCAGGAAAACGAGAAGCGACCGCGGCTTTTTGTCACAAAGCATGACAAAAGCATGACAAAAGCCGCGGTCCTGCATCAGAGAAAAATCGTCCGCTGTTAAATAAAATGCCCAATAATGCCAATACAGAGTATACATATATCCACATCAGTCTCACATGTCTCTGTCTCACACATTTGCCACAGTCTAACATATCGTAGACACATGGCTAAGTAGCTCCATCCATATCCCCCTCCACCAGTCCACATACAATATCAGATCCTCCACACCAGCCCACATACTATATCAGCCTACAAGTTTCCCTTGGTCACGCCCCTCTCCACTTTCTAAAACAAACACCACTATAAACACTGTTAAGAAAGTAAAAGTGAAACCCCTAATTACAGGGTCAGGGAAAGGTGTGAATTCGCTTTAACAATCAGGGACAAGTGTACGCCACGATACGAGCAGTGATCTAATCTACAACACCGCCATATAGACCACATAATAGTCAGACACATACTTAAAGGGGGTTTTTCCCGCACAAGTTTGGGTTTTAATTAAAAGATTTTTAAAAAAACAAGCGCTTTGCAATATATGTTCATTACAAAGTCCTACTGATTTTGACTACCCTTTCAAAGTGAATACTTCCAAATTTCTATAGCGCCGCCCGTTGACCTTATTTCGGTGTCAGGTCTGAATGATATCACCTTTGAAGACGGTCAGCAGAGAGCCCCCCCGCAAGAAAGCTTCTGTGTGTAGGGAGGGGAGGAGGTCTGGTTCTATGTCCGTGCTGCCGGGATTAAACCCGTGTGTCCCCCTTCCTCCGCCTTACACAGATTTACAAATTAGGGTGATCAAAAGATGGACACGTGAAAACCCGTTTGTTTTCATAATCATGATTCTGTGGAGCTGAACTATAATAATACTATACAGATTGTGAACATTCATGCTGTGCTGTACTAGGACCCCTATAACACTTGCACTTCCCGCCTCTGTTCTGAAGGGTTTTTTTTGTTGTTTGGAGATGTGGGATATTTAAGCAAGCAGAGGGTTTAAAAGGAAAACTTGCACCCCTCTGTTCTGCTATTTGCAATCAAGACCTTTCTCTAGGCAGGCACACACGGGGTTAATTTGGCAGCAATCCCCCTGCTTTTATAGAAGTTACGGGCGGAAGCTGCCTGTGTGCTGAGGGGGGGGGGGAAGGGGGGAGGGGGAAGGGAGGAAGTAACCCCCTAAATTTAAACTCCCATTACAAACCAGAGGCGAAAGCTATTAATGAGGACAACTCCTTTAATCACATCACATGAAAAAGACTACAGCACTGATCCAATACAGAAGCAAAATAACCCCTGACATACAGGGACTCACAAGAGATGTCTTATGTGATGAGTCATTCTCTTCTCTCTCTTTTTCCCTTTTCTTCTCAATCCAGTCCAGGCTGCCGTGACGACTTCTCCTGGTCACCACTCATCCCTGCAGAATTTCCACACAAATATCTTAGAATCCTCACTTTTCCAGCACCTCTTTACCTATTCCCACCTTTGTACAAACTTCCCTGGGATACGAGAGCAGGTACAGGCCATAGATTAGAGGCACAGTCTTCTAAGTGTTTGGTGGGCACAGAGGAGTAACCGTCTAGAGATTCTGCTACGGCTATGGCCTGTGCCCCTCAGAATCATATTACTAGGTAGGGGAAGGCCCCAGGTAGCTAGGCAGGCCCCAATTAGATAGGTAGACACCCATTGGCTAAGTTGGTAGGCCCTAGGTAGGTAGGCCGGCCCCAGGAAGGTTAGTGGGTAAGTTCAAGTTAGGTAGATAAGTAGGCCCCAAGTAGGTAGGCAGGTGGGCCATAGGTGGGTATATAGATAGCCCCCAAGTAGACAAGTAGGCCCCAGTTAAGTAGGTTGACAGGTCCTAGTTAGGTTTGTGGGCCCCAGTTAGGTAGATAATTGGATCCCAAGTAGGTAGGTTGGTGGGCCACATGTAGATAGGTATATACCCCCCATGTAGATAAGTATGTCCCTGTTAGTTAGGTTGATAGGCCCCAGTTAGGTTGGTAGGCCCCAGTTAAGTAGGTTGTAGGTGGGCCCCTAGTTAGTAGGGGATAGGTGGGCCCAATGTAGGAATATGGGCCCCAAATAGGTAGGTGATGGGGGGCTTCAGTTAGGTAGGCTGTAGGTAGGTGTTGGTGGGCCCCAGTTAGTTACGCTATAGGTGGGTGGTGGACCCCTGTTACGTAGGCTGTAGGTAACTGGTGGTTGGGCCTCAGGTAGGCTGCAGGTAGGTGGTGGGTCCCAGTTAGGTGTGCTGAAGTTAAGGCCCCAGTTAGGCAGACGGTAGGTAGTTAGCGCCCCAGTTAGGTATCCTGTAGGCTCTTAGAGCCCCAGGTAGATATGCTTTAGGCTGTTAGGGCCCAAAGAATATAGGCTGTAGGCAGTTAGGGGCCCAGGTATATAGGCTGTAGGTAGTTAGAGGCCCAGGTAGATATGCTGTAGGCAGTTAGGGCCACATATTCTGAAAAAAAAAACAACTCACCTCTCTCCCGCTCTCATGACGAGTGGCCGGCGTTTTGGTAAGCCGGCGAGCGATGTAAAGTGTGATGCCCATTGGCCACTCCGTCACACTAAGGCCGATGCCTGGTAGGTTTAAGGCCTTGTGGTTATAAAAGGGTGAATAGGGGTTTGAAACCCGCTCTGCAACTTAGTCCGGGTTTTCTGAGGGGTGTTAGCCCGGCCCACCTGTGGCTAGCTCCGCCCACCTGGGATTCTGCTTATAACTGTGAAAGGTATAAAGCGGTTAATCGGGCCACCATTAAGTTTGCCCCATCTGTGGAGGAAAAGGGGGTCTGGGTAAAACTGCAACCCCAGAAAACAAAAAAAAAATTAATTCAATGAATTTGTGGGGTTTTTTTCCCTTTTGGGGGGGTTTCACCAATTCAATAACGCTCACTGCATAGAAAAATCAGCATCTTGCTGATGCGTTTCAGACAAGTAAAGGTCCTTAAACAGAGGTCCCTTTAAAATTTGAATGGAATAACCCCTTAACAAAAAACATTTGGGCGGGGCTAGCAACAGGTAGGCGGGACTAACTAGTTATAATAATTGGGCTAACTTGGCAGAAAGCTGCAAACGCTGATTTGAGCATAAATGCCTGAAAAAATGTAGGGGAAAGATAAGGGGAATACTGCTGCTTATCTGTCTCTAGTTTGTGCTGTCCCCAGGAAGAGCTACATAAGATATGTGACAGTTTACCTTTAAGTACAAAATCAATGCAGCTAGAGGGTATGATGTGACAAGTTTAGCACTAACAGTACTACATTTGATAGGGTAGCCAATATAAACAGTGAAGGATGCATTGTGAAATAAAGAGGATATTTACAAAGAACAAAGCAAGTTAATATAATTGATTCATCATGCAGTGTAAAACAAACCATTATTAATTATGTTTTGCGGTATTTTTTTTTTTACAGATTTTGACTTACCGTACCGGTATTTTCTAACATGATTTATCCCTATTCAATGGGGTTAATTTGTGCCCTAGCTCCAAAATCGTTTTCTGCGCTAACAGTGTTATGTTACTTTTTTATGCTATGCAGAATTGAAATCCAAAGTAGAAAAAAAATACACGTTGAAAACAATGGGAAGCATAATACAACATCATGCGAGTAGGAAAATTTGAGCTTGTGTCTATGATCCTGGCAGTACCCATGTGGAGAAAAAGCAGGTGTACTAAATTGTCACATCTTACACAGAATTCTTTAAATTCTGTTTAGAGAGCAGATAAACCCTCTATCACAGCATGTTTTATGGTTCCATTACCGTTATGCATCCAAATTCTTTGAAAAAAGTATGCAAATAGCACAGGGTAGCCATAGTTTATTATAAAACAGATATAGTCTACCCTTGACTTTGCTTTGTTTTACAAATACTTTAGGCCCTCAACATAGAATATAAATTGGTGTCCGTACATCCTTTGTGAGCTGAAACCATTGTATGTTGAAACCACAATTCTATGGAAAACTAATAATTGGTGGTGAGGCCTCCAAAATGTCACCCAATATAATGCAAAATGAAGATTAAAAAAATTATGCAGATATCTAGTACAGATAGAATAAGTTCTTACATATAGCAGTCAGAAAGAGCTGTTGAAAGCTGGAAATCATTTTCTATATTGAGGATAGGAGCTTCTTTAGGATGTACTTCTGATGTAGGCAAACATAATGGCTCTACCGCATGATAGAAGCTTACCTAAGCTGTCAGAAAACTGTTTGACAGGCTTGTTAAATGTTTAAATATAAGATTAAAAGAACTCTGCATGCTAAAGTGATACAGGCTGTAATGCCAGATCAGTACAAGATAAGGCTCTATTTATATTACGGCAGGTACCCCAACATGTATTGCAATGGAGCCATAGGAAATTGTAGGGCAAATATAGACTTTTCTGGAATATCTTTGCTCTGTTTCATATTTGCATCCGCTTTATGTGCTGGACACAAAAGGTATCCTAATGGATACCTGTGACGGAGGTAGAACCATGATGTGAATGGGGCCTAAGTAATTTACAAAGCTGCTCAATATTATGCAAATTACATTGAAGAGGAGACATTCCCTTCAGCTGGAGAAAAAAGGATTCAATCTCCAGAGGAGAAAACCATTCTTCACTTTAAGAACTGTAAATCTGTGGAATAGCCTCCCTGAGGAGCTGGTCACAGCAGGAACAGTTGGGATTTCAAGAAAAGCTTCGATAACTACCTGAAACTAAAGAATATTGATAAGTACGTAGCTATGTAAAATTCTGGATCCTGGCTGGTGGCGGTTTTGTGGTCAGAGATGGTTGTTCTCCACTGGTGCAGATTGTTCTTGCTTTGGTGGGTGGTTTCGGGGCATTTAACCTGTGGTGTGTCTGGGCATTAAAATCACTGTCTCCCTACCTTCACCCATTTTTACCCCACCCTTGGTGGAACTTGATGGACAAATGTCTTTTTTCAACCGTCGTAGTATAATAGTAAATTTCTTTTTGAAGTAATTAGCTGCACCTGCTAAATTTTTTTTTCCCAGTTGAGATAAAGGCCAGATTGCAGGCTTCCGGAATCAGTTTAGGCGAGCCAGTGAGCTCGTGAACATGCCCCAAAGATTGGAGTGTTTTTTGAGTAAGTAATGTCCCCTTTTTTTGTATGTTCTTTCTGGTAAATTGTTAGTGTAGGATTTCACATGACATGAGGAGCCTATGATGAGGTTGTGAGCTTGTGCTATTGTGGGCCCCTATTCCAAACTATATACCTCAATTTAACATTTTTTCCAGTATGTCCTTTTTTTTAATTGCCCAATTGTGTGGGGAGCAGAGGGTGTATGTGTTTTGTGTTGGACACCTAGAAAGTGCTGGGAAGCCCGTCCTAAACTAATTGTATGGGTGTCTCGAATAGGTTGTAAAGCCATCATGGATATACCACACGTATCTTGTATATCTTATGCACATTCTGTATCGCTTATTATTTGCAATTGTAGTAACTGCAATCACACCCCTCATGCAGTGAGATGTGTGGAGTGGTTGTTTTATTGGTTATTTTTGCATTTGTGCAATCTCCCCATGCTATTTACTGCGGCTATTTCTGCCGTGGGTGAATACAGGTGTCATGTTGCTGTGCAGTTTTTTAAAACTTTTCTATATTTAAACTGTAAAGTTGCATTCAAAGGTAGACATACTGTTATATAACCATCCAAGATCTTATGTCGTTATCTCTGTGCTGTACAACCGCACCCTATTGCTGTATGAAAATCAGTGTTTCTCCCTCTTCTTATTGCTGTGCTGTACTACTGTTTACCAGACTGCTTCATTGTGGGCTGCGTCTGATAAGGTCATCAACACCTGCTATTTAAATTAAGCTAGGTCTCACATCAATGCCTACCCATTTCTAACCAGTCACTGTCTCTAGCCTGTTATATTCCTATAATGGCTATCTGTGTTTGACCTTGCTCTTCTATGGATTTTGCTTATTTCCTTGCCCTTACGAATTTTATTCTTTTATATTCCCAATCGCGCCGGCGATTTGAATTTAAAGGGGCAGTGTGCCGGTAATTGGTTTCATTTGCCGGGCCACTGTCCTTTATTTAGGGTCCGGTCACTTCCTGCCGGCCCTTGCCGGATCCTTGGTGTTCATACCCATGGTGAAAGTGAACCAGAGCCGCCTGTCCTGACCTTCTGTCTGTCCTCGACTACGAGCCTGCCTGCCGTTCTGTACTCGCACCTTGGCCGCCACCGCAGGCAAAGCCCCCCGCCAGTGGTAGTGGACCTCGGTGGACTACCAGACGCATCAAGACATACGCTTGCGGCGGGGCTTGGTTGAAAACGGGGTCCCCACCTTTGATTCAATCCCTGGGTAGGGGCTCTACGCTCCATCGCCTCTGCGGTGGTCCAGTGGATCCTACCTCCAAGATCGTTCAGTAGGATGCCGGCCATGGATCCCGCCAAGGTCCTTGCCAAGTATGTTGCCTGCATAACCCAATACGTCGTGGTCAAGCAATTCACAACAGATTGCGCAGCAAGCGCAGCAGCTCGAGCATTACTCTCCTCCTTGGTTGCAGCTAGCTCGTCACCGTCGCAGCAGCCAACGCCATCCTCGTAGTTGCTCCTGCCCCCAGCAGGTTCCGGTGATTCAAGGGGGACCCAAAGCTTCGGCTGTCTCTCCATCCATGTTCAGCGGTGACCGAAACTATGCAGGGGGGTTTATCACCTCAATGCGCTATGCTCGTGGAGCTGATGACCGACCAGTTCCTGTCCGGAACGTGCAAAGGTGGCTTTCGTGGTCAGCATCCTCGTCGGGTAGGCCCTGGAATGGGCTACAACCCTATGGGACTGAATGATCCGGTGTCGGCGGTTCTACAAGTCATTTCCTCAGTGAGTTCGCAACGTCCTCCTTCGAGGAAACCTGCCCGTGCCTCCTCCGACTGAGACGGCCTCTCCTAAATCTGGCCAGGGAGACCTGTTTGTAGGAGGACTAAGTGGTGCAATGCTGTACGTACGCTGCCTCTGATCTGACATGGATAGACCGGGCCGCACCTGTATGTGCTACGTTCAAGAAGGGAACTCTCAAGTCGACGTTAAAGAACGTCTTGGCCAGACTTGAGAACTCCCAGTCCTCCCTTAGCGACTTGATCCGTTGGGCGACGCCGCATCGATATAAGCTTCATTGAAAACCAACCAAACTCCGACCCACAGGGAGGAGGAGCTTCTGCAAGAGCGCCATGGTCAGCCCTCACCTCGCCTGTATTCCCGCTGGCATCCGGTGTTCCTGCGGGCCTCTGCGCCACATGCCTCCAACACCACCTCCGACGGCCCATGCAGATTGTTCGGGCTCGCCTCTCTGAGCAAGAATTGGCCCAGCGGCGACATAATAGCTTGTGTCTCTACTGTGGCCAAGCCCAGAGCATTTCGGAGGGGACTTGTCCAAGCGCCCCAAGGCTGCGGGGGAAAAATCCCGCACCTAGATCTTGTGGGAAGGAGGGACCCATTACTAGGTGCAACCTCCTCCTCCACGGCCTGTTGATGCCTGTGCAGGTAGTGTCGAGTTGGATTCATCTTTTCCAGGTTCCGGCGTTTTCTGGGACCGGGGCTCAGCCGGGATCTTCATCCACAGCTCTCTAGTGAGGCGGAGGGTAGGTGGTACGGCTCCAGTGTACGTTCTGGAGAAAACGCTTGTCATCTCATCAGTCTGCGGGAGTGCTTAGCGACACCATCCAGTTCGTTCACCATGCACACATGTCCCTCCATGTGGGGGGACACTGCATAAGGAGGAGATCGCCTTCTAGGTGTTTGCCTCGCTCATCGTCGGCGATACTCCTCGGGACTCCCATGGCTACGCTGCCATCATATCCTAATCTGGACTTGGTCTACTCGGATAGGGTGATTCATTGGGGGTCACAACTGTCCGGGGAGTTGTTTTGGGTGGCAACCTCGGCCCGGTGCATCCTGCTCTGCTTTACCCTTCAGGAGCCGGCTGCCCGGGCTGACGAAACCGAATATCTGGAGTATGCCGGATGTGTTCTCCGTGAGCAAGCCGAAGAGCGAGTACTTCCGCTGCATCGTACATTCGATTGCCTTGCCGATCGACTTTTTGCGGGTTACCGTCCTCCCGTGGCCGAGTCTACCTCTGTCGGTTCCTAAGACCCCATGCCATGTAGGTAGTACATCCAGGAGATCTCAAGAAGGGGTTCATCGGAAGCCCTCGTCCCGTGGCGGAGCGGGGTCTCTTTTTCGTGGTGAAGAAGAAGGAACGGTTACCTTACGGCCTGCCATTGACTACAGGGGCTTGAACAAGATCAGGTTAAAGTACCGTTACCCCTTGCCGCTGATTCACGGAACTTTTTTG
Organism: Phyllomedusa bahiana; assembly: GCA_025379985.1. NCBI lineage: Eukaryota > Metazoa > Chordata > Amphibia > Anura > Hylidae > Phyllomedusa > Phyllomedusa bahiana. Next base: position 87,561 of record JAODAL010002049.1, read on the forward strand.
AATCGCCTAGCATGGCGCCAGATTTCTCCAAGTAGGATTGAGAGGGGCCTACAAACTTGTCCGGTTCGCAAGGGGCGATGAATGGAAGACGGCTTCTCAACACCAGGGTTGGGCAATCGAGTACCGGTGATGCCCTTCGGATTCTGTAATGCGCCAGCCGTCTTTCAGGAGCTCGTGAATGACGTCCTTCAGGGACCTCCGTGGTGGTTAGGTAGTTGTGGTAGTGGTCGGTATAGTATACCTCGATGACATTACTGGTGTTCTCCCTGCTCTCGTGACACACCGCTGCTTGTACGTTCAAGTACTAAGACCCGTCTCCGTGAGAACCACCTGTATGCCCAGCTAGGGAAGTGCCTCTTCCATCAGGACTAGCCTCTCCGTTTGGGGGTGTCCATTCTCTGAACCAAGGACTACGGATGGACCCTGCTAAACTGTCTGCCGTATTGCAATGGCACAGCCCCGTCGGCCTGCGGGGTATCCAGCGTTTCTTGGGCTTCTGCAATTAATATACGCCTATTCATCCTGGCACTTCTATAGTGGCCGCCACCGCAGGCAAGCCGCCAGTGGTGTGACCTGGTGGACCTCCGCAGCAGCATGACCATCCTCGCTTTGCGGCGGGGCTCTGGTGAATGCCGAGGTTCCCAATTAGATGACACTCCCTCGGTAGGGGCTTACACCTTCGCCTGCGTGGTCCAGTGGATCCACCTCCAGAATCGTTACAGAAGGGACAATATCTTTCAGCTTTTTCTGTGCACTATTCCACTCCCAAACAATTAAACATGCAAGTTACAGTTACTGCACAGTAACGTGAAAGTAGTGGATGCAGGAAGTTCTCTGCACTGGAAGCAGCACCAGGGCAATGTCATGAGACGCTGCCCTGAAGCTGCAGACGGCAGCCAGTGATGTTGTGATAGCATTCTACAGAAGAGGCTACTATAGCAATGGGCCCCAATGCACTGCTGGGAGGACGAGGCAGAGCAATGAGAACCACAAAGATCTGATCTGCCCCCTCTCTCCATCAGAGCAGCGTCTCAAGTATTTCCAGGGGCCAAGCTGTACCGCAGGACTTGCGTGAGTATCATTTTAACCCCCCCCAGGGGTGGGGGGTTTGGGGTGGGGGGCGGTGAGAAATGAGTGTGTGTGGGGAATGGGGAAGATGAGTTAGGGGGGATATGAATGGGTGAGGATATGAGTGAGGGAGCAGGGAGATGAGTGTGGCTTGTGGAGGGCGGAATTGAGTGATGAGGGTTAACAAGGTGGGGAGGAGGGGTTTGAGTGGGGAAGTATGGATAGAGTGAAGGGTCAGAGGAGGTGAGGCAGAAGAGGAAAGGGATTTAGAATGGGGAGGTGGGGTGGATGGACACAGTTTTTTTTTCATCTTAGAAAAGCTGTGTGCCACGTGTGGGAGTGGGTGTCACCCTGTATTGGCTTTCCAACCTATTTATGTGTGTAATGTTCTGTTCATTTACAGGTCTCCCTTTAGGACTACTTCAGATTCGGTGGACTACGTCGGATCAGCCTTGGATCTATTAAAGGGGACTGATATCAGGGAGTGTTTAAATATTTTTTTTGCGTTTGTTTAGTGTCAGATTTTTTTCTTCATTTTATTCCAGTGTTAGTAATGGATGATCTCTTTCGTGCATCACGAACGTTTCTATATTCACTCCTCTGCCTTAACAGATCTCTCTGTGGCTATTACCTTTCGCCCTCCATAATAGCCCTAAGCACCAGCCACTTATTGCCTCAGTCCTATTGGTCTTGCCTTATCTTATACCTTGTATACCTCCTATACTTAATGACTTGGGGCGACATGTCAGAAAAGAGGCGCAGCCATGCCAGTTTTAAGGCGCATTAAATGAGTGTATAGTGCACCTGAATGAATGAACCTGTAAACGGTCTGGCTTGTGGTATACCTTGCATAGTAAATTAATGCGCCTAATCTTGGGCACATAGCTTATTGTTGGCGAAAATATAGCATATCATTGCTAGCTAATTTGATGCGCCCTACTTTAGAATATTCAAATGTGTTCATGCATGGCGTATAATGCACCTAGTTTTGGAGTACTACAGTTCATTTATATAGAGAAAAGGGCGTCAACAGTTTTTTGGCGCAAAATACACCAAAAAAATGGTGCAGCCCTAATGGGACATGTCACCCTTGATATCACTCAAAAAAAGCTTCACTAGCCGAAACATCATTATTTACATCTCGACAATCAACATTTTCTGACATTTGTTGTAGTCTGATGAATCTTGTACAGTAATCCGGACCTCATTGGTTTTATCCTCCTATATTTTGTTTTTGTAATATAGTTCTATGAATAAAATTGAGTAACTAGCATCACATTGGAGTGCTGTGGAACTTTCTAAATATTAGTAATGGAGGCGTCTGACAGACAATGGTTTTTGTCACCCCAAGGCTGACACTAACCCCGTGTCACTATTGCCCAATGCTGCAAGGGTACTCGGAAGTGTAACGGATATGGTAGCGGATCCTCTGAACCACCACAAGCGATGGCCTAAGCCACGGCAGGGAGCGGAGTCTAAGTAGGTCCGGTTTTCACCAGAGGCCCGCCGCAATAGCGGGGATGGACCTTGCTGTGCCGGATTACTACCGGTCGCTCACACCCTGTCGTGGACTTGCTTGCGGTGGCAAGCCGGAGGTGTTGCGCGGTACAGTAATCGTGAAGCAGGACTCGTAAGTCGTAGGACAGTCAGAAGGTCTGTGCACGCAGAGTTGGTTCGTAGTCGGGGACAGGCAGAAGGTCGGCAGGCGGGGCAATGATTCGTGGTGGTTAAGGGACGGAGGCAGAAGGTACGGGTACACGGCTAGACAAACAAGACTCATGGATCGCTTCTCTCTAGGCACAGGGCACTATCGATTCGCAGGTGCTAGGGAGAGGCAGGGTCTTAATAGGGTCAGCGCCCGGTGAGACACAATCCTGGCGCACTGTCCCTTTAATTTTTCCCGAAGTGCTCTGCTGCGCGCTCCCGGCGGGAGCAAGGAGGTGCGCGCGCCGGGATGGAACAGGAGCATGGCGACGGCATGTTGGAAACAGAGCTCCCGGGTGTATAGTGCGGTTGTGCCTGTGGGGGTGTTGGGGGTGACCCGACAAGTTAGTCGCAGGGACACTGTAACAGTACCCCCCTTGGCTTCCCCCTCTTATGGCCGATAAACCTAGCAAGAGACCCCGATCCCAGGATGTCTCTCGGCTCCCACGACCTTTCCTTCCGGCCCCAAACCATTCCCAGTCGACCAAAATAAAAATCGTCGTCCCCCTAACCGTCTTCGTGGCTAAAATTTCTTTGCGGCAAAAAATTGGTGAGGTCAGCTACGGGAGACGGGGGGACCATCAGACCGAGTAGAAACCTTTATGGTGACCCAGGTTTCTGTAGGGAGGACATCGGAAGGAGTTTGGGAAGCGCATAGTTGGAGGGAGCCGGAGCTTGTAGGCACCGGGTTGATTCGCTGATGTGGATTTTCAATAGGACCTAAAAACCGGGACCAGCTTGTAGCTGGGGTTTTTAAAGCCGCCGGGACATTACCTGCAGACAGCCATAACCTTATACCCTCGGACTAAGGAAGGGAGAGGGTCTTCTTTTTCTTGTCTGCTTAGGCCTTCATCGCCGAGGCTTGAGCAGAGATTGACGTTGTAACCTTCCAACGGACAGATAGGTCGACGGACCTGAATATCCAACACAGGGACATCGGAGGAGGCAAAGGGCAGGGGAAGGACGTGGGCGGCGCGATTCAGACCGAAAGGACGATGAGAATGGGGGATGCCCCAGCGAATCAGAGTTCCAAGGATTATTTGAAAACTCCGCCCATGGCAATAGACCAGACAATCATCTTGTCTTGTGGATAGGAAAGTGGCGGAATAGGTACCCATGACTTGTTCACCCCCCCCCCCCCCCCCTCTCTTCAACGTGCCCATTGATTGTGGGTGGTATTGGCGGATGAGAAGTCCGTTCCATTGTAGGAGAGAACAGAGGCCTCGCCAAAAAACTTGAGACAAAATTGAACTTCCCGATCCGAGTAACAATTTGGTGGGGAATGCCATGCAGACGGAAGATATGTTTATAAAAAAATAGGTTGGCGAGAGTCGTGGAGCAGAAGGTAGGGGGGACCTGGCTGGGGGAATTGAATGTGCCATTTTAAAAAAACGGTCAGTGTCCACCCAGGATATCCATATTACCGTCTGACGGAAGGCAGATCGGGGTTGAAGGCTATGGCAATGTTGGCACCAGGGACTGTTAGGTACTGGCAGGGCTGGAGTAAACCCGCAGGTTTCGAGGCGCGGTGATTTATTTGCGAGGCGCAGTGGTACAGGATTTCCAGAACTCTTTTACATCCTTAGCGAGGATCGAGCCACCAGTAGAAACCGTGTGTGTCAACGCACAAGACTTCCGAACCCACCGGATGTCCAGCAATACGGGAGCTGTGGCCCCATTTCTGAATCCTTTGCGGAGTGCTGGGCGCACATAGTCTTACACGTGAGGAGTGGAGTACGTTAAAGGGGGGCTATGGGAGCTGCAGATATCAGAACGTTCCAGTGGTACGATGTGCGAGAACATGCCTCCTCTTCTCCACTTACTTCAGAGTCTCCGGGACGTTCTTCTCTGGCCGGTCAGTTATGGTTAAACATAAATTGAAACGGGCGAAAAAAACAGGTGTCTCCTTCTTTGCCTGGCGTGGGGTTGAGACGTTGTGTGGACTGGAGGTAAAGGAGATTTTTGTGGTCTGTGTATATTCAGAGGCTTCGAGCACCCTCCAGGAGGGTGGCGCCACTCCTCCCAGAGCGAGCTTAGGCCTGAAGTCATCCCGATTCCCCGTTGGTTATAGTTTCTCTCCGCCGTGTGATAGTTATGAAAATATTCCTGGAATAGAACCCACAGGTCCGAGTCTTCCTTTTGGGCCCACTTTTGGGTGAGGGAACCGCCCCAGCCCCCAACGGAAGAGGCGTCTACTTCTAAGAGAAGGGCTTCTCGGTATTCAGGTTGCTACAACACAGGTGCAGAGTGCAAATGCTGTTTTCAGCTTGGAAAAGGCTTCTTAAGCGGCTGGGTGGCCACAGTTGTTTCAGGTTGGACATGCTTTTTGGTAAGAGTCACTATCGGTGCCACCAACGTCGAGATATGTAGGGATGAAATAGCCTGTAGTAATTTGCAACCCAAAGAAGCGGTGTTTGCCGGAGTCCGATGGGTCGTGGCCATGTGTAGATATTCATGCGGTGTGTTTAAGTGGGGTCCATTTGCAGGCCTTTGTCCGAGTTGATTATCCAATGATAAGGGTGTGTGGTTGGTGACAACAAGCACGTTTCTAGTTTGGCATATGAGTGGTTCTCACGCAGGCACTGTTCTTCAGGATACAGGCCACACATGCGACTGGTGGGTCTCCCAGATCAGGCGAAAATCACAAGTATGTCCATCCAAGTAGACAAACCACGCTAGACATACAGAAGTATCCTCTGAAAATTGCATTGACAAATTCTTGCGGAAGACGCTGGCGCGTTGCAAAAGCCGAAGGGCATCACTAATTACTCGATGTTCACGTCAAGAGTATTGACGGGTCTTCCAATTTCATCGCCATCTCAGATCCGCGACGAGATTATAGGCCCCTTAGCAGTCCTACTTGGAGAAGACTTTAGTCCCGGAGCACGATCGAATGAGTCAGTTAAAATCAGTGGTTAAAGGATACTGATTTTTGATCGTGATCTTGTTGAGACAGCGGTAATCGATGCAGGGACGTTAAGGAACATCCTTCCTCTCCACAAAAGAGAATCCGGCACCGTCCGGGATGTAGATTTGGCGGATGAAGCCCTTTCTGTAGATTTTCTTTAATGTAGGCCGACACAAGCCTGAGTCTCGGGGTTAACAGAGAGTGGATAGAACCTATCCCCGGGCGTGAACTAGTCCCGTGGCAGCAGGTTCTATAGGACAATCGTACAGGGAACGATGGGGAGGTAGAGTGTACGCTGCTTCTTGGAGAGACATACCCGTATGTCATGATACGGTGGGGTGGCAAGCCAGGTAAGGGCTTGAAAGGAGACTTGTGAGGAGCGAGGGCACCCGGCCGATGGTGACGACAGGCTAGCCGGAGAATGGAAATCTCGACCCCAACGCAAACTTCGCCCGTCTTCACAGTCGATTTAGGGGTGTGACGCTGCAAGCCACGGGTCGCCCCAGGAGGACCAGCTCCGAGGGCGAAGAGCGGGGTAGCACGAAGAAAGCGATTTTCTCCTTTTGTAAGTTCGCACTTGTGTAGTCCACGGTTCGTCTGGGTACTGGAATGGAGTCACTCAAAGAGTTAGCCACTAACGGACGTGATGACCATGGGGTGGTCTAAGCGGACCACCGTGAGACGATTAATTGGCACCACAAACAGCCTCATAATAATTCCCGGCAGAGTCGTAATCAAAGATATTGCAGCTACTTGAATCGAGCCCCGGCAGTGGTTTTGACCAGGGAACTGGCAGTTAAGCCGAGGAGAGGATTGCTCATACCTAGGGACGCCTCTCCACGATGCCTAGGTGCTAAGCGTTTCCCCGGACGTTGCGGGACGGAGTTGGACAACCCCTGAGGAGATGGTTCTGAGCTGCCGAAGTAGAGGGCTAGGTTGCCATCTCGTCGTCGAGTCCAACTCTTGTGGAGTAAGTGGGCTCTGTCCACTTGCATATCCTCTTCCATGATTGGCTGAGAAGGAGGCCAGTGGAGGCCGAAGAGAAACACGGTGCAATACGGGGTTAGACGACGGGTCGGGATAGGTTCACCGATCTTGCCGAGCTCCCACGTCTCTCCGAGAAACGGATGTCAATCCGTTCGCCAGGTGGTTGTCGCTGTTAGGAAGTCAGGAGGGTCTGATGGAGGACGGGCATCCTTTATCCTTGCCCCCTTTCTGATGGAGGCCTTCTTAAAGTGGCGCACAACGCCTGCGGTCCATTCTTAGGATGCTCCGAGCAAGTGTGCGGCATTGACACAGCCATAGTCACCAATGGTGGAGTTCCCTTGCTGGAGATTCAGCAATGCGGTCTCGGCAGACGAAGCCTGGGCAGGTCTCTTCGAAGACGCTGCGGAACTCCTGGAGGTACGTCACTAGATCAGCAGTGGACCGGATAGCCTCGGTCCCAGAGGTCGGGTCGCCCAGGCCTGGGCTTCTCCCGTCGAGGAGAATGACCACGATGGCTACCTTGGATCTTTTCTGATGGGAATTGTCCTGCCATAAGTTCCAAGTGGAAGGGAAAACACTGGGTGATGAAGCTCCTGCAGGCCTTTTGGGTCTCCATCAAATTTCGTTGGCATAGACAACCGGAGTTTAGGACCGGCGGACATCCCACGTGGCAGCTGCCACAGAAGCGCTGCCACGGCAGCCGATTGTGCTTAGAGAGGAGCTGCGCTGCATCATAGAGGACAGCTGGTTGAGCTGCTGCACCTGTTGAGCGATCTGTTTCGGACTGTTTGGTCCACGTTGGTTTTGATGTCCAGTGACGATCGGCAGGGGCACCTTGGCAGGATCCATGGCCGAATCGTATTGTAGTGGACATTATGGAGTGGTTCCTCTGAAAACCACCTACAAGCCGGATGGCGTAAACCCGGCAGGGAGCGGTGTCTAAGTAGGTCTGGTTTTCACAGAGCCTGCCGCAAAGCGGGGTGGTACTTGCTGAGGCGGATTTTTTATACAGGTCGCTACCCTGACGTGACTTGCTTGCGGTGGCAGCCGAGGTGTTGCGCGGTACAGAACCGTGAAGCAGGTCGTAGTCGGGGACAGGCAGAAGGTCCGTGCAGGCGGCAATTGTTCGGGTCAAGGTCGGGGGCAGAAGGTACGGTAATGGGTAGAACAAACATGACACTCTGGAACGTTCCTCTCTAGGCACAGGGCACTATTGATTTGGCATGGTGCTAGGGAAGTGGCAGGGCTTAACTTATATAGGGTCAGCGCCCGGTTGGAGACCAATCAACGGCTCAATGTCCCTTTCAAATTTCCCCTGAAGTGACGCCGCGCACCCGGGACGGAACAGGAGCGTGGCGAGGCAAAGTGGGTGCAGTATGCGCCGGGGTGTCCGCAGTCCAAGCGCCGGGGTCGTGGCACACGCGGAAGAGCAGGAGGCCGCTGCGTAGTTGCGGATGTGCCTCTGCGACAGACACGGTTGAGAATGAGAAGAAACTAGGTGTGGTTTAACAAGCAACACTGTACACCATAAATACATCAAAATTTTGGCGCAATTATTGACATAAAGTAAACCATTTAATAGGTGGTACAAAGTTAAAGCATGAGTCATTGTGATGAATTTAGAACTTTTTTTTAGAATATCTAGTCTGTGTTTACACGGTCTAGACTATTATAGGTTAAATGTGTTGGCCCGGTTTTATTATTATATTATTTGTTGCGCATACTACTGCCATTTTAAAATGAAAAAAAAATTATACTTATCTCTCCTGTCATCTCTGATCCAGCTTTGCACCGTCCTCACACTTTGTCGCTCTTCTGTTTGCTTCTGGTCTGATTTTAGATACAGCGTATGCAGATATTTGTTTAAATTTAGGAATGTTGCTGAACAAACAGTGTAGGCACAAGTATAAAAATTGCTACAGACAACATTATTAAAAAGGGTTTCCAATAAAAGTAGTTTGCCCAGTTTTCACAAGATGAATGTCATGGTTCAACTGCTGCAAAAGATTGACCCTACAGGCCACATAAGGGATTTGGTTTAAGACTATGAAGGTGAACTAATAAAGGGTCCAGCCACTGATGATTGGCAGTCAACAGAGTGCAGGCCCTTTAAACATTTCTAGAGTCAGCGTGTGCCCTGAGGAGCTGGTACACACATGTCGGTCAGAGACAGAGAGCAGGAGCGGGGAGAGGTGAGTGTTGGTCAGTCCGGGGACAGGGACACGAGCGCGACCACAGCCCAGAGCAGTGACCATGCCGCACATCGTGACAGTGAGTTCTGAGGCATCACTAATCTGTGCTGATACCCACAATCTTTTTTCATTTGAAGAGAGAGGAAAGGTATACAAAGGTTATAGTAATAGACCATGAAGAAAGACACAGACACAGTGTACTCACTAGAATAAGTGTTGTACAAGAATTCCATCCAAAGCAGTCATTTTGCTCAGTTATCTTGACACAAAATGTGATAGTTTCCCTGCCTGCCTGTTTGACTGGAGATGGAAAAGAAAAGTTCAAATTAACTTGGAACAGGCCACACAATGCTCCCAAGAACTTGTAATTGCATTGGACCTGTCAGTCCAGTAAGTGGGGAAGGTAGTAACCGGCAGCAGTTCTATTAGGAAATCATATGTGGTGGCAGTAACTCCACTTGTTTCCTCCTTAGGATGTCTATAGAATCTTTGCAAGGAGTAGAAAGCCTAGGAAGGGTGGAAGTAAGAGACTTGAGGGAAAATGGCTGAGAAACTATAAGGAAACAGAGAGCAGAAATGCAAAAGTTGAAGCAGTGCTAACCCCAATGAATAACTTCTCTAAATTAGTCTATTACCAAGACATGCATTTACAACATAGGAGCACAGAGGAGTAGAATTTAAGCAGGACATAAAAGGAGATTTCATCCCGAGGCTGCCCTCCAATCTGAAGTTTTAAAGGCAAAGAACTATATGCACAGACCTGGTCAGGACCGCTCCACTGATGGAGGGGGATAGACACAGTTAATCAATGTTTTGCCACCAGGGAAAAAAAAATAAAGTTGCCTGTAGACCCAGATTCCATAAAAGCTAATACTGCAAAACTTGTTCACAACTGGATTATAAGAATAGCTGGCACAGTGAGTGATCGAGAGGACAAATTTTTGTCCAGGGTCATAACTTTTGAGTTTCCTGGCATGACTGGACAGTCTTGCAGTAAATGTTCTTTGCCTCCATAGTAGAGACATACATTATTTTTGTGTCTTCATGTACTCTTCAAAACGTCCCTCCGTTTCTATAGAAATTTATTGTTGAGAAGATAACAGTGACTGAAGGGGGTCTTTGTAAGGTCAGAGCCAGGCATGGGGCTCGAAAAGATCGTTCAGGCCCATGATGCCTCTCAAATGCTCACTGTCTCTGGGCAAACCATATGTCAATATGAGTCACCAGGGTGATGATCTTATCCAACATTTAGGCAGGTCTGACTTGGATTACACATAGCAAAAGGAGGCAGAGCAATAGCAGCATTGGTTTGGCTGCAGTGTTCTAAAGCATCTTGGACAACTTCTCTTGATGGTGCAGTTTACCAGCCAGATCTTGAACCTCAGGCAGATATATGTCAACAGGATCCATAGCCTGATCTTACTATTATGGCTAACTTTGGAATACCTTGATGTAAGACTACACTGAGGATCAGAGTCTAAGGAGTCCCCTGATTTTAACCTTTTAACGCCTACTCAGATATCTGGGCGTTAGTGCAGTGGACTCTCAGTTCACTGGGCTAGGTGCAGTTTCCCACGACAGTAGCTGACATCTTAATGCTTTATTGAAGAGATAGAAAGTAGGTGTAGTCAGGCAAGGAAGAGCTGGTGCAGGTGTCATTTTTGTAAGTCAGGGTCATAACTAAAGATCAGAGCAGGTAGCAGACAAATAGTAAGGTCAGTGGAGTAGAAATCAGTAAGCTAGTTTGTCTAAAGACCAGACATCTAAGTCCAGACAAGATTAAACAGGAAGTGTTCCTTTAAAGGGGTTTTGCCAAGGGGCGTTGTGTTTCTGTGTTTTAAAAAAAGTACCTCCTCTGTGATGTCATCGCTTTACCTCCCATGCACGTTCCTGATACTCAGTCTCTGTATTTGAGCAAACATTGGCTAATACACAGAGGAGAACTGTATTGTGCACAAGCTATATGCGTTTTATTTCTCCCTCTTCCGTGCTCAGGAGAGAAGATAAGCTCAGCAGGCAGCCATCTTTCATTCCTTCACAAACGAAGGGCTGCAGGGAGAGAGGGAGATGGGGGCTGAGCAGTGTTTCAGGGAGCCTCTGCATGTTTACTAAGATAATTACATTACAACCAGTGGATTCTCTATACAAAAGACAAAGGATATTTCTCTCCAGTCCCTCATAAAGGGAGGGAGTGTCTGCATGTTTACTAAGATAATTACATTACAACCAGTCCTACAAAAGACAGTCCTCCCTAGTCCCTTCAAAGCTTGTTGATGTTCACTGCCATCAGATAAGAAGTGCAAACACGCAAGCGCGGCCAGATCAGCTCCTGTCAGCTCCTGGTCATATCTAATGTAAACTGTCTGAAAACCAAGGGCATGTAAGGAAGGCTGTAGCTCTCACATGATTCGCTTTTTTTTAATGACATATATTTAGAAAAATGATTAAATACCCATTTTGGAGGATCCCACGTCAACATTAGATTGTGGCAAAACCCCTTTAAGTAGATGCAAGAGTGATGTCACTGGGTGAGAAGCAGACTAGCAGTGCATACTAGTCCCTTAAATTCTGATAGATCCCAGCATGATTTAGGGGGGTAGCAGAGGATCAAAGAGATGGACCAGCTGCCTGACAGAGTGGGTTCACAGTAGAAGAAAGAAGATGCATGGTGCAGCAAAGGGGCTAATTGACGCTGCAGTGTCCATGAATATCACCTGCACTTTGGCTTGGGACAGTGGTTTACAACTGGTACTTCCAGTCAAGTGTCTAGGATAGCTGGTTACTGTAGGAACCATAATGGCAGCCGGAATGTTTGTCATAACTTATCCATAATCAAATTCAACTAAGAAAAGACTGAATATAATTTCTAACTTGACAAAAGAGGACCTATATTATTTACTGGATTTGAAAATCATTTCAGTGTTATCTATGCTTTTATTTAGACATAAAATATTGTTAGAAATTTTAAAAACTTTTCAGTGTACAGATCTGACATTTTTTTTTCAGGTGATTTATCATGATTTACAGTTCATTGACTGCTCACTGGTCTGTAACATTTAATTATGTTTCAATATGTATTACCTGACAATTTCTTCCCAGAGAAATCACTAAGGCGAAGTTCACACGGCTAATTGCAGGGCTTACAGTACGCTGGGTGTTCGGGAGCTCGCCAGCCCCATAGACAGTCATTACTCGCGGCGCGTAAGCGCCATGTATAAATGGCATGTCACTTATCTCGCTGCGCGTCGTATTGTACGCCCGGGGAGAGGGGGGGGGTAAGCCATAGTTCTCTATGAGAACTGTGAATTACCGTAATGACTGGGGCGCATTTCGCTCGTATTAGAGCGCAGTACGCTCTCAATACGCGGCGAAATGCACCCCAATTTAAGCCATGTTAAAATAGCCTCAGGGCGACATGTCTGAAAAGAGGCGCTTCCACACCAGTTTTTTTTTTTTTTTTAACATTCAAAGCTTAATTGAAGTAGCATAGGTGATACATCATTAACGACAATAATGGTATACACAGCGTTAGCAAGGTTCAAATACATAAGTATTCATGTAGTATGTAATCTGTAGAACACAAATAAGTAAATAATGCTCCGATAAGGAAAGAACGCTGGGTAGAGAGAAAGCCAACCGAAGATCGCTGGAGACCAAGGCATACTGTAAATGTACATATATAGGCAGAAATACCGTGTTTGGGGGGAGAGAAGGAAGAAAGAAAAAAAAAAGGGAGGGTAACCAGCGATTCAGCATGCGGAAGGCAGAATGGGATCTCTATCACCCAAATTATTGTTACAGATATTTTAGAAAATCCTCATCAAGAGGCATCACTAGAGTATGTAACTATAACAGAAACTGGGTAAGGGAAGCCAGCCGATGTCAGTACTCGTCATCCTCAGCTGATGACGTGACGAAAGCACCCTCAAAGCATGTCACAGACACTCACTATATAAGAGAGAGTATGTCAGAACCACAGAAGCAAACCAGTCCTTCCAACCTCAAAAGAAAACGCCTTTGTTTTCAGTATGTGATGTTCGCAATCGCAATTCCTCCATCCTACAAACCCGTGTGTACCAACCTTAAACCAGTCCGAAGGTGTAGGGTGGGAAGAAGTAGAAGCCCACAGCCTGGAAAAACTTCCATTTGGCAGCATATAGTAAAATTGGGGTTTAATTGCACCCTACAAGGAGTGGGCTGGTTGGATGTGCAAAACAGAAGGAGAAGGCAGGATCAATTTGCGAGGCTATCTGCCACTAATCAGCGGATGGTGGTCTATTATTTTTTAGACCAGAAAGGCTGCAAGGAAGAGCACCCCCACCTAATATGTAACATCGTGGCCCTCCTCCCAAAGGTCAACGCCAGCAAAGGTTTAGAGACTGGGGTAGAGTGTCGTGCAGTAGGGATGGCACCTAAACCATTGATTATAATTTTTATATACAAACTCCTTTAACCGCACTGCGACCGAGGTGCCGTGGGCAAGAGTAATATTGTCCTACAATCCTCGTCATATAAAATTATCCTCGACAGCTCCCTTTCCCAAGCCCTTCTGGAAGGCAAAAGTAAAGTCTCTACAGAAGACACCAGCAGTTCGTGAACCCTTGAGATTAAATGATGTAACGAGAGACCTCGCAAACACAAGGATTCAAAGAAGTAGGGGCTCTACATAGAGGTGAGCGCTGCCCTAAAGGCAGAGAAAACACTACTTTACTTGGTAAATGAAATCTAAGAGGTTACACATTTCCTGTTTTTACAGTAAGATCATAGTAACGTAATGAGGGCAATGTCAATAAGAAAGTCTCTCATCATTCCCAAAGCCCCACCCACCACCCACACCGAGCGCCCCATCCTTATTGACTCGCAGTCCCGTTTTAGCCGTAATAGAAGTAAGCGGACCTCCTGTTTTTCCAAAATAATGCATCGAGGATGGATACTACCTATGAGTCCGTATCACAGTCTGCGTAATTAGGGGAAGTAACAAAGAAGTTTTTGGGTAGGCCACTCTGGGGTAACCAGGGTATGGGAGCGGTTTATAATTGAACAATACGGATTCCAATTGAACCCAGAGCTTAGATTGAGTATGATTGAAAATAATCCAGTATCCCTCACCACTGTGCGGCCAAATAATAGGTTTTGAGGAATTTGGAAGAGACGGACCCCCCGTCAGGTTTCGGTCTGGATAATGTATTTTTGCAATTCTGGGGCTTTTCCCACCCAGAAAATTATGCGCAATTGTTTTATGCAGTTTGTGAAAAGACTTGAATCAGAACTGGAATAGCTTGGAATAAATAAGGAGGCGGGGCAAGGGAGTTCATCTTCCTCAATACATGATGCGACCTAGCCAGGAGAATCCGTTTTTATCCCATTTAGAAAGAGCTTCTCCGCTGAATGATCTGTAGCAGGGGGAGAAATAAGGTCAAATGTGTTAAGGGAATCGATGGCAGGTGAACACAAGGTATTTGACAGAGGTGGTGGCCAAGAGAAAGAGAACCGCTGCTCAATTGGGCAACCATCTCTGCCTTCAAATAAATATACAAGAAAACTTTTGGACATGATTCACTTTGTGTTACTGAAAGATCCAAAAGTCACGTAGTACTTTAGTATGGATGGTAAATAGATGAGGGGGTCAGTGACATATAGGATATCATCCGCAAATTCATAGCAACTTTACATGGTGGACACTACACTGAAAGCCACGAATGGAAGTCTCATCCGAATAGCTTGAGTCAGATCTCCATTGCCAAAGCATATAAGACGGGGAGAGAGGACATCCCCCCTGGTAACCATTGCGAATGAACCAAAGTGGCAGATACAGGGATACGTTAACCCTGACCTGAGCCTGTGGGACATGATATAGTGCGAAATATTTTGGATAGAGTTCGACCTATGCCAAGAGAAGAGAGTACACCACCCGAAGAAAGGCCAATCAACCTCGATCAAAGGCCTTCTCTGCATCTAGTTAAAGCAGCATACAGTTAATTCATTTCAATTTGACGAATTGATTAATGTTAATGTTATCAGGGTTTTCTCCCTAGCCGTCTCTAGAGGGATAAAACCCACCTGATCCGGATGTATTATGTCACCCATCTAGCAGGGGGGGTCAGTCTTAAGCAATCAGCTAGCAAACAATTTCGCATCGTTATTGATGATCGATATAAGGTTCGTTACTCTGACAGAGGGTCGGGTCCTTACCCACTTTAGAATTAACCGTAATGTGAGCTTTAAGAAAGGCCCAGGTCAAATGATGGAGGCATCTGGAAAACAGAGATAAAAAGACCTTGTAGATTAGAGCGTAGAGATCCAACCTCAAGTCTTATAGAATTTGTGGCTGTAATAGCCTCTTGCCCGGGACTTATACCTTTCTGAAGGGAGCTATGCAAGTCAAGCTCTACCTGAGAAAATGGCACCCTAAAGATGCCTAACACCTCTTATGGTAATGTGGGAAGTGACGTTGGTCTGCAGGTAGTCCTATAAAGACGCCTGGTGAATGTATGGAGAGCTCGCAAGTCGGGTCCTGGGAGTTGTATAATTGTAGTAATATTCCCAGTAAGGCCCCCAGAATATCTTCAGTATGATGCACTAGTTTCCGTCTGCTTTCTTAATTTGTGTGACAAACAGGGAAGGAACCTCATGACACTCAGAGCTCTGGCTAAGTTACCTAGCCCTGCTATTACTCCACAACGGTACTAACGCATGGCGAACAACAGTGCGATATCTATTAGTTTGGCGTATCATGACAGAAGAATGTCCGTGTCGGAGTTGCGCAATTCTCGAGGTCCCGATTCAGTGCCAGTGCTTTATGGAGACCTCTAATGAATTGATTATATGCCAAAAGTGACAGAGTTTACTAGCTGATTCCCATTTCATCGTGCTCCGTGTTTGATGAGTGTGCCTCGCCAATACACACTTCATCGCGGCCACCCACCGGACCTATATACGTATGGGTCATCACTATGAGTAACTTGGAAGATCCTCACATTAGACTGTAATTCTGCCAAGCAAAGATGCATCCAGTAAAAGGGATTCATTTATACTCCAATAGAAAGGGGGGCGCTGCAAAAGCGGGAGGGCTAGGTCACAATGCACCGTGCGTTGATCAGAAAGCAGTATCGAAGCCTATCCAACACTCAGCTACCACTGGAGCAAGATGTTGGAGTGAAGAGCGGTTAGTCATAAGTCCGTAGGACATGGGTGTTGGTGGAGAAAAAAGTGTAGTCTATTTCGTCAGGGAGTAATGGTAGGTGGCGGGCCACAACATCAGAAGCTGCCCTATTGTGCAAATAACCGTAAAAACCCTATTCATCGTTCGATGTTGATAGCAGAACGTCCGGAAGAAGATTCAAGCGAGGTGAAGAGCCAGGTTAAGGGTCCACAGCATAGAATAAATTGCCCTTCGCCGAAATAGGTAGGTCCTCCAACACCTGGACAGAGAAAGGAGTATTGGTTAGTTGTAGGTACATAAATATATGGCAATTGAATATATTTGACCCTGAATGCTGCACTTCACAAAGACTGCTCTGGCATCCGAAACTGTAAAGACATCTAATATCTTAGCAAGGGGAGGGACTTAAGAGTAAATCGCTACAAAAACCCTTGTCTTTTGGAGGGGTACTGCTATGGGTACCAGGCAGGGAAGTAATCGCCTATTGCGGATGACAATCCAACCTTCTCCAGTAAGGATGATGTTCTCCTGTATCAGACAATAGGGGACTTTTGCTTGTCTAAAAATATAGTATCTGTGATCGCTTTTCGGGCTCATTGAATCCCTTAACGTTAAGGGATGTAACTCTTATGGTGTGCATCAATATTAAGCAGAGGGAGCACATTAGATAGAGAAGGACCTGACGATGAGACTAGCACAGCTGGCTGACAAGTGGGGACTTAAGAACGGAACATAACTCAAACATTAAGAAACAATAAGACTCAGGCCACAAAAGAAATAAGGCAGCTAATAGCGTGCTACAAGCCACAAATAGATAATGGCAGATGACACTGGGGGAGAATCATACTCTTGCATGACCGGTAGAAAAACAAGTCATTGTAAAAAATCTCATGCACGAGCACAACTCAACATGAAATATGAAGCGTAGGATACAGGCAGCATATAAAAATAGGGAGGGAAAGGAAGAAGGGTATGTAAGAAGAGGGTAGAGGAGAGAGAGTGAGAAAAAAAAGGACGGGGGAAAGAGTGGGGATGGCACATATAGGAATTATTACTGCCTAGTTTATACTAGAAGACATTTGGCAAAATGTAATAAAATTTAAGTGGTTTGGGAGCCCATCATATACCCATTACATTTCGTTCGATAACTTGGTAGGGAAGATTGGCTAAAATAGACCCAGATACGACCAATAAGTCATACATATCCCTCTAATAGGCAGAGAGAATCTCAACAAGATTAAGTTATACTCACAGTTACTTGGACGGGGATTCAGCACAGCGGGCCCCCGACCCTGTCGGGTCCCTCCGTAGTTACCTTTCTTCCAGCGGGCCCGAGCGCTGGTTTTCTTCGGAGGAAAAGGTGCAGAGGTTGAACCGCGTCCTCGGAGTTGGAGGTCGATGGGAAGGGAGAGGTTAAGTCTGTAACCATTGACCAGTCAGGTATCTCCACCATCGGTCGACCCAACTCGATGTTAAAGACTGAGGTCAGAATGCTATCGAAAGTGTGACTACGGAACTCCCGTAGTGACCTTGGAGAGAGAAGGGGAAACCCCATCTATTATTGGATGGATGGTGTCGGTCCTGAAGCACCCTGAGGAGCGCTTAAGCAGAACGCAAAGCGTAGTGGTTGCGTCTGAAAGGTCCGGATAGAGTCCAATGGTGGAGTCCTCCAAACTTCACAGAGACTTCATAAGGCGGCCTTCCGTAGGATCTCCTCTTTAGGGTGAAGTATGGATTCAACAAATTACATCCCTGGAACGATTCGCGACTGGCTTTGAGACGGAGGGCCCGGTTGGGCACGATCGAACTCCAAATGCTGTGTCCAAATGGTCCTGCCTAAGATATGGTTAAAAAACATTTTAGTGAGTGTAGGATCAATTCCGACGTCTAACTTTACCTCAGACAGCCCCCGGATTCAGAGTTATTATGCCTGCTATGGTTTTTCTAGTCGTCCAGATGAAGAAGGCAAGGCGAACATGGACGTTCAAGAGTGCTCATACATGAGGCATGCAGCTAGCGACCGTGAGATATGAAGAATTCATGAGCCTGTTCGATCTGAAAGGACCTTCTCCTGTAAGTCGTCACTGCAGTCCTGTACAGGTTGTAATACTCGGCGCCATGCTTGCCATGGAGGTCCCAACCTAGATGTTGCATAACGCTTTTAGACGGGAGAAGCTTAGCATGCTGTAGCTCTGGGTGGGCAGCCAGCACCCGGAGGCATCCACAGGAGGGGTCAATGAGGTGGTTGGAACAAGAGTGCCGCTACTAGGTAGTATTAGGTATAAGCTCGTTTGGCGGTTAGTGGTCTATTTGTTGAAGTTGGACTAGTGCTCCAGGAGGGGTACCCCGGATTGGAAATTCCAGCTGGCATTCTGAGAGCCAAATGAGGAAATCACAAATCTGTTGTCGTTGTGCATCGCAGGTTGAGCAATAGGGTGATACACGGCCACACCCAATGTCCCCTGGAGAAAGGGATCCCTGCAGTTGCATGGTGTCCATAGCAGAGCCCTCTCTGAGGTGAGAAAGATCTCCAGCTGGGGCAAACTGATGAAGATCATGATTGGGGACTTGCAGAGTGAGTAAGCAGGGAAGCCCCGGTCCAGCGACACATGTTTAGGGGGAGCCAAGGTCGCAGGAGAAACTGACTGTGTTGTGAAGAGGCACCTCTGGTATGGATGATAGAAATCCCATTTTTAAGGGTAAAGGATAGTCTCTGGCTGCCCAGTATTGTGAGAAGAAGTTCCATGCTCTGCGGGCTCCCAGGGGAGTTCAGTCCCCTAGCAGCAGACCAGTTTTTGACATGTGGGTCTTTCTTTCTGATCCGAGATCCTAATACATAAATCAGTGGCACACTAAAGACTAAGTAAAAACTCAAGTTATATAGTAATATAGGAAACTGCTTTAACAGCTAAGTAAAATAAGAAAAACCAGGGTGACTCATTAGTAACAGTATTTGATCAAAGATTGTATTAACCACACCTCCCCACACTCACACGTCAAAGGGGTTATTCCACAGAGCAGGTGAGTCCCTACACTAAAACTGTTACCTTGCAAGAGTCCAGATCATACTGCCACTTCCCCATTAGTGGAATAGGAACGACCCTGCAATTGAATTAACCTGCACGGATTAAAAAAGAGGTGGTTGAGATGGCCGCAAGGAAACATGTTTTAGTGTAGGGACTCACCTGCTCGGTAACCCACTTGAGAGTTGGAGGTGAGCCTAAACAATCTTTGATCAAATACTGTAAACTACGAGTCCCAGTTTTTTCATATTTTCCTTAGCTGTAAACATTTCCTATATTCCAATATAACTTGTATGTTTTACTTATTCCTTTAGTGTGCCACTGAATTAATGTATAGAGTGATGTCATTGCCATTCATTGTGCACCTAATGCTTATTCCGTTTTCAAAGTAATATATTAGATGTGCACAGCCTTTTAACATTTGTATTCTATTTGGGAGATGGCAATCTCATTGGCATGCTGCACTCACCACCTCTTTTTCAATCCGTGCAGGTTAATTCAATTGCAGTTCCTATCACTCCTGGGGAAGTGGCAGTCTGAATGGACTCCTAGCAAGGTAACATGATTTAAGTGTAGGGACTCACCTGCTTCTGGAACCCCTTTACGTGTTGGAGGTGAGCTTAATACAATCTTTGATCAAATACTGTACAACTAAGAGTCCCAGGTTTTTCCCTATTTCCTAGCTTGTAAAGCATTTCCTATATATCCTAGAATAACTTGGAGGTAATACTTAGTTTTAGTGTGCCACTGAATTATGTATTAGAAGTTATGCTCATTGCCTTTCAGTGTTCACCATGCTTACGATTTCCAAATATATATTATATGTGCACAGCCTTTTACATTTTGAGTCTTTTTCTGAGCCGATAGGCCCTTGACCTGAAGTAGATCAGAGCCGGGTCTTGTCTGGGTGGGGTAATACAAGGCTCTTCTGATGTAGACCCACAACCTTCCCTGCGGTTTCCCACGCCCAAAATGGCCCCGGCATCTCCTTTCAACACTCTGGCGGCGGCGGTCCGCCAGCTGTCGGGTCATAGGCAGTAATTGGCCGGCTGCCCAAGGGCGGCGAACCTGACTTTCACAGGTCCCAGTGGAGGCCGCGACGGCAAGGAGCAGAGAAGGCGAAGAGGTAAGGGAGTTAGCAAGGAGCCCTGCTGTTACCTCAGTTTGTGCACCGCCGCGCTAGCAAGCGGGTGAATGCAGAAGGCTGCGAGGGGTTCAGGCAACAAGGACCCGGTTCTCGGACTCCGGCGGCAGCTGCAGAAGACAGAGGCTGAGGCTTGATCGCTCCGTTCTGGATCGATGATCAGTTCTACCTGCTGCACACGAGGGCAGATCGCACTTTCCGCCTGGTGAGGAGGCCGTGGGAAGATGGCTCGAGGCCGTGGGGAGAGATCCCTCTCCTTCTAAAGGCCCAGAAGGCGCGTTAAAATAATTTGAAATTGGAATATCTCTCAAGGAATGCGTCTGGGGCACCTTAGCCAACCATCTGAGGCGTTTGGATCTCATTCCTGGTCAGTCTTCTATGTGAAAAGCAGATTCCTGTGAGGAGCTCTATCTCAGTGCGTCCAGCTGCTCTTACATCGCAGGCCACGCCCCCCTTCCACACCAGTTTTAAGGAGCATTAAATGAGTGCATAATGCGCCTGAATAAATAAACCTGTCAAAAATCTGGCATATGGTATGCCTTGCATAGCATATTTAATGCGCCTAATTTTGGCGTATACCAAAAAGAAGATGCATATCATTGTTAGTATATTTGATGCGCCTACTTTAGGCGCATTCAAAAATGTCATGCCTGGCATAAAATGTGCCTAGTTTTAGTGTACAACAGTTCATTTATATATAGAATACGGCATCAATAGTTTTTTGGTGCAAAATACACCAAAAAAATGGTGCAGCCCTAATGTAACATGTTGCCCTAAATATTGTTAGTCTTAAGTTTTCCCCCCCCCCCACCCCCTGGTGAAATTTTCTGATTAATAGTTACAGTGTGTGCGCACTGTTGCATATTTTGAGAACTAATTGGATTATACTATCATTTCTTATGTTAGGCTCAAATGTCGGAGTTCTATGCCACATGGATTGTACAGGTGTAAGATTTTTTAATATGTTTCACCTATAAAACAGTGCGGTTTTGCTGCATAGTAATTCGCTGTGCAGTATACTCCTGCAATGTATAAACCTGACGCAGATTGTGGTAAACTAAAAAAAAAACCTTTAGAGGCTATTACCGAACGTGTAGAGGTTTACCCTGGGGGTAAAGATCAGACCTTGAGGGGTTTACAGTCCTATTTTATAAAGCTTTTTCTAACTAGCTGTTATCTGTTAAAACAAGAGTACTTTACTCTGTTAAAAAAAAACTACTCCAATTACTAACCAATCTTTTATATTTCAAAAGTGTTTATTGTCCTAAGGCTGGTTTCCCAGCTGTATTATAAGTAACAGTCAAAAGGAAAAAAAAATATTCCAGGGACCTCTGTGTTTACTTGGGAGTTTCAAGTACATCCAAGCACACTTTCTCAGCTGTATTTACTGTAGAACTACTATTAAAGTGAGTGTAGACAGCTGTGCATGTGCATCCACCTCTCAGTTCACTTTAGCAAGAATGAGGACATGGGGTTATGGGACCCCCATTCTCCCAGATATTTATGGAATATCAAGTACATAGAAGTCTGAGATGGGAAAATGCTTTTAGGCTATGTCTACACAGCATAGTTTTTTTTATTGGATTTATGGTGGATTCAGTATTCAGAATCCTCCAAAAATCTGACTGTAACCACTGCTGTGTAGACTTCAATAGAAAATCTGTGCTGTGATCTACACAGTGATACAACATGTTCTGTTTTCCGCCGGATTTCCGTCAGATTCCCATAGCCTTCATTGTACGGAGCCGGCGGGAATCCAAAATCTGAACACTTTTTTTGCGGCAAAGACCATGCCAACAAACACTAGAGTGTTGAAGATAAAATACCATTGAATTTCACTAACTGGTTAACAAAAAAAAAATTTAACTTAGCTGTGTGAAAATAGCCTTAATCTTTGTGAAGAAATGCTGATCTCAGTGGGCTTGTTGTGCAGCCCTGATGCCTCCCCAGCCTTTCTCTCTTAAAGATATGTTCCCATGATAAAACTTTTGTGTTACAGGTCATATCACAGCTAGCTATGAGCTGACCATGTAAGAGTATGAGGAGGGCAGCACTTGCCGAGTGAGTTGGCCTAGCTATATTTCCAACTCCCATAGAAATTAATGGGGAGGATGGCTCAAGTGCTGCCCTTCTCATATTCTCACATGGTCGGCTCATAAGTAGCCATGAGGCAACCTGTAACACGGAAGAGCCTTCTGAGGGCACTAGATTATATAAGTTGATGACTGACTGGTTCTTAACTCCACCCTTTTTCCACATTTCGCAGGCTTGTGTAGAGAGAGCTCTACCATGGCTGAGAAGTGTTCAATTTTAAACATTTTTCTGATATTTCCTGCCTTGGAGACTTCTTGTGGCTATACATACTACTTTGAATACATTATGTTTCCAATAACTACTTTCACTTGTATGGTATTTCTGCTTTACATACTCCCTTTGTACATTTCATCATATTAAACAATGTTATTTGTGAGTGTCTGAGATCAAGATTTAAACATAAGTTAA
Source organism: Phyllomedusa bahiana (assembly GCA_025379985.1). Classification (NCBI taxonomy): domain Eukaryota; kingdom Metazoa; phylum Chordata; class Amphibia; order Anura; family Hylidae; genus Phyllomedusa; species Phyllomedusa bahiana. The sequence continues at coordinate 110,251 of JAODAL010002049.1, forward strand.
TCTGAGTAGGGTTAGCAAAAATGTTTACCTTTAAAAGGAATGTGTTATCAAAAAATAACTTATTGTTTAATTCATGTCTTTATGTTAAACACATTTTTTAAGAATTTTTGGTTATATTTACTTTTTTATTTTAATTTTCAATTTTTTAAAATAATAAAGTCCTGCAGTTTTCACTTTGGCCACTAGGCCCAATAATAGTCTGACACTTCCTGTTCTGTAGAGAGAGATTTTCAGTAGTCTGCTGATAATCAGTTCAAGTAGGTTCAAACTGAACGTAGGCACCAATGTGAATAGATAAAACAGGATAAACCAGTCACAATAGGAGATGGTCACAATTCCCCCTATCTGCACAGTAACTTTTTCCAAGGTCACAGAGCATGCCTAGAAAACTCTCATGGAAGTCAATGGGACTGATGAAAGCAGCTCAGGCAAGAAAGTTTTTCCCACAGCCCTATACAAACAGCTGAATTGAGAAATCTACCATCAGAAAATAAAAACAGCTCAGAAGAAAAGAAGATGTATCAGTATATAGTTTTAATTAGTAAAAAAAAATAGACAGATTCCCTTTAAACACATAAGATGCCTATGATGTGTCAAGCTCATAAAAAGGACCTAGTGCCAAGGTTCTGTCCTGAGTTGTCTGAGTTGTGTCTGGTATTGTGGTACAGGGGTTGAAACAGTGGTTAGACCAGCTCAGCACTGTAACTATTCTGGTAAGCAACCTTTGACATATGTCCAAATGACCGGTCCAAGAGCGATGCCTTCCCCATAAATCATGCTTATGTCACTGTATCATAGCTAAGAATATATAAGGACTCCTGGGGCACTTACTGACAGCCACACGCATCATCCCCAGGTATTAGAAGTCAATGTAGGGCCCTTCAAACAGAGAGTAGGTGATTTAGACACATTCCTTCCAGAGAATGGAATCTTTCATGACTGGGGCTTGAGATGGATCAGACCATCAGATATTTTTTACTTGGCCCTTTCAAGCCCTGTCTTCTGTCTGGCTGCCCCAAGGCCCAAACTTATTGCTTCATTTATCTGCCTTTCTGTATTAGTCTGTTTCCCTCCTTTTTCTTTTTTACCAGGCTATACTTGGAACACTCATGGGCTATACTTCTTTTTTTTTTTAAAGAAATTGGTTTAGAATATTTTGGGAATACACATGACTGTTTTAGGCCTTTTGACTCTCCCTTTTGCTTCTCTTGCTTGTTATTGTTTCTTTTTTATTCTTTGTTTGCAAGAAATGAAAATTATCTTTAATAAAATAAGATTGCATAGAAAATGTAGTCCCAGTGTTGCTTTACAAGAAGATCCTGTAACATCTGGTATACTCAACTTCTCTTCTCCTGTGCTGCAATAGTGCTGTAATGCACATTCCTGTTAGAGAAGAATACAACAGTGCAAGACCATGGAGGTGATAATTCTTGTATATTTTTGTATTAATGGTGAAACACTGAAGCTATTGCCTTTTTATGCTCATTACTGTTGTTGAAGGTCCTATTATAAGGTCACTTATGTGACTGGAACATTTTATGCTGTAACAGTATCTAATAGGTTGGTATTTTTGTGTTATTTGATTTCATGTATAGCCAGTGCAATGTACTGGCATAATATTATGCACAATACTTAACAGATGTAGATAAATTCAAGATGTTTATACTATATAGACCATCTTCTGTGAGCATCATTATCACATGTTATTAGCTATAGTTTGTTCTAGAGATGTGGCCAAGATAATCAGAAGTTGGGGTTTCTGTGGTTCCTTAATGCCAGCTCTTATTGTGACCTCCAAAAGACTTCCAGCTGGCCATCTCTGTTATATCATGTCAGGCTGCCATTTTTGTCTGATTTCCACTTTGATAGTTTCCAGTACAGAGGTATAGCCTGCAGGTGTTCTGTTACCAAATACATTGATGACATAGTTGGTCATGGTCTACAACTGAATAATATTTTGGTCTCTTGAAAAAGCTGAAGTGGCCACTGCTACTTTATTGTAACAATCTGTAAAGGAGTTGCGGCTTCAGCTGGTGGACCATTACTTATTTGATATGTATAGCGCATCTTAGCATCAATATATTTAGCGAGAAAACGCCCTTATTTTATATCAAACATTTTTCACATTTATAAGTCCCATGCTGCATCTTCACTCCAGAAATTGTGAGACAGTCAACACCACCTCAGACCTCACTTGCCTGACAATAAAGAATCCACTGTTTTTTGAGCTGCATAAAAAAATTGTCTAAAGAATCAAAGCTTAATGCAACTACAGATAGATAACCTCTTTGACAAGTAACCTCTTCCACGACTGTTTCTATCCCTAGGTTACTAAATCACATAAACTAAACTACACAGTGTTTATAGAGGGCCAGGTGCAAGCGACCTAATCTTATCTGCCATTTGTTTTAGGCAGCTGCAACTGTTGTTATCTGTTAATAAGTTACTAGATTCCGTTTTATGTTTGATTTTTGTATTTTGTATGACATTTATCTTTCCTGATAGATATATTAATAATTTGTAACCTAACATTATTTACCCCAGCTAACTGTAGATATGTGCCACTGAGTTCATATCTCTGTATAGGAGCATATGCTCTAATCATTTGAACTATTCCCTTTTTAATACAAATCTGTCAGTTACAACACATTTTACTGGCCTTGTGACAGATAAAGCCATATGTTTTAATATGCCATAGAAAATGCTCATCAAGAAATGTGTCATCTGCTACATGAAACTGACCTGAGTGGTTTCAACCAATAAAGATAACTAAAATCCTGGTTGTAGACATAGAACCCTTTTTCTATATCCTAAATCAGCAATCTACATTAGGTCTCCATGAACCTGATTCTGTAGTACACCCATTTTATTGCAATAGAGCAAGGGGTGGCCTTTACCACACATTGATCATCTCTTACAGAAGCATTAGGACCATTGAGATAACAAATCAACCCATCCAAAACAGTCTCCATAACGGGTGTGTCTCTTTGCCACTTAAGGCTACGTCTATACTGCAAAAGTAAAATACTGTCAGATTCTGTTATAGAATCTGACCAGTATTTTAATCTGTTTTCATTTTTTGTGCAGATTTTGTAGTCAGATTGCGTCCGGCCCATTTACATTGAACTGCACTATAATCCGTCGTTTTCACGTAAAATATGACGAATTATAGAACATGTTCTAAATATGTTGAACAGATTTCAGATCTGAAATCCAACCACAGAAAATCCGAGTTATGTAGACTAGAGCTCGGATTTTCTATTGAGATCTTTGGGGATGATTTACAGTTAATTTTTTTTGTGGATTCTAAATACTGAATCGGCATATAATTAGACTATAAACCAGTGCTGTGTAGCCTTAGAAGGCATGACGCTGGGATCACTAATTTATTATATTTTTATTACATTTCTTCTACAATATTTATTTTATTCTGACAAAACCAGTATATCTGTGCACAGAATTCTATGGACTTTAATTGCTTAAAATAATGCACATGTAGGGTGCACATTTATTGCAAAGCCTGTTAAAACTAAGCCTGTTTTTATGGAATGTGGGAAGAAACGGATTTCTCCATGTTTTATATTTGAACCCATATTCTCTCTTTTAGGCCTTAGCACACACAGTAGATTTGATGCAAATTTTACTTGAAGAGTACAAGCTAAAAAATCCATAACAAAAGTACAGTATAATATGTGTGAATGGTGTTTTACAAAACCATTGCATATAAATGGAGTTGTACAAAACCTTCTTCATACACTGAGGAAAGACATAAGTTCAAATTATGCATCAGGTTTTTCAAATTTTCAAATAATTTCAAGATCTCTGTTTACTGTCAATGAGAACATTAATGCATATAGAATAGCAGAGCAGGCACTACTACTAATCTAAACTAAGATAAGCCAAACACAATGAGTACTGTATGTGTCACTATTGTAATGATAGAGACACATAAAAAAACATACACAGCCAGAAAACAGAAACATATAATATAATTTGACTATAAAAAATAATGGAATTAAATCAAGTAAAGGCCCACAAATATAGAGATCTAAAATGGTGGTTCCATTGTAGATTAAACTCATGATAATGCTTGTGGGACACTGTACGCATACAAACAATAAAATATATCAAAAGATCATTCTGCAGTATGTGTTACAATAATATAATACAAAAGACAAAATACATAGATATAACATTTACTGTAAATGACTAGTGCATAAAACCCAAGATAAACTGGTCAGCAATAACACTACAACCTACCTTTAGGTCCACCTTGTGCCACCAAAACCGCTCTGATACATCAAGCTATAGAAGATGTCTGAAAGTGTCTTGGCACCAAGATGTTAGCAATAGATATTCGAAGTTCTGTAAGTTGCAAGATGGAGCTTCCATGGACTGGACTTGCTTTTCACAAACAATCCACAGATCCAATCAGATTGAGATTTAAAAAAATGTAACACCTCAAACTTTTTGTCATGTTCCTGAATAGTTAGTAGTCTATCAATGCACGTTATTCTGTTGAATGAGGCCACTGCCAACAGGGAATACTATAAAATGGTGTATACGGTGTTTAGATAGTAGGAAATATGTGTCTGAAATTCACAATGCTCAGAACATCACATTGCCTATTCTGGGATGCCTATTTACGATGGTCCATCCTGGTGCCACCTCTTCCCAAAGTGAATGACACTCAGGCTCAGACTGACCGACAGGGAAAACCCTCAGTGGGTCCCTGAATATGGCACATCTTAGGTTTCTTTTAAACTGCATCTACACCCTTGGTAGAAACAGAAAGACAGAGTGAAAGAGGCAAGAAGCAGATCTAGTCGATTCCGGATTTTAAAGAAAATCGATTCGATCTCGATTGATCGCAGATTCCCATTAAAGTCAAGGTGAGACGATGATCAGGTTAATTTTTATACCTAAACAGGTCAGGAGAAGCTGGAATTACCATCCATAACCATAAATTGGATATGTGTTACAACTTAGTGAAGACAATTTGACTCTTATAGTCTCAGAAAAAAATTGAGAGGCTAAAATAATTCATTCCTTTCAATGGCTAACTGAAAAGATGAGGACAATGTAGCTATAGGAGGTGCAGCGGTAGCAGCTGCTACGGGATCCCTTTCACACATAAGAAGACACCAGTATTGGAAATGGCACATGGTAACTGGCAGGAGCCCCCTATCACTTTTTGCACCAGGGCCCAAGAACATGTCATATGGCAGCAAGAGCATCCTAAAGTGGAACATGGAGGTTCAGCTGGCAGGGCCGTAGTTATAGGGGGTGCAGTGGTAGCCAGGGCTGCCGTCTGTCATCTATTAACCGTGTCAGGGCCTCGTGTGGCTAAATCAAATGAGGCCCCCACCCTATACTAGTTCCTATTTTTAACATATCACTGGGCCCCTTTTTGATTAGGGCCTCTGACAGGAGTACTGCCCTATTGTCACCCCTTTTACAGTAGCCTGACCCCAAAACCAGCAAAAATGAACTTATGCACACTCAGAATAAAATTTGCACAAAGAAATGAGTATTTGGAATATGATTTTTAGTCAATAGAACCTTTACTAACGGTGTCTTATACAGTAGCCTGACCCCAAAACCAGCGAAAATGACCTTTTGGACACTAAGGATAAAATTAGCACAAAGAACTGAGTATTTGGAATAAGATTTTTTGACAATAGGACCTTTACTAACGGTGTCTTTTACAGTGGCCGGACCCCAAAACCAGCAAAAATGACCTTTTGGACACTCAGAAAGAAATTCGCATGAAGAAATGAGTATTTGGAATAAGATTTTTTCAATAGGACCATTGATTTTTTTCAATGTGTATTGTGTATTTCACATTGGGAAGAAGATGTGCTACAGTTTATTAGTTGGTGACATCGGTAACTGGGGCAACAAAATTGTCAGAGATCCACGCTTGATTCATTTTGATAAATGTCAAACGATCCACATTCTCAGGGGAAAGACGGATACGTTTGTCAGTTATCACCCCTCCAGCTGTGCTGAATGTGCGTTCTGAGGTAACGCTGCTGGGCAGGATAAAACTTCTATGGCATGCCGAGCAAGCTCAGGCCATTCATCTAGTTTGGACACCCAGAAGTCGATTGGATCCGGACCAAGTCCAAAAACATCGGGGTTGAGCCGCAGGTAGTCATGGACCATAGTCTTAAGGCGGTCTTTGTGTGTCTGAATGCTGTCCTGCCTAACAGGTGTTGATGAGGTGGTAAAAAACGAATGTCACGTGTCATCCAGTAGGCTTCTGCCACACTGCCTGATGCTGCTGCTACGGCTACTTGCCATTCTACAGCTGGCACGTTGCTGACGTTGTTCCACCGTGACATTAGAATGTGAAGAAGACACAACAGATGTCTTGAGTTGGTCATTGAGCACTGTCTCAAATTCCTGCATTCTTCTGTCAATTTGTTTGGGTGGAAGGAAATTGCTGACTTTTGATTTGTAACGTGGATCAAGGACCCAGACCTAGTAACCGCTGTTTATTTTGATCGCCTCGATGCATGGATCATGTTGCAGGTAATGTAGCATCCAAGCACTCATGTGTGAGATTCTGCCAAGATCTCCCAAGCCTCGGGGTCGAGGGGCACTAAACAGAACTTCCTCCTCTTCCTGAAATCTGTGCTAACCTCTTCCCACTGAAGGGAAATCGGTAACGTCGGTGTCCAGCCCTGCCTCATCATCCTCCTCCACTTCCTCATACTGAGCGTCACCACAGCCCTGGCTAGTCTCATACGCTGTACTCTGTGAGCTGAAGTGCCGTCCTGCACCAGCCATGGACCTTGAACCACCGTCTAAGGAAGACCGATAAATTTGGGAAACAGTCGGGCCTTCATCCCACGGCGAGTAAGGCTCTATATCCGCATCTGTGTCCGCCTCCTCCTCCATCACTGCTGGGACCTGCTGCCGCAGAGTGTCTAACACTTGTTCTAGTAAAAACATGATGGTCATGCTGACAAGGGCATTGTTCTGACTGATCATTTAGATGGCGTCTTCTAAACTGTGAAGGATGGTGCAGAGATCCTTCACCTGCCTCCACTCTCTATGGCTCAACACCCCGAGGTCCGCACTACTGCTCTTTAGGCCATGTGACACATCATACTGCATAATGGCATTAAGCTGCTGCCACAATCGCTGGAGCATGTGGAGGGTGGAATTCCAGCATGTTGCCACGTCAACAATGAGACAGTTGACGGGGAGGCCCAGATGTCACTGCAACGCCGGAAGTGTGAGCTAAGACCTCGAGCCTTCCTCAGCAGACAGTCAAGACCTGGGTAGCACTTGAGATATTTCTGCACAACCAGGTTCATCACGTGTGCCAGGCAAGAGATGTTTGTAAGTCTAATGTGTCTCTGGTGGTGGGAATTGGCCGACAGTGTCTGGGACTGGTGCTTGCTCATGCTGCTCCGGCACATCAGCAGCAGAGGACCGCTTGGTCTTGGAAGTGGTGGAGGAGACAGAAGATGTCACTTTGGTTGGAAGCCCAGGACCTGTGTGGCCTTTTTTATCCAAGTGACTCCTCCACATCAATTCATAGTTTAGATGCATGTGCCTGTTCATGTTCCTGGTGGTTAAACTCTTTAGATTCTTTCATCTACTGACGCAATGACAACATATCCGGCATATGACGCCAGTCGGCGAATCTGAGGCTTGATGGAAAAAGGCCCAGGCTTCACAGGTCCTGGACCTCTTAAACGGTGAAAACCTAGTAGCGGTGTTCCCGCTGCCACCACTGACCATGACTGGCAGATTAATGTCAGTGGACTTGTGCCCTCTCCCTTTCTGCGTCCATACCCGTGTAAGAACGGGGAGCGGTGTGGCCTGCACTCCCTACTGAAGAATGGGTATGGTTGGCCACTCTTGCAGATAAGAAAGCGAGTGGTATGGTTGGCCACTCTTTTTTGGTTCTTTTCAATTGCGGGGAGAGACGATGTGGGACTCTCTGTGATGAAGTGTACCGGTGTATAAATGAGACAGACAAGACAACAGCTAGCTGGGAGAACTGTGGCTTTACTTTCCTTTATTTCCTCCAGCAACGACACTTGTAGCACCATCCAGTCGTCCACATTGAGTTTCAACCAGCTCCAGTAGCACGCACTCATCCAGCAATTCCAGAGGGAGCTCTCTCAGCTCAACCTCACTGCTCTACCCTGACTGACCTTCCGTGGATCCTTTACTCAGCTCAGGGGGGGCTACCTCGTACTTCAGCTGCGTTAGAGGCCTCTCTTGCCCTTTCTCAAATGCGCCGCAGCTAGAGACGAAGCTTTGCCCCCAGCTCCTGCCCGGCTTACTTGCTGTCAACGGATAATTATTTACAAGTCCTTTGTTCTTAGGGCTTCTTCCTTGCCTTCCATTCAAATCTGCCTCCCCTCATCCCAAGGGTGGTGAGGGTGCTGCTTCCTGCTCACAATCCTGTGGCAGAGTCTCCAACAGACTTCTCCTGGCAGAATCCCTGATTTTCTACATGTCTCACTATTTATTTGAATCCCCCTTGCTGCCAGCTAACCCCCCTTCTGCTTCACAGAGGTTCAGCTCCCTATTGGCTGAGGGCTATGACACCACTGTTACCAGGCAGACTACAACTGGGGAAGGAAACCTTAATATTAACCAATAGAATCCTGAATCTAACATTCCTATTGCTCCTATACCTAAGTCTCTAAAGTACACTTACACTACTTTCCTAGATAGGGATAACTACAGCTTTGCACATCCTATACCCGCACTGAAACTACTACATCATCCTCCTCCTCCACTGATGATGCGCTCACCAACTGTTGCTCAAAAGACCACGTTGGATCCGCAATGTCATCATCATCACAGGTGACTTCCTGTTCCTGACAGTCTACATCCTCAAGCTGCGGGCTAGACGCCACAGGCACTGAGAGGCATTGCTGACCGACTGACCAGCTTTCTTCTCTAAGGGCATCAGCGATTGGGCGTCAGAGCAGACTAAATTATCCTCTTGGGCCTCTTGATCTTTTGAAATGCCTTCTGACCCCAACCGCATTGTTTAATCAAAGAGCTCTTCAGAATATGGATTATCTGGAGCGGTCTGTACATTGGGTGACATTTGGGCTGTGTTTGCTTTAGGTTGGAATGATGATAACGATGATGATGCCAACATTTGTGGCCGTGACTGAGAGGACGAGGAGGTAAAACTGCTTGATGCAGGTTGTGTTAACGACTGAAGAACAGATTGGCAATGCTCTCCGGTACTGAGATTCACAGGGAGCCGATCAAGCAATGACAGGCCTGACGGCCCTGTAACTGATGATGTGCTCACTTCTGTGTTGTCCGGAGCACTGGAAGGAGCGCCTTGTCTTGTACCTCTAGTTCCACGTCCTATGCCCTTCTTGCTTGCTTACCACCTCTAGTTCGCTCCATGTTCAAAAAGATAAATATTAAAAAGGTCAAGATGTGTTCACAGTCTTTTATTGCAGAACTGTACTCCAAAGACAGCAACTTTTGGGCAAAGAAAAGAATATAATATTCTATTTTAGATTTTATTTTATAGTGTTTGTACATTATATATCATTCATACACTTCTATCACTTAACTCATACTGTACTATATATTTTTCTGTGTCTTCAAGGCTCTGTGCGCTCTGCATTGCAGTATGCACCTCTTTCATGTTCCATCACTTCCGGAGCGCCAGCGCTTACTCACTTACGGCCACCGGAACCATACTTTCCACGGCGTGTGGAAGTTAAGTAAAGCTTATGTGCGGGACGCTCCGGCGCTCCGTGTTGCGCCCGCCCTCGTTAAACACATCACGGCTTTTTTAAGCTGTGTTCAGAGGTCTTTCTGCATCTCCTGCTCCTTGTGCCTCATCATACTACTTACCAGGTAGTTGTTTTATACTGGCTGCATCTCTTTCACTGTTTTTCTTTACACAGGTCTTTTCTTTTCTATGTGGGTCTTCTCTTATACCTCATTTTTACTTCTTAGTTATATTTTTTGTATCTTGTTTCTCTCATGATATATAATTGTCCTCATTTTTTCCATATATGTTGTTCATGATTTCTTTTTTCTATATACTTTTTCTTTGTACCATTTCATTCACAGTTTTTATCTTTCATTACCTTCCCTTTTTTTTATTTCTCTATTTTTACATATATATATATATATATATATATATATATATATATATATATATATATATATATATATATATATATATATATATATATTTATATTTAATTTTTTACATATATACTTATTTTTCTCCCCCTTTTTTTTGTTTATATATATTTTTTCTTTTACTTTATCTTCCGTTTTTTGCCTTTATATACATTAATGTTGATTTCTATTTATTTATTGGCATCATTCTGCGATATCTATTCTGTTCTCTTTTTATTCTGTCTATATGTTGTGTTGTTTGTGTATTATTTATACATATCTCTCATTTCAGACTGGACTGACGAAGCCCGTTTTGGCTGAAAATTTTCCATAATAGTCTGGATTTCTTTTATCACTTTGTATCACCCATTTGGAGATATGTTCACTAAAAGAAGTTTTCAATAAATATAATTTACTCTTCAATTTAGCAAGGTGTGCTAAGGTATTTATTTTCAGTTATATACAGAGGGCCAGCTACCCTACCTTAAGCACCCGAAATTGTTTCAACATAATTTGCATGGTGTGCGCCATCTCTTCCACAATTGGAAAATGGTGTGTCTGCCTGCTTTCAACCAAGCACAGCAGAGAGAGCAGTGTGTTCAGTTCACAGACTATGATCGAAATGGCGTTCACCAGGAAATACAGTGACATACATAAAATAGGGTCATGTGATTTTAACAATGAGATCCCTACCCAATCAGCAGTGACGTTTTTGACCCCCCTCTGTGCTTTGCACTGATTGGAAGAAGCGAAAATGACACGATCACAAGTCGCGATCGTGATTTTTTACCCGATTTTACCGGAAAAAATTGGATCTGATTGAGATCAAGAAAAATGTAAAAATCTACTTTTCTCATTTAAATTGCTCAACACTAATCCCCACAGACTGAAATCTGTGGCCAACAGTTAATTTATCCACTGTTTATGGGGACTTGTGTGTCAAAACAAGTGTGTGTGTATTTCTGCCCTACACGCCTTTAATCCACCAAGTGCAATATCCCCACAGACTGAAACCTGTGGCCAAGAGTTAATTTATCCACTGTTTGTGGGGAATTCTGTGTCAAAACCAGTGTGTGTGTATTTCTGCCCGAAATTCATGAAATCCACCAAGTGTAATATCCCCACCAACTGAAATCTGTGGCCAAGAGTAAATTTATCCACTTTTTGTGGGGAATTCTGTGTCAAATCCAGTGTGTGTGTATTTCTGTCCTACACACCTGAAATCCATCAAGTGCAATATCCACACAGACTGAAATTTGTGGCCAAGAGTTAATTTATTCACTTTTTGTGGGGAATTCTGTGTGAAATCCAGTGTGTTTGTATTTGAGGAGTACAGCATTGACGGGCAAACACTAATCGATGATGATGTAGCCGATCGCACTTGGGAGGCGGTTGAAGCAAGGGCTTCATCATCATTGTCGGGAGAAGAGGGCGGAAGCTTGTGCGTCAGGCAGGTGCTAAGCCAGCAAGTCGGTAGAGTGGCCGGGAGTCAGCAGGGTAGCAGCAGTGCGAGGTCGGGAGCCAAACGGCCCCAGGGTAGACCACCCGCTTCGCAGATCCCTCCCAGCCCAGAAAGTAGCGGCGCAGGGGCTCACCCAGGCAGTGGCGGTAGCAGTCAGTGTGGTTAAATCGCCTACTGTTTTTGCCAATGACAATCTGTCATTGTGCCACTCTCTGGCCTTCTCAAGTTGCTGCCACCTCCTCAATTTGTCATTGTGCAACTCTGTGGCCTACTCGTGTTGCTTCCACCTCCTCAATTTGTCATTGTGCCACTCTGTGGCCTACTCATGTTGCTGCCACATCTACACTATGTCATTGTGCCACTCTGTGGCCTACTCATGCTGCTGCCGCCTCCACAATCTGTCATTGTACCACTCTGTTGTTGCCGCCACCTCCACAACCTGTCATTGTGCCACTCTGGCCTACTTATGTTGCTGCCACCTCCACACTATGCCATTGTGCCACTCTGTGGCCTACTTATGCTGCTGCCAACTGACCACTCTCTCATTCAACCACCCTGTGGTTTCCTAATGATGTTTTCACACTCCACCAAACTATGACGTTGCCACTATGTTTGGTTTCCCCCTTTTTTTAATCTGTCAGAAAGAATGAAAAGGACAAACACAACCGATTGTGTCTTCGGCGAAAGATCCTTTGTTTTGCATCAGGATTGTCTGATGCTTAGGTAGCCAAAAGCAGGAGTGGATACAAAACACAGAAGACATGCAAATATTCCATTTACTTGTCATCTCTGTTTTGGATCAACTCCTGTTTCTTTTTGGCTTTAGCAATACTGATGGATTATTGACCGACTGAAAGCGAACACTGACGGATCAAAGGAAGGGCAAAATGATCAGTGACGTAAACGCAAAATTACTACTGACACCTTCTCCACTCTTTCATGTGGGGGGGGTCTACATGTATCAGCATTTAATAGAACAGGTTCTGTCATAGTCTGTGAAATCATCTGATGATGGTGTGAAAGGAGTGCGCTCTTTGACGGTATAGTAGGATCTTGGCCCTCAGCTCAGTTCTTTCCATCTGGCGCTGACATTACCTTGTCAGGCTGCGTTCCCACTTCAGTTATTTGTTCAGTTTTAACCCTGTAACTGCCCAGATAAGTGAAGTGTGAAGGGATTCGAAGAGTGGCGCCTATCATCTGCGTGTCATAATAAAACAGCATTGTTTCAATGCCAAACCACGCTCCCTATGCATATTTTAGCATAGCACAATGTTCTACAACACCACACAGGCTCTCTGCAGCCAGGAAATAGCTGTTTTTTTAATGCGATTTGTTGCGAATAAATTCGTGTTAAAACGACTTTTTGGGAAAAATTTGGCGAATCAGCCGAATCTAATTTTTGAGAAATTCGCTTATCTCTAGTTACTAGAATGAAACCCCCGGGGAAGCTGCTTTGGAAAGTGATGATGTATAAGTAGCAGGCTAAAGCATTCATTGCTGTAGATCTGTATCTTGTTTTCCTTCTAATATGGTGACCTCTATATTCTATTGCATATTCTAATGTTTCTATGTTTGTCACATTATTCAGTAGTTTGACAATCTTAAGGGTTTGCTCATACAAAGTTTTTGGACGCTTACTTTGGGGCGTATTACACGCCCAATACACCCCTAAATAAGCAAAATGCCTACAGAACACTTCCCATTGGCCGCCATGTAAAATCAGTGTCATCGTTCAAACGGCGCTGATTTTACTCGAGTATCTTTGCTCTCCGCTCCTACAGTGAATTGACAAAAACTAAACTATAGAGGCAGAGAAATACACCCCAGGCAGTTCACATTGTTTCTGTGCTTGCTGGAATTTTTAACGAGGATACAATGCGTTTTCGGCATGGACACTAAATACTTTGTGTGAACTTTCCCTTATGCTGTTCAATACGGAATGGCCATACCAGATGCAATTGTAGCTTGTTGCTGATAATTGGTCTCTACAGGTTATTACCTCTAGATTTAAGATGGTTCTATTCGATGGCTGCATATAGAGATCTTGAAAACATGGCAAAATAAAAATAGCATATATTGTAAAGCTGAAAATTATATTACTATATATCATAAGCTTTTCATATATAAAAACTTGAAGTTTTTAATATGTGCTTTTGATGTTATTTACAGTAATTATACATATAAGCAATCACAATTTCTGGTTTAATGCAAAAGACTTTACATAATGCCATGTGTTAACCGGACTTTGTTCTGCTTTTTCCCCAACTTGTTTATATAAATAAAAGTTACTTTATCTAATTTCACTTCAATAACTAGAAGGATAACTAATCAGAGCTAATATTCAGCTGTAATGAAACACAGACTCTGTATTTTTAGTGTTTAATGTTTAAATGGGTTCACTTTATATTGTTTTTATTTATTATGTATATCATATGAAATCATACAATTTTCTAAAATACATGTATTAAAAATTCTCTCTAGAGAGACAGTCGTTGCTGAAATAACCATATTACTAACTGAATGCCAGGAGGTCACAGGATTAGTACATACTTTTAGTCCATGAGAGCCGTTACTATGAACAGGAATGTGGGCTACGTAATGTTTTTGTTTTCTAGATAGAAGACTACTGCATGTATAAAAAAGGCATAGAAGCCACATTTTTATACATGCATATTACAAAGTCGTACGATTTCCTATTGCTTACATAATAAATAAAAACACTATTAATATAAACCATCTTCAATGTAAGTTCAGATAGCTTAGATTTTACTGCTATAAATGAGAGAATCAGAGAATCTTATAGTATTTCATGTACTGTGGCATTGTCTTTTCTGCTGCATCCAATAAGACTTTTGCTATTGGAATCTAAATCATTATGAGTACAAGTTGCATCTTTTAGAAAATTAATGCTATGGGTCTGTAAAAAGACAATAATATTGATTTACTCACTAGCACCTTTATGTTGGCAAATTCTTATATCATTTTTATAGCTTGCTGTTCTAAGCCTAAATTAGGTCAGCACAGAAAATGTTATATCTTAGATTGGAAAGAACATAATCATGCATGTGTTATAACATAAACCTAATCTGCATAAGTCATATTTATCGTCCTTTAAGAAATGCCCATGTTTTTATAAATGTTATGAACATGTTTTAAATAAAATCTTATTTTAATAATTTTTACATAACACCTGTGCAAAAGAATACTTATTTATGTAGCTATTACAAAACTGCTCAGCATAGTTTTGAAGGCACCAATGATTTTCCAGCTATGAACCCAAAGACTTGGCATAATGTATGTGGGTCAATTAGATGCTCTAGTTCATTATGCACATACAGTATCTCCCAAAAGTGAGTACACCCCTCACATTTTAGTAAATATTGTCTTATATTTTTTTCATGGGACAACACTGAAGATATAACACTTTGATGCAAGGTAAACTAGTTAGTGTACAGCTTGTATAACAGTGTAAATTTGGTGTGTCCGCAAAAGAATTCAATCAAGAGCCAACAATGTCTAAACCACTGGCAATTAAGGTGAGTACTAATAAATATATGCTGCTACCTTAAGCATAACAACACATTTGTGTCATGGCTTTGGTTCAGGCCTCTTCCTCAACCCCTCTTTAGACATTCTTCATATGTATAAATCATCAAGGCTTGAAAAAGGAATATTTTCATTCCGGAATGTCGCAAGGAGGACTGCACGTCAGCTCTCTTGTGAGCTCCTACAGACATACCTGAGAACTCGTTCAAGAGTGGCTCCCGATTTGGGAAAGGACTACGTGTACCTATGTACCTTCAGGTTTTTACGCTTATATATTGATTAAAAAGTTTCTTACAATAAGTTTAAAAAAGTTTACATAAAGGTTTTTTGGAAATATACAAGCTTTGATGATTTATGCGTATGAAGAACTAAGGTGAGTGAAAATGGACAAATTTTGCCCAAAGTGTCAATATTTTGTGTGACCACCATTATTTTCTAGCACTGTCTTAACTCTCTTCGGCATGGAGTTCACTAGTCCTACACAGGTTGCCACTGGAATCCTTTTCCACTCCTCCATGACATCATGGAGCTGTTGGTTTTTAGAGACATTGCGCTCCTCCACCTTCCGTTTGAGGATGCCCCACAGATGCTCAATAGGGTTTAGGTCTTGAGATATGCTTGGCCAGTCCAGCACCTTTACTCTCATTTTCTTTATCAAGGCAGTAGTCGTCTTGGAGAAGTGTTTGGGATCGTTTTCATGTTGGAATACTGCTATGCGGCCCAGTTTCCAAATGTAGGGGATCATGCTCTACTTCATTATGTCACAGTACATGTTGGCATTCATGGTTCCCTCAATAAACTGTAGCTCCCCACAGCCGGCAGCACTCATGCAGCTCCAAACCATGACACTCCCATCACCATGCTTGACTGTAGGCAAGACACACTTGTCTTTGTACTCATCACCTGGTTGGCACCAAACACGCTTGACACCATCTGGACCAAATAAGTCTATAGTGGTCTCATCAGACCACTGGACATGGTTGCAGCAATCTATGTCCTTAATCTGCTTGTCTTCAGCATACTGTTTGTGGGCTTCCTTGTGCATCATCTTTAGAAGAGGCTTCCTTCTGGGACGACAGTCCTGCAGACCGATTTGATGCAGTGTATGATCTGAACAGTGACAGACTGAGACCCTCCACCCCTTTAATCTCTGCAGCAATGTTGGCAGCACTCATATGTCTATTTTGAAAAGACAGTGTCTAGATATGAGGCTGAACACATGCACTCAACTCTTTTGGTCGTCCACGACGAGGCCTATTCTGAGTGGAACCTGTTATTAACCACTGTATGGTCTTGGCCATCGTGCTGCAGCTCAGTTTCAGGGTCTTGGCAATTTTATTATAGTCTAGGCCATCTTTATGTAGGGCAAGAATTATATTTGTTCAGATCCTCCGAGAGTTGTTTGCTCTGAGGTGCCATGTTGAACTTCCAATGACCAGTCTGAGAGAGAATGAGAGCAATAACAACAAATTTAACCCACCTGCTCTCCATTCATACCTGAGACCTTGTAACATTAACGAGTCACATAATACCATGGAGGGAAAATGGCAAATTTGGCACAATTTGTCCATTTTCGCTTAGGGGGGTACTCACTTTTGTTGCCAGTGGTTTAGATATTTATGGCTGTTTGTTGAGTTATTTTGAGGGCTTACCAATTTTACACTGTTATACAAGCTGTACACTGACTACTTTGCATTGTATCAAAGTGTCATATCTGATATAATACAATGTTTCCAAAAATGTATGGGGTGTACTTACTTCTGAGATACTTTATCCTCCAGGATGAAGACTTGTTTTACACTGGCAATTAGTTATACAACGCAAAAAAAAAAGACAAAATTAGTACATCCAAACATAAATGATACAGGTATACTGGAGAAATCTGTTATGACTGAAGAATACAAAGCAAATTGTCTAACACAAAAAAAGTATAGCAGCAATCAATGGGCATTTAACCTATCCAAACATTAAATTAATGGAATATTTAGAATTGCTGTTATCTTTTCATCTGTAAAACTGATTTTTTTACTGCACATTTTAATCAAATTGTGTATGTCCATCTACCACACCAAGATAAGCTGTGTTTTTGTTGCTCCAGCCACTTGCACAAATTTATGTTTCATGTGTGCTAATTTATGTTTTTGGGGTTATTTTACATTGTACATTGGGATGTGTGGCCACTTCTATCTTGGCAGTGCACTATTCCCATCTGCCTTAGGTCCTTCTTATCAGTATAGCTGGATCCTGTTAATCATAATACATTGGCAGCTTTGGCCCCAGGAGAGAGGCAAAGGAGATTGCACCACTGGATACTCATTGGCTTGTAAAAGACATATGGAGTAAATAATTAGTTATTTACACAGAAAAGGAACTGGTTATGTTACTCATGGACAAAAGTGTTGGTGCCTTCCTGGTAAAGAAACAAAAACACAATGGTAACTGAAATAACTTTAAACTATCAAAAGTAAATTTACTTTATTGAAAAGCAGATTACATTTGAATTGTGGTATAGCTGGAAAAAAATGAAACTGGCCTAGACAAAAATTAATGGTACCCCTAGAAAAAACTGAAAATAATTTGACCATAGGTACATGTTAACCTAAAGTGTGTCCTGTAATTAGCATCCCAGGTGTTGTCAAACATGTAATCAGTCAGTCTGCCTATTTAAAAGAGGAAAAGTATTTACTGTGCTGTTTGATATCAAAAGCTAAGGAGAGATTAGATAAAAAAAATTATAAAACATAGATGTTAAAGACAAAGGCTATAGTACCATCTCCAAACACCTTTCTGTTCCTGTTGCTAAAGTTTCACACATTTTTCAGAAGCTTAAAGGGGTTGTCTCACTACATTGGTTCATCTTCCCTCAGTCCTGTTTTCTTGGTTTCACTTTGAATTCAGGGGCGTGTTTACTGGCTTCCACTAGGCTGCCGTAGAAGCCAGGTCTGTTGCTATAGCAACCAGTGATGGCAGCCAGGATAGATCAAACAGGTCTGTAGCTATAGCGACCTGAGGAGCTGATGCAGCCCATACAAGAGGTGATATCTAGGAATAGGTAGGACACTTTTAATGGACGCATATTGCAAAGTGACTTGATTTTGCAAGTTCTTTAACATAAAAAAGTAATCCTTATTGTGATACAACCCTTTTAAGGTCTATGGGATGTTGCCAACTTACCTAGACGTAGCTGCAAGAGGAAAATTGATGATAAATTGAGGACACGAATAATACAAATGGAATACATAGAGCTCAGAACAACTTTTACAAAGATAGTTAAGGTCAAGGTGCATCAGGGTCAGATCACATGGAAGAGGACTGAGGAAGAAATCACTGTTGAAAGCAAATTATAAAAAAAGCAAGACTGGAATTTGCCAAAATGTATGTTCACAAGCCACAAAGCTTCCGAGAGAATGTATTTTGGACAGATAATACAAAACTGGAGCTTTTTGGCAAATTACACCAGCTCTATGGTCACAGACACAAAAAGAAGAATACAAAGAAAATAATATTGTACCTACTGTGAAACATAAAGGATGCTCGGTTATGTTTTGGGGCTGCATTACTGCATCTGGTATCTTGAATCTGGCCAGGGTACAATGAAATGTGAAGACTATCAATGCATTCTAAGGCAAAATGTTTTGCCTTTTGTCAGAAAGCAGAGTCTCAATTGCAGGTCATGGGTAGTGTTGAGCGATTATTATCGACAAAGTTGAAATCGGCACAGTTTTTATGGTGATCGGATTTTTCAGATCATGCGATAATTTAGGTTAAAATCTGTGCATCATCTATTAAGATCGCCCTTTTTTCCGCGCATCCTGTAATACACAGCGGCGTGCGCGAGCCAAATCAATTAACAGAATAAGCAGGTGCGATTGTGTGTTGACGTCAGAACTGGGGATGGTATGGTTGTATTGCTTGGAAAAATCACATGACCTACGTTTTACATAGAACAGGCGTTTCCTGTAAAGGCCTCAGTGTCTCTCAGCGGTCTCAGAGCAGAGAGGACGTGCCGTTCTGCTTGGGGTGGTCGCAAACAGTTCAACGAAATTTATTATTGATTTTTTCTTCGCAGATAACCTCTACGAGGTTAGCCTGTATCCTTTCAACTTAGTTTAGGATTAGAGATTGAAATTTTATATAGTTAGGTAGAGATTTTAAAGGAGCATCTACTGCTGTAAAGTCACTGGGGCGAGGGCGGGAGGGGGGGCCCCGCGGGCGAACACAGACAAGCACTATAAAGAATACTGGATAAAGTTCACCAAGACAGTGAATAACCATTATTATTGCAATAGCTTTATTATTAACAGATTCTATAGAAATATTACCTGTATTGGCAGTCCTGAACTTTATTAGGATACACATCTTTTTCTAGTAACTGCAGGGCTTCTTTGATTTAGATGCAAAACTCTCCACTTTATATAATCAGTAATACATTTTCAGATAGGTGTTCATTTTCAATTTTAAACCCATTAACAACCTGTGACAGTTGATATATCCACCTTGCATTAAATTACAATCCAACAATCTTCTTTGTAGTCAGCAATCTAGGTTGTTTTATTTCCAAAATACCGAGTTAATCGAGACACGACAACATCACAGTTACGTGTATTTTGGACTTTTGTGCGCACCCCATCATTGCGTTCATTGACACAGCCATCTACGTAAATCTTAAAAACAGCAATTCTATAATTCACACTAGGTGAATTGAAAGTTGCAAAAAATACCGTTTATTAATATCAAAACATAAACAGATACTGTTTTTTTTTGACTTTAAGCTCACCAGACATGAATCAAAGACTCAGTCAACCAACTTAAATCAAAAACAGAGCAATTTCTATAATACACCACAGGTGAATGAAAGGTTCAAAAAATATCTTTATTATACCAAAACATAACAGATACTGTTTTTGTCTGTTATTTGCAACCCCAGCATTGTATCATTGACGCAGCATCACGTAAATCTTAAAACAGCAATTCTATATTCACCATCAGGTTAATGAAAGGTGCAAAAAATAAAACAGTTTATTATACTAAAACATAAACATCTTTACGTGTTTTTTTGACTTTGATGTGCTGTCAGGCGGGGCGGCTGGCAGTTGTTTCAGGTGACGCGGGGGGGGAGGCACTACGGAGGGGGAATCTTAAAGGACGGGAGGGGGGCAATTCTATAATTCAACGGGGGGGGGGGCGTACTGGTGAATGGGAAGAGGGGGTGGCAAAAAAATGAGGCCGGTTTGATTATGACAAGAACAGGAACAGTTACGTGGTTTTGTTGACGGGGGGGTTTTGGCCGCGGGGGACGGGGGGGGGGGGGGGGGGGGGGGGCCAGCATTGGTGGGCCATGGATGTGACGGGGGCAGCAGTCTACGTAAATCTCTGAAAACCAGGGGGGGGGAGGAGCTATTCTATAATGTCACCACAGGTGAATTGAAAGGTTCGCGAAAAATACCGTTTATTATATCAAAACAAACAGTTACGTGTTTTTTGACTTGTGCACGACCCAGATTTGTTTCCTGGGTGACGCAGCTTCTACGGTAAATCCTTGGAAAACTGCAATTCTAGGGTAGTTATAGCACAGTGAAGTGATGTGGGGGTGGCATAAAATTACGTTGAGTTAATGGCAGAGTTAATACAATCTCTAGGTGTACGGGTGTTGTGGGGTGCTTGTGGAGGCGTTAGGGACGGGGGGGTAAGTTGGTTTCTAGGGGGGGGGGGGTGGAGGGATGATGGGGGGGTCGTAGGTTAATATGGTTGGAAAAGGGGCATTGGTAGTTATGTGATAATAGGGGGAGGTGTTGATTGGATTGGTGATGTTTTTTTGGAAGTGTGTTTTAATTAAAAATTTCTGTTTAATGGTTTTGTGGAGAGGGGGGGAAATGGGAGATGGTGGAGGTGGGTGTTGGATAATGGGATGGTTGGGTTGTGTTGAAGGGGGGGGGGTATTGGGGGGGGGTGGTTGGTTGGGTGTTTTGATGGGTTGGACCGCTTTTAAAAGAGTCTGGGGGGGTGGGGGTGGTGGAAATTAGAATATGTCACGAGTGGGGGGGGGGTGAAGTGGGGGGTGGTGGGGGGCTGGTGAGGCGGCGTGATATTTTTTTAATTTTCTTAACATGGAGCGAAATGCAATGGTAAGCGAGCAAAGAAGGGTAGCACATGGAGGTAGAGTACAGAGATGGTGCTCCTTTCAGTGTGCGACAACACGCATAACCAGCAGATCGTCCAGTTGCAGAACCGTCAGGCTGTCATCGCTGGGTCAGGGCCCTCTGAATCTAGTAACGAACATCGTCGCCCAATCTTGTCCTTCAGTGTTAATGCAACCTGCAGTCGCTTAGCAGTCGTTACCTCCCTCGTCCGTGGGGGGGCGGGGGGGGGGGGGGGGGGGGGGGGGGGGGGGGGGCAGTCACGGCCGACATAGTCGGTCATCAGGCAAATCATCAAGCAATCCGTTCCAACATAAGCAGCCCAAATGTCAAACCATCGTGGAACCCACCACTGTGATAATCCATTGTCCTGAAGACCACTTTGATGACAAAAATTGCAGTTGGGTCAGAAAGCATGGTTTTAAAAGATCAAAGGAATGATTTAGTCTGCCTCTGACGCCCGCCCAGTTACTGATGCAACAGAGGAGGTTGAAGAAGCCGGCAATCGGCAAAAATCCCGGGGCGTAGGTCGCAAACGCCTTGCATGTCCCCTTGCTTGTAGCCCCGCAGCTTCTGGATGCAGAAAGTCAGACGGAACCAAGTCACCTGTGTTGATGATGAAGAATGATGACGACATTGCTGATCCATCCTGTCCTTTTCCGCAGAATTTGCTGCGAGCGCTTCATCATTGGAACGAAGGAGGAAGACGATGGGGTAGTGTCAATACGGTCCCCCCCGCCCACAAAAAGGGAGAGGCGGCGCCAGAAGTCCGCTATTCTATGATTCCGCCAGCCACGGTCAGCGCAACCCGCTCTCCTGCTTATAATCGCCTGTCAAAAAGGTCCAGGAACTCTCAAGCATAGGCCATCTTTGAGCAAAGCCTCTGATTCACCCAGGCGATAGTCCGTGGGAGTGCCGGGGGGGCCTTTGCCGTAAACGGGGGCATAATAGAGGGGGCAAGAACCTAAAGTGGTTAACGGCACCGACCAACATTCTAGGGTCACATGCAGCAATGCATGAGTTGGGAATGTGAGGGGAGACACTTGGGCCATAAAAAAGGCCAGACCGGGGACGCCGGGGGGGGGGGGGGGGGGGGGCCGGGGATGGGGGCTCCAACGCACTTCACAGGATCCCTCGGTCTCAGCCTCCTCCTCCTCCGAACCAGGGGGAACGCAAGGGGGGGCGTTCCTGGGGGGCGGCGGACTTGGTATAGGGGTCACAATGAGGTTTTAGATCAGGGATTTTTACACCTCCGCTTCAGCCTCCACCGTCGCCCGAGTACCACCAGCACCACCAGGACCCATCCACCCCTTCTCCTTCCGCCAGTTTACGAACCTGCACGCCGTAGGGCCAGTCCCAGCAGCAGCCTTCGTCCTTCCAGGTTGGGAGCAGAAGAAACACTTAAACCCAAACCATCCCCAAAGCCAAAAGCCTGAAAGTCGGCATTGCGGCTTTTGGCCTTGGAAATTTTGCCTTTCCGTCTGGTGGACAAGAAGGGTTCCGCCACGTCATGGCCCTCGCCTGCCCCCAATACCAGGATTTCCTGGTGCTGCGAGGGGGGGGGTGGCAGTCGTTGGCGCAGAGAAAGCCGGTCCGCTGGGGGCCCTTGCCAGCCACGTGTATCTAGGGGAAATTTCAGAGCGGGTGGCCTTTTGGCCTGCATCTGGTTCCGAAAAGTCCATGCTCACCTCGCCGGGGCTCATGGGCTATGTAAGCAGGCCAAGCCGCTTTATCTCCTGTGACAGCTCACCTTGGGTGACTGGTGGATGTCCTGGGGTGACGGTGGCTCTCAGGCTCGGCGCACGCTCTTCAAAAAACCGCAGGATGGTGCAGGGCTCTTTCCCTCGTAGTCCCTCTGGTGGCATCACGTGCCCAGAGACACCAGGCCGTGTTGAAATTAAGCTGCCTTGGAGACCGTCCACACACAGGTCAGGAGCTGTGACGGCTCTAAGCAACAGAGACCGAAGCGCTGGCTGTGTGACAAAGAACATTTTGCCATGCAAGGTGGTGTGCGATAACGGGCGAAATCTGCTGGCCGCCCTTTAAGATCGTAGGCTGGAGCAACTATCCCTTGCCAGGCACATGTCATGAACCTTAATTCGTAGTCCAGAAATTTCTAAAGAGCTACCCGAGTCCCAGACTGCCCTGCTCTGAAGAAGGCTCGAGGTCCCTGAAGTTCTCGCACTTCCCATATCCTTTTTCCGCCATCACTCCGCCGTTCGCTGACCCTGCTTCTCCCGCCTGCTGCGTTGCAGCACATCAGCTCGGCCTCCCCGTCAAAACCGTCTTCATTGTTGACGTGGCAACCAAGCTGGAATTCCACCCTACACATGCTCCACGATTGTGGCACAGCAGCGCAATGCCATTACTGCGTACGAAAGTGATCACATGGCCTGACAATCAGCGTTACGGACCATCGGGGTGTTTGAACCACCGAGAGTGGCGGCAGGTGAAAAGAGCTCTGCACCAATCCTTGCCAGTTTTGAAGAAGCACCAAAATGGTCAGTGCGGACAATGCCTTGTCATCATGAGCATTGTAGGTATCTTAGTTCTGGAACGATCGTTGACACTCTGATACACACACAGGTCCCGCCAGCGACGGAGGATGAGACGGACACCGAGATGCGGACACAGGAGCCTTTCTCTCCTCAAAATCCACAAGGCCTCGACCGTTTCCACAATTTCAATCGGGTCTTCATTAGGCAGTGGTTTCGGGGTCCAGAGCTAGTTGCAGAGGTGCGCAACAGCTCCAGGGTGCTATCATCTCAAGCAATCAAGAGGAGGGCTGTGTTGAAGCTTGTGCCGTAGCCAAGCGGAGTAGGAGGGAGGAGGAGGAGTGGGAGGATGAAGGGGAGGAGTTATTTCTAGACCACCAATGTTTACCGAGACGTCCCTGCCGTTGGAAAGATGCGGAGGAGGAAATGAGGAAGATCATGTTTGCTAGGGCCCTCCTTCGACCCAGAGGCTTGGGAAATTCAAGCTCCAACTCCTCACATAGGTGCTTGGGATGCTCCATTTCCGGGGGGTCCAACATGATCCTCGGGGGGGGGGGCGGCGTTGAGGAGGGGGCCATGCAAAATGAAAACATGAGACGAGTTACGTGGGTGGCCGACCGCGCGCGGGGGGCTGGGGGGGGCTGGGATCCGGGGGGGCCGGGGGGGGTAGCAAACAAAAACGGGGGAGGGGGGGCATCTTGTCCTTCCACGCGGAGGGACCCAAATAGAGAGTAAAGGATGCAGAAATGGGAGAACCGGGGATTGCGGGTTGATCAAGGGGCTGGAGACGACTGGTTTGGCGGTCTGATTAGACGGGTGTACGCGGGGGGGGGGTGGGCCCGGAGGGGGCGAAGGGGGGGGGGGGTGGCACGTGAGAGCAACATAGTGAGAGGCGGGGGTGGGGGACGGTGCAGGGAGTGTGCCAAGTGAGTGGGGCGTGGGGGGGGAGCGCGCAGCAGCAGGCAACGTGAGAAGCCTAATATGGTAGTGGGTACCTCTGGCAATCTTGTTATTTTACCACCTCGGGAACAACGCAATAACAATGCTGGCATCTCATAAACTATCTGAGATTCATCTGTAATGTCTTGGGTATCGGGACTATAGTGCGTCTCAACATATCTCCGATGTTTTTTGGCATGTGTTACCGGACCCAATAAGACGTCTGGGTATCCAAAATGACGAATGGCCTCCCTAGCTGGCTCATCAACCCATAGAGGGTGTTGTCCTGTCCCTGCCTCAGCAGCCAGCGTCTAATGTAGCGTACCTACAGCACAGCTGGAGGAGTCCATTACAGACAAACGCATCCGGCTTTTCCACAGATAATGTAGACGTTTTGACATTCATCAAGATGAATCAGGCATTGATCTCTGATTGATGTTGTGGCCACCAATTGCCGAGGTCACCGATTAGTTGGCCGGTCCTAACTTCACATTCCTGTTCAACACATAAATGGTCGCTCTTGAATACTTTTTTTTAAAATGATCCATTTCTTACAGCAATTTTTATTCTCTTTTCCCCTTTCCCCAACAGTTTCCAATTTGCTGGTTTTGCTGTGTGGAGACTGTAAGAAGACAGCAAGGTTTTCATGACAACAACCGTATTCCATCACTTCACTTTATCTTTCACACAATTGTGTTTCGGCATTGAGTGTGCAATAGGATATCTTGAGTGGGATCCAGTGTGTGCTGGTGGGAGGATGACAGGGCTACATTTGATGTTATGGGTCCTTGGGGAACGAGAGATTGGGGTCGAGTGCAGATGTGCATTGTGCGCGTAGATATATCTCCCGGTGCCAGCTATTTGTTGAATAGTGGCTGTAGGGAAGTGCGATATTTGAGAGAGAGTGTGTTTTTTATGGGGGGTGATGTAATGTCTGTATCTGGATACTATGGTGCAATAATCGAGGGGGTGGGGTCCTTTGGAACAGAAATGTGGCCTTTCTCAGTTGGCATTTCTCTCTTTCTCTCCAGGTTCTTCGGGCCCGGGGGGGCTCACGGAGAATTTTTATAACAGTCTAAAATGTCATTTTTATAAATTTTTTTTGGGTTCATTAGCTGCTTGAATGCAGCAATACTACTACAAAAAGGAGCGACTACTGGGATGGTCCTATTTATAAAAAAATGTTTTGTTTCGTGAGACTACATTTTGTTCTTCACAATTGACCAAAGTGGTCTCAAGGTCATGGCGTTGAAATTTTTGGGGTTATTTTGCTTTGAAGATGCACAATACACAGGTCCTAGTTCGAAAAAATTTTGTTTCTAATAGACATTTGTTCTTAACAATTGCAATAGTGGCTCAAGGGTTCATGCTTTGATTTTTTTGGGGGCGTTTTGCTGTGGACAGTGTCGCTGACTAGAGGTCCTATTGCTAAAAAATGTTGTTTCTAACAGACATTTGTGGTCTTCACGGGAATTGCCAAAGGGCTCAGGTCATGCTTTGAATTTTTGGCTTTTGCTGTGACAGGCAGCTATACTACAGGTCCTATTATAAAAAAATTTGTTCTAGACTATCAGTTTTTCTTTCACAATTGTCCAAAATGGCTCAAGGGTCCATGCTTGAATTTTGGGGCATGTTTGCTGTGACATCACTATGAACTACAGTCCTATTATAAAAATTTTTTGTTTCTTCCTAGAACTTACATTTGTTCTTCACAATTGTCCCAAAAGTGGCTGCAACGGGGTCCCATGCTTTAAATTTTTTGGGGCATTTTTGCTGTGACATGCAGCTATACTACAGGTCCTATTCGAAAAAATGTTGTATCTAATCAGACATTTTCTCACAATTGTCAATATAGGCCTACAAGGGCATGCTTTGAATTTTTTGGGGGCATTTGGCTGTGACATGCACTATCTAAGGGTCCTAGTTCTAAGAAAATGTTGTTTCTAACAGGGACGATTTTTCTTCAATCGACAATTGTCCAAGGAGTGGCTCAAAGGGTCATGCTTTGTATTTTTGGGGCATTGTTGCTGTGACCAGTCTTCTCAAACTATACTGACAATCCTTGGCGGTGAGCGAGCGCGGAGGGCGCGCGAGGTTGTTTCAATCTCTTCCTAACAGACATTTGATCTTCTGGCAATTATCAAGATTACTCAAGTGAGTGGGGTGGCGGGGGGGGGGTCAGAAACAGGAATAGGTAGTCTGTTAATAAATGACAACATATGTGCACAAATGACTGTTTTTTTGCAAATCATTACATAGCTATTAACCCTGTAATAGAACACACCCCATTTAAAAACATGAAAAAAAGCAGCAACAAAGGAAGACATGGTGGGATACCATCCCCTATTTTAAAAATTAGACGTTTTCAAGAATTAAAAGGTACTAAAAAAAACTGCATGTTGTACAAATAGCTTGTTCAAAAAAATACCACAGCTTGTACAAGGGAGGATGTTACAGGAAAACAAGACCATATGTAGTGAACTTTAAAGACGAGGACATGGATATGGAGCACGGACAGAGAACAAAAGATACAGAGACCATGTCTCCTCCCAAACTTTGAGTAAGAATGAGAAAAAGAAATGCCAAGATAAAGGGCACCTGGTTGTAACAGGAGCATGTTAACCACGCATTATTTCAAGTGAAGCTCAAGTGGTCCACACTCATGGGGACGGGAGGGGGACAAGGCGCGGAGGGGGTGGTGACCGGGGGGGGTGCCTATCATTCTATATTATCTCACATCTTACTGAGCGAAGGCTGGAGTTTTCTCACGGACTTCACGGCTTCCGCACGGGGGGTCGGGGGGGGTGCTTTCAAGACCGGGACAGGTTTCCGTGGTGCTGGGGGCTGGCGTCACTTCGGTGGGACATTGGAACGGATGCGTGTTAATTGTTGTCGGACGGGCCTGACTGGATCGCAGCGCGTCGGCGGAAAGACTAGGGTTATCAGGGCAAGATGGTATTGATGTGGCCATGGACATAGGTGATTACAAGGGACTGGGGTTTACGATGGGTTTGTGGGGGAAAGACGGTCCGGTTGTAAGATATGTTTGTTATTTGGGGAGATTGAAGGGGTGGGGGATATGGAGGGGAAATGGAAATGTATAGGAATTGGGGGTATTGTATAGTTTAGGGGGGGGTTTTGGATGTGGTATAAGGTGTGGAGAAGAAGGGGGTTCGGGGGGGGGGGGGGGATGGGATGGGTGGGGGGAGATGATGGGGGAAATGGTATGGGTGTGGGATTGGGATATGGATTGGTTTGGGGTGGGGGATTTGATGTAGGGGGAAGGAGATAGGGGATTGTGGGGGGGTGATGGGGGGGGGTTGGATGAAGGGGGGGATATGTATGTGTAGGTGTGGAAGGTTAGGGTTGTGAGGGTAGGGGAGTTAAGTGATGGTGGTGAAGTTGTGGGTTATAGGTTAATTTGGTAGGGGGTGTGGTGGGATATGAAATGAAGGGGGGGAGGTTGTTGGTTGGGGGGGGGGGGGAGAGAAATGTGTATGGTTGGGGGATGAAAGATGTTATAAATAGTGAGTTTTTTTAATGTAGAGTTTGAGGAAGTAGTTAGTATTGAGTTAGTTATGAATTTGAATACGCAATTCGCTCAAACACTACAATTAACCTTCGGTTATGAAATTATTCTACAGGCAAAATTTTTCTTTTGGCGGTGAAAAAGAAACGTTTCTTTTTAAGTGACCACAAACAGCAGAATACAATACTTAGATATCCGCCCTGAATCTTGATTGGGAGCATAAAAATGGGACAATTCCCAAAATTGGAAGGGTTATTGGGTGTGTATTTTCACTGTTTCTTTAAATGTATTAAATCTGGGTATATGGATGGGTGTGAACCATTGGTGTGTATTGGCATGGTTGGGGTAAGGGGAAGGATTGCATTAAAAATGTATTTGCATGCTCGTTGGCAACTATGGTATTCTAAGGGAAATTGTAAGAAACAAAAATCAGAACTAGAGCGTAAGAGAAGCAGTCTCTGAGTTCTTTAGAATCAGCTATCATAAGCATCAGCGGCAGCACCTTCCCTACTCCGTACAGTGAGAGCGGTATGAGCTCCCAGCATCGCGCCCGGACTTATATAGTGCGGTGACGTCACAGGATCCCGCCGGTTTCTGATTGGCTTCATCTCTGCACATGTCATGCAGGTTATGCCCTTCATCCTCCCAGAGTTCTTTGCCCCATCTAACGGCATGTGCTCGCAGCCATTTTATCAATCAAAAGCACTCTTCGTTCCCGCGAAGCACCCCAAACTTCGACTTCGTTCAGAATCAAAGTTTTCTTGAAATTCTAACCGAATTCCACTTCGTTAGAATCGATTCGCCCATCTCTTGCCATGGCGAAACTCGTCCCCGCTCCAGGGAAAGATGCAGGGACACGAGAGCGCCCGCAGCTTGAACCAGGGTCTGCGGGGCTACTCGTTACAGTACCTCCCCCCCCCCCTAAGCCTCCCCCTCCTTCTAGATCGGAGAAATTTGCGCACCAGATCACGGTCCAAAATATTCTCCTCTGGCTCCCAAGATCTCTCCTCCGGACCGAATCCCTTCCAGTCAATGAGGAAATGTAGTCTCTCCCTAATAGACTTCATGGCCAGGATTTCCTTCACAGCGAACACGTTGGAGGCTTTGGCTGTAGGTGAAGGGGGAACGACTTTACGAGAGAAGCGGTTCAGCACCAAGGGCTTCAGCAGAGAGACATGGAAGGAATTCAGGATCCGCATGGTGGGAGGAAGCCGGAGCCTATAGGCCACAGGGTTAATACGCTCCACGACTTCGAATGGCCCCAGGAACCGAGGGCCTAGTTTGTAGCTGGGAATCTTGAATCAAATGTATTTGGCAAATAGCCACACCTTGTCACCCGCAGCAAAGGTCGGCGCTGGTCTCCTCTTCTTGTCCGACTGGGCCTTAATGCGGACCGCAGCACGCTGTAGGGACTGCCGAGTCTGTTCCCAGATAGTGGTCATATTCCGAACTAGGGACTCCACCGCGGGAACCTCTGCAGATGAGGCCAGGGGGAGTGGTGGGCGGGGATGCTGTCCGTAGACCACATAGAAGGGGGTGGCGTCGGCAGACTCCGACTCTAGGGAGTTGTATGAAAACTCCGCCCAGGGCAGTAAGCTGGACCAATCATCCTGACGGGCTGAGACGAAGTGGCAGAAATAACTGCCTAGGACCTGGTTAACACTCTCCACCAGACCGTTTGACTGTGGGTGATATGCTGAGGCGAAGTCCAACTTCACATGTAGCTGGTAGCAGAGTGATCGCCAGAACCTTGAAACAAACTGGACCCCCAGTCCGAGACGATGTGTTGTGGCAGTCTGTGCAGACGGAAAATGTGCTCAAAGACGAGGAGCAGATGGTAGTCCGGGCAACGGGACAAAGTGGGACATTTTCGAAAAGCGGTCCGTGACCACCCAAATACAAGTATTGCCAGAAGAGGGAGGGAGGTCGTGGATGAAGTCCATCGCCACATGTATCCACGGGGAACTGGGAATGGGCAAAGGTTGCAGCAAATCAACCGGACTGTGGCGGGGAGTCTTGTTGCGGGCACAAGTGGTGCAGGCCTCCACAAATTCTCTAGTGTCCTTGGCTAGGCCTGGCCACCAGTAGAAACGCGAGATCAGCTGATATGACCTTCGGACACCTGGATGCCCTGCCACCAACGAACAATGTCCCCATCTGAGGACTCTTCTCCGAAGGGCCGGGCGTACATACGTCTTGCCCGGAGGAATCTGTCGGAGGCACACGGGAGCCGCGTGGACCAAACGCTCAGGGGGTATAATGGACTATGGCCCAGGTTCCTCCCCAATGACGTCTGATGCATGAGAGAGAGCAACGGCCTTAATGTTCTTCTCTGCCAGACGGAAGTGAATCCGGAAGTCAAACCGAGAAAAAAAGAGGGCCACGGGCTTGTGGGGGTTCAGGGTGCTGGCTGACTGGAGGTACTGGAGTTCTTGTGGTCGGTGTACAATCAAACGGATGACTACCTCCCTCCATGAGATGACGCCATTCCTCCAGGGCCATTTTGATGGCAAGCAGCTCCGATCCCCGATGCTAATTTTCTGGGCAGGCGAAAAAGTTTTGGAGAAGAACCCACAAGTTAGTGTCTTCCCCTTAAGTCCTTTCTGATTGAGGACTGCCCCAGCACCCACGGAAGAAGCATCCACCTCCAACACAAAAGGCTTCTCAGAATCCGGACGAGACAAGATGGGAGCAGAGGAGAAAGCTGACTTTAACTTGGAGAAGGCTCTCTCCGCCTCCAGCGACCAACATCTCGGATTGGTTTCCCTTTTTTTAGTCAGAGCCACGATGGGAGCCACAAGGTGGGAAAGTGGGGGATAAACTGCCGGTAATAGTTGGCAAACCCGAGCAAGCGTTGTATGGCTTGAATTCCAAACGGTCGTGGCCACTGCAAAACAGCCGACAACTTGGTTGGGTCTATTCGCAAGCCCTTGTCGGAGACGATATACCCCAGGAAGGGTAAACTGGTCCGGTGGAACAAGCACTTCTCCAGCTTGGCATACAGGTGATTGTTTTGCAGGCGTCACCACACTTGGCGTACCTGAATGCGATGGGTCGGTAGGTCAGGAGAGAAGATCAGGATATCATCCAGGTACACGATGACAAAGGTATATCCCTGAAGATATCATTGACGAACTCCTGAAAGACCGCCGGAGCGTTACACAGACCAAACGGCATTACAAGATATTCAAAGTGCCCTTCCCGGGTGTTGAAGGCCGTCTTCCACTCATCCCCTTCTCGAATCCTTATGAGGTTGTAAGCCCCACGCAGATCCAGTTTAGTAAACACCTTGGCTCCCCGGAGCCGGTCGAAGAGTTCCAAGATCAGCGGTAGAGGATACCGGTTCTTTACTGTAATTTTATTAAGTCCCCGGTAATTGATGCAGGGGCGCAAAGATCCGTCCTTCTTCTGCACGAAGAAAAATCCAGCTCCAGGCGGTTAGGAGGATTTATGGATGAAGCCCTTCTGTTTGGTTCTCTCGGATGTAGGCCGAATTGGCCTTGGTCTCGGGTACAGAAGAGGGTAGGACCCTGCCCCGGGGAGGGCTCGTCCTGGCAGGAGATCTATGGGACCAAACAATGGAGATGAGGCGGGAAAAGACTCTTCCTGTTCTCAGAAAAAAACCTCCGCAAAGTCCTGGCATTCTGTGGGCAGGGCCTGGCAATGGCTCCCAAGAATTAACGAAGTGTGGAGCGCACTGGGGTGGTGCAGCCAAACAGCGATTCTGACAGTCCCGGCCCCAGCGAAGGACCTCGCCCGTTCTCCAGTCCAGCGTTTGGGGCATGACGTTGCAGCATGGAAGCCCCCCAAAAAAAATCCCGATGAAGAAGAACAAGAGAGCACATAGAACGAGATTTCTTCTTTATGCAGAGCCCCTACATAAAGGGATACCGACTCGGTCTTCTACTGGATGGAATCGCTTAAGAGCTCCCCGCTGACCGAGGAGATCACCAGCGGCCTCCGTAGGCGAACCACCGGGAGGCGATACCGGGAAACCAGGGAGGAGTGAATGCAATTCCCGGCTGCTCCAGAGTCCAGGATGGCGGGAACCTGAACCATGATCCCCGAACTGGTGGAGAACTGTACTGGCATCCTTAACCGTGGAGAGGAGTAACTTTCACCCAGGGACGCCTCTCCCACGTTCCTTAGGTGCAAGCATTTCCCGGATGCTGGGGTCGTAGAGGACAGTCCTGATGGAAATGCTTTGGGCTGGCACAGTAGAGGCATAGATTTTAAGCTCGACGACGGGACTGTTCTTGCTCCGTCAAATGGGCTCTGTCAACCTGCATGGGCTTCTCGGAGGATGGCTGCAGAAGTGGCAGGGGAGGCCTCTGGAAGAAAGGAGCCAGACGAGGCACATGGCGGGACTGAACCAACTCTCGCTCTTGACGGATCTCTTCCTGTTGCCCGATGAAACGAATATCAATCCTCGTGACCAAGTGAATTAGGTCACTCAGAGAGGAAGGAAGATCTCTTGCAGCCAGAACATCCTTAACCCTGCGGGATAGACCCTTCTTGAAAGTGGCGCAGAGGGCGGCGTCGTTCCACGAGAGCTCCGAAGCCAGGGTACGGAACTGGACCGCGTAGTCACCAACCGAGGAGTCGCTTTGTTGGAGATTCAGGAGCGCGGTTTCAGCTGAAGAGGCGCATGCGGGTTCTTCAAACACGCTGCAAAATTCCTCCAGGAATGTCTGCAGATTAGTTGTCACTCCTATCCCAAAGTGGCGTAGCCACTGCTAAGGCCCTCCCAGAAAGCAGACTGACCTCAAACGCCACCTTTGAACGCTCAGTCGGAAATTGGTTGGCCATTAGTTGCACATACATAGAGCACTGTGTAATGAAACCCCGACACTGCTTAGGGTCCCCCTCGAACTTGGACGGTATTTGGTTTGCCAGTGTTGGGGCCCCCAATTGCGGGCGGAACAGCTGACGGAGGCGCAGGAACCGATGGTGATGGCTGCGGCTGCTGGGCCAGGAACTGCTGCAACATGGAGGTCAGCTGATTCAGTTGCTGGGCTTGTTGCGCAATCTGCTGCGACTGCTGGGCAAGGATAGCTGCGAGATCCGCGTCGCTGGGCAGGGGTACCTCGACAGGAACCATGGCTGGATCTTACTGTAACGGGTATGGTAGTGGATCCACTGGACCCCCGCAAGCGGTGGTGTAAGCCTCGCCAGGGAGCGGAGTCTAGTAGGTCCGGTTTTCACCAGCGCCCGCCGCAAAGCGGGATGGACTTGCTGTGGCGGTAGTCTACCAGGTCGCTACGCCTGACGTGACTTGCTTGCGGTGGCAGCCGAGTTATAGCGTGGTACAGAATCGTTAAGACAAGCTCGTAGTCAGGGACAGGCGGTAAGGTCAGGGCAGACGGCAAAGGTGCGTTGTCGCAGGATGTAGGCGATGAAGGTTCGGTACATGGAAATCAGGACAAGACTCAGATAGACGCTTTCTCTGTAGGCAACTAGCACTAGAGATCCCCGGGGGAGTGCTGAGGCGTTACAATAATAGGGTCAGCGCCGGCAATCAACCATTTTTCCCGGTTTCACTGGCCTTTTAAAAAATTAAGAGAGCCGGCACGCGCACGCCCTAAGGAACGGGGACGCGCGCGCCCAACAGCAGAAGACCACGGGGAAGCAGGAGCGCGGCTGAGTAAGTGTGCCAGTGCAGGAGAACGAGTGAGCCCGTCCCTGCGCCAGGGGAAGATGCAGGGACATGAGAGCGCCCACAGCCTGGACCAGGGACTGAGGGGCTACTCGTTACAATATAATTACAAATGTAAAGTTATATTACCCAGGAATAAGAGACATTCGATCAGCCACAAAACGCCTCAAAGTAAGGTTATGCCGCCTAGCTTTCTCAAGAGGCTACAAATTAATGCAAAGACCGGGTATAAATATATAGGGCAAAACACCCCTACAATTTCTATTGGCCAATAGAAAATAAATCAGCTGTTACTTGCCTCATAATCATAGTAAAACTAGAGTGAGACAAGTGTGCACAGGAGGCATGAACTAATCACAATCAGGTCAAAGTGTATCAACCCCACACAGACTCAGAACCAAACATACAGCAGTACCACCATATTGGTTAAGGGAACACACAAACTCGTAAGGGCATGCACAAACAATCAATTTATTTATAAAAACATACCCCACCACAGAACACAGACACAGCACTGATATAGAAAGGCCACAATAACAATAAATGGATAACAAAACACACCACAGATAAAAAAAAAAAATATATAGACTAGAATAAAAGGGAAAAGGAGTAAAGAAATAAAAAAAAGCACATATGCAAACCAAAATAGATTGCAACCACTCTAAGTAAATAATAAAGTGAAGAGAAGAAAAAGAAAGAAAAATGTATAACCATACTAATAAATGTGCTGAATATAGTACACACATATGAAAACTAGTAAATGCATAAAAATGCATAAGAAATATGTATATGGTGCATTGTGAAGATACAAAAACCGCCTAACAAATACTGTATGCATAATTAGTAAAAAAAAAAAATATATATTAATATATATGTGTGTATATATATATATATATATATATACGCACACACAACAAATATATACACATATATACAAACATGCAAATAAACAAAACCAATATACAAAATAAAATGCACACACAAAAAAATATATACAGTGAAAAAAGTGTAATAACCATACAAATAATCGTGCTGAATATAGTACAAAAAGTGTGCAAACTAGTACATGCATAAGAAATGTGTGTATGGTGCATAATAAAAATACAAACCACCTAATAAGGACAAGTTGCAAAAAAAAAAAAAAAAAAATAACACTAAAAAAGTGTAAGAAAAAAATATTTTTATTAAAAAATCAACCTAATTAAACCATAATGTGAAAAAATTTTTAAAAATAAATAAATGATCTATATTTTATATAAATAATATAACAAGATCCTTCCTCCCAATCCCTTTTCCTTTTTTGCAATGCTAGAAAAAAAATAATATATATATGTATTGCCCTTTTACCCAAAAGTCAATGCATAAACAAACATGTATATACAAGATAATATTAAAACATTAAAATAAAGAAGAGAATCAAAAAAGATATTACAAAAAAGGATGAAAATTAAATCTTCTCATTTAATCCAAATGGAGAATACGTTTTCAATTTGAAGATCCATTTGCACTCAGTTTGTTCCAATTGCTTAGACAGATCACCATGTACTCCAAGAGAAATTTTGTCAATACCACAATACGCAATTCATGGTCCCTACAACCATGCTTCATATAAAAATGTCTCACCACTGGTTTCAATTTAGAAATCAAATCTGTCTACTGAACCAGGAGTTTAGCAGCCATACGGATATCTTTGAAATGTTCTTGAATTCTAACCCGTAATTCCCTGGTGGTCATGCCAATATAGCCAGGTCCACAAGGGCATGTAAGATAGTAAATGACACCAGAAGTTCTACAAATAATGAACTGAACAGTGTTGAAAACCTTGAGACCATCCGAGGATTCAAATTTAGCGGTATGCATCATCAAGTTACAAACGGAACATGACCCACAAGAATAGGACCCCAATTTGGACCCTTCGAATCAAACAAAAACTTAGATCGAGGAGTAACATAATGGCTTTTCACCAATACATCAACCAGAGCTCTACTCCTTCGAGCTATAACTTTAGGCTTTGGGGGCAAAAATTTACACAGTTCAACATCAGTAAGTAACACAGACCAATACTTCTCAAAAATCCGCCTCATATTATTCCATTGAGAATTATAATTTGTAACAATACAAATATCTCTAGGAGTTGTATCACGGATTTTAGGACTCAACAATCTTGTTCTGTCAAAAGATCTTTCTTTTCTGTATCCTTCATGAATATTTCTCTCCCGATAACCCCTTTGTCGGAAGCGCTGATAGAGTGTTGACGCCTCCTCTTCAAAACCCTCTGTTGTATCACAAATTCTTCGAGCCTGAAGAAATTGTCCAAATGGAATAGCCGTAATTGAATGCTTAGGGTGGATAGATGAAACATGCAAAACAGAGTTCACTGCAGTGTGTTTAAGAAAAACACGAGTAGTAATTTTCCCGGAATCCGTAACTTCAATCCCAATATCCAAAAAATCCAAGGATGAATGACTATCACAGATGTCAATCTGATGTTCATTGTATTTTGATTGAGACAATAAATAAAATGAAAAGTCTGTTCTTGTACCCTGCCAAACAAACAGAATATCATCAACAAATCGCAGCCACAACTAGAGATGGGTGAATTTCTCAAAAATTAGATTCGGTGACTTCGCTGAATTTTCCGTCAAAATTTGTTTTGGTCCGAATTGCTTCGGGACGAATCACGTTAAAAAAAAAACAGCTATTTCCAGGCTGCACAGAGCCTGCAGGGTGCTGTAGAACGTTGTGCCATGCTTAAATATGCAGAGGGAGCTTGGTTTGGTCTTCATACAATTTGTGTTTTAGTATGACCGCATATGACTGCCGCCGCTCTTAGAATGGCTTCACTCTAAGATTCCCTGGGCACTTAAGAGGACAAACCTGACCAAAAAACTGAAGCGGGAATGTAGCCTGATAAACTCATGGCGGCGACAGCTGGAAAAAAAACAAGCTGAGGGCTACGATCCTTCATAGCGTCAAAGAAACTGTAGTAGGTTACCGGAGCCACCAAAAGATCGCAGACGTAAGGGGGTCAAGCGGGTCACCTGTGGGAAAAACAGATCGGTGTCATTTGGCCATGTGTTGCCCAAACAAAATTGGGTTTCAAACCTTTCCCGGGGGACAATCTCCCCAGCCAAAACTGGTTGGGTTTGTCACCACAAACCTTGTTGGCGGGCCCCCCGGAGCGGTGAGGGGCTCTAACCTGTCCTAACCCACCTCTGTCCCGTCGTTCCCAAGCCAGAAAAACTACTATGTGCTGTCCCCTCTGCCCCACTATACAGTGAGGACCAACATTTGAGGTAGTGGGGGGGAGGGGGGGGAAGACTCCGGCTTTTTGAAAAGCAAAAAATATTTAGGAGGGAGTTGCAATGGGGGGGTTTTTTGGGGGAGGGTCAGGTTTGTACATGAACCGTTGAGGGGCGGCGGAGACGGAAAAACACTAATCGTGTAGCCATTGAACATGGGACCCCGGGGAAGGGCGAGGCTGGGAAAAGTTTTTTCTGGTGCCTAGTTAAAAAGGTTAAAGTGCCCCCCAAACAAAAAATTCAGTCATCCATGCCCCTTGTGCCCCCTTTTCCCCCGGGGGGAGGGTGGGCCCTCCCCTCGTTCCCATTTTTCCCGGCCATGGAAGCATTCCTTTATTTTTCATTAAGTTTTAGGAGACGGGGAGAAAAGGGGGGTTTGGGAGACTGAAAATTTGGGGATTTTGGAAAAAGTAGAGAGTTAATATTGGGCCGGGATGGGGTTTTTAAAAGCCTGTGATGCTATCGTACCCAGCCCAACGTGTACAAGGGTTTCTTTTTCATGGGGAGAAGGGGGCAGAGTTGCGTGTCAGGGTGGGCCCCCGAAAAGTTATGGAACCCCATTTGCAGGCCCCCAAAAATTTGCGGCCGGGGGCCCACCCCGGTCGCGGCGGTAATCAGTCAGGCAGCACTTTGGGGGAAAAATACCTACTCCCGGTATGTCCCAGTTTTTTGCTAAGACACCGAGGAGGTGAAATGGTATATGTCAAATCTGTGGCCAAAAGAAAAAGCGGCCCAGGGCCCCTAAACGTTGGTACCACGGCCCTGCTTTCAAATCATGCTTGTCCATACGTTTTTGAGATGGGGTGGCCCCACCCTGTCCCAAAGCTGTAGAACCCGTGGCACGCCCCCTTTTCAGGCAGTCGGGGCTTCCCCCTTCCCCAAAAGACAACCCCCCGTCTATTACATCATTACCGTTCCAGATATCCTGCCCCTCGGCCTCATGGTCCCCAGCAGTCGTTCACTGAGACGATTGCCCCAAGGGAAGCGGTTTTGGTCTACCCTCCTAAGGAGAAGGACCGTGCTCCTGTCCTTGGTGGTACTTCAAAGAATGGAGGAAATTGGCATTCACTTCAGCCATTGTAAGAAAATGGGGGTTGGCCCCTCTGGACCCCACAGTGGTGGTATGGCCACCCCGGGGAGCCATGGGGGGGTCTACGGGGAGCGGGTTAAGTAGGTCCGGTTTTTCCAGAGCCTTCGCAAGGCGGATGGACTTTTGCGGCGGGACCTCCCAGGTCGTATCCCTGGTGGGGATACTTGCGGTGGCCCCGAAGCGCAGCGGGTCGAATCGTAAGACAAAAAATCTTTAGTAAAAGGTAAGGCCAAAAGGGTCGGGGCAGGGGGGGAGATTCGGGTAGGTAAATAGCGAAAGGTGGGGTACACAGGCAGACAGGAACTGATGAACAGGGGGGAATTGATAAACGGAAAATAAAATTTTAACGGGGGGGGAAAATTGTGAACAAATAAAAATTTAACGGGGGAAATTATTAAACAGAGAAAGGTTTAAATGATTTTGATGACCCAAAGTGGACAGAATGTTTCCCCCGGGATGAACAAAGTCCACACGGGAGGAAAATTTGCTCAATCAGGTTTTTAAAAGTTTACCCCATCGCAAGAATTTAAAAAGTGCCAGGAAACTTTGACCCTTTCAGCCCATTCTTACACCCCACCCCCCCTCTTTAAGCTGCAGCGCCCCGGCCTCCCCCACATAGGTGTATGGGGACATGTCCAAATGGTGGAATTCCGTCCATTTTTGGGAATTACTCTATGAAAAGAAAAGGTATTTGGTTTATTGATGACCCAAGCGGACATGAGTACCCCCCCTGTGAAATTTTATGTCGATCATGGCAGATCATGTTTTTGACACCTGCCGTTTGCTCGGCCCTTTTTGCGGGCTGCGTTATTTTGCAGTCGCCGGACTCGGGATGAATAACGTCTTCCATTGCTTTTTTGTCCGGCAGTGTAGTGGATACATGGACCACGCAAAGCGAGCAATGAAAGCCAGGGAGCGGGATCTAAGTAGGCCCCGGTTTTACCAGAGCCTGCCGCAAAGGGGATGGTCTTGTGGGGCCCCGGAGACTCCAGGTCGTCCCCCTGACGTACTTGTTGCGGTTTGTCAGCAAGGTCACGGGGTACGAATCTAGGCGGTGTAGTCAAAGGACAGGCCAAACAGGTCAGGGAGGCGGCGGAGATTCGAGGTCGGGAAAAGTAGCAGAAAGGCCCCGGTAAGGGCGACAGGAAAATGATAAAAAGGAAATTGATAAAACAGGAAAAAATATATTAACAGGGTGAATTTTTGAACGGGGGGAAACTGATGAAAGGAATAAATATATTAACAGGAGGAAATTATTGAAGGGGGAAATTGTAAAACGGGGTCCCAGGGAGGGCCTCCCTTTTTCCCCTTTAAAGGGGGGGCCCCCCCTTTTTTTCCACCTTTAACAGGGGAGGGCCCCCTTTTTTCCCACCTTTTAAACA
The DNA here is from genome assembly GCA_025379985.1 of Phyllomedusa bahiana. Taxonomy (NCBI): domain Eukaryota; kingdom Metazoa; phylum Chordata; class Amphibia; order Anura; family Hylidae; genus Phyllomedusa; species Phyllomedusa bahiana. Next base: position 149,926 of record JAODAL010002049.1, read on the forward strand.
GGGGGGGCCCCCCCTTTTTCATAAAAACCATTTTTGCAGCATTTGCTTTTGCTTCTTTTTTTTTTTCCCATTCCAGTTTTGTATGAATTCCATCAAAAATGGGACGAATGCAAAATAAGACCTAAAATATTCCCGTAGTTATGGTCTTCCCTTTAGTTCAAGTTCCATATGCTGCATTTGAACAAATGGGGTAATGCAGCAAATGGATTCAAACCCCCTGTTATACTTATGAGTGTTTGTTGTCATGCTGTCCTCCTCAACGGTTTGGTAGCGAGGTTACCGTCGCCAAAAAAAAACCCCCCCAGCCATTTTCCCACATCAATCGCAAGAAGAGGGGGGATTGGCCCTTTTTTTCGTGCCAAGTACCTGTGACTGCCCCCCTCAAAATTTTCCTTCCTATGTATAGTGGCGCTGAGCCAAACCCATAGTAATTTTCTGGTGAGGGAAACGGATGGGACCGTGGGGGTTTTGGGGCGGTGAGGCCGCTGACCCGCTCTGGGCCTGCCAATAAGGGTTGTGTTGGTTCCCATCGACTCTTGGCTGGGGTTTTTCAGGTGTTTGGGAGGAAGTGGATGCCTAGTAAAACCAAACAAGAACCCTTGGGTTTCCCTGAACAACACACGGCGCTAGATGAAGCGGCAGTTTGGCCTCACCGAGTGACCCCTGCTGCGCATCCCCTTGCTGTGCTGTGACTGTGCCTGCTAAGGAAAGTTTGTGCCCCTCCAAATCGCTGTGAAGAGCCTGCCACCTCTCTGTCGACATACGTTTGTTCTAAAATGTAGGACCTGTTTGTGAAGTATCTGATTGATAAAAAACCACCCTGTATTTTATCCAAATGAACCCAGTAACAGCTTGGGTAACCTTGGTATAAATTTCGTCCACAAATGGGCGGAAAATTTACTTGTATGTGCCCTTTAAAAAACACTGTGGATTTTACTTTAAATTAAAAAGACAAAAAAGGCTTTTAAATTTAAACCCGGATTTGAATTATGCCAGAATGTCTTTTTTGGCGGGACAACTGCGAAAATTACTTAGTTTAAAACCCTTGGGGTAAATTGGCAAAAAAATATGTGCCACAATGACCAGCTTTGTAGGGTTAAAAAGGCGTGTATTTTCGGAACACAACAACAGAAAAAATTGTAATAACCCCCGGTTATGAAATTTGCTTGAGGCAAAAAATTTTTTTTGGGGTGAAAAAAAACGTTTCTTTTACTAAGTACAACTGCAGAAAAAATTTAGTTAACCCCAGGATTTTTAAAATTTCGCAAAAGAAATTTTGCTGCCAACAAGACCCGCTTTGTAGCGTGTTTTAAAACGGCGTGTATTTTAGGAACTAAAAAACAGAAAAACTTGTAAATTTCCTGGTTTGAATTTTGTAGAGGTACATTTTTTTTTTTGGGGGTGAAAAGAATGTTTCTTTTAAAGTCAACTGCAGAAAATACTTAGTTAATCCCCGATCTAAATTGCGCAAAAAAATGAGCAACCAAAAATTAAGGGTATTTGGATTGTAAATCCCTGTTTCTTTAACTGTTTCAACGGAACAGGTTAGTAAACCCTTTTGGGTATTTTAAAGTGCTGAAGAATAGCAGTAGCTTAAATGTACATGCAGTGCTTGGACGCAAAGGATTTGTTCCAATTCCCCCAAAATCGAATTAGAAGTAAAAAAGGGAAAAGTCTCTGAGAAAGCTGTGCAACCCCCCCAAAAATGCTGTATAAAAGTGGTTTTTTAGTATGAATTTATAAGCAGCCGCCGGGGGCCGCACCTTCCCCAACGTATAGTGAGGCGGTATGAGCGACGGTGTGCCCGGACTTATTAGTGCGGTGATGTCACAGAAAACCCGCGGTCTTGATTGGTTCATCTCTGCACTGTCATGTAGGCTACGCCTTTTTCTCCCAGACTTCTTTGCCTCATGTAAGCCCTGTGCTCGCAGTTTTTATCAATCAAAAGACGTTCGTTCCTGGAATACCCCAAATTCGACTTCGTTTAGAATCGAAGTTTTTCCTAAATTCTAAACGAAATTTCCCCTTCGTTGAATCAAATTTGCCCATTTAGCCACAACACCCATGATCAGTTTTTTTCACAATCTTGTGAACCACCTTTGTTCCCTAAACCCAAAAAAAAAATTTTTCATAAGGGGGGGCAATGTTTTGCTCCCATGTGGGTTTCCCGTGTCTGCAAAATAAAACTTTTCTTTGAATGTGAAAAATTGTGACTCAAAAAAAATTAAAAGAGTTAGTAAAAATTCCACTAAGGCGCATCAAAAATTTCGCATTTCCCCAAGAAAAACTTTTTCGCCTTGGCCATCTGATGATTAATGCTCGTATAAAGGGATCCACACAATGTTTTGGATGGCCATACAAAGCCCCGATCTCAATCCCATTTAAAATTTTGGGCAAGTGAAAAGGCAATGGAGTAAGGGGTACAAACATGGCTCGTTAGCCAGTTTGTCTTTGGGGACTAGGCTAAAATTTTTCCAACTTTGTGAGAAATTTGGAAGAATAGCCAAAGCTTTTATCCAAGTCATACGTTTAAAAGGGAATGCTACCAAATACTAATGGAAATATATGTTAACTTTTGACTTTGCAAAATACTAAAAAAACCCTTTAAAAAATTTTTCTCTATTATTTGGCTTTTTGGCAATTAAGTAATTTTGGTAAACCAATTGACCTTTAAAGGGGAAGGTTTATTTGTTTCATTAATGGAGAAAAAATGCATATTTTTCATTTTTTTATGTAGTAAAATTTGGTTTAATTTTTATTTATTTAGTGCCCAGATGCTATTTTTTCTGCGTATTTAGTCGTAAATGCGCTAAAACTTGCCCTATTCTACTGGGGTCTAGTTTTGGTGCTTTCTGCTCAAAAAAAGACAAATTTAGGCAAGGTAAAAACTTTTAAATTGGTTACCGTTTCCGCAGTTTGCGCTGGTTTTTCCCACTAAAGTAAAAAAGTGTAGCTTTTACGGTTGTGGTGCAAACACGCCCCCAGAATCCCACCAATCTCGGTTTATTACAAAATGCTGCAGCACTTTATAAAGTGTTAATTTTTTTAGGGGGGCCCCGTCATGCCGTATGAGGTTTATGGGGTGGGGCGTTTTGGGGGTGAAAAGTTTCCCCGACTTCCTTTGGGGGCCCCGTAATCTGTTTTCTGTGTGTTTAGTTATTTTAGTGCACACCCATTTTTCCGGTTATACAAGTGTAAAACCCCACTTTCATTGTATCAAAGTGTTAATCTTCATTGGTAAAAAATTTTGAAAACATATAAAACAATTTTTCAAAAAAGTGAGGGGTGATCCCTTTTTTTTGAGTACTGTATTACAAAGTTAATATTTTACCCCTTTAAACTTTGGTTTATTGATGATCTATTTCAAGCCAAAATGTTGCATCTGCACAGTATCTGGAAACAGGCATCCCTTTCTACCTCAATATGCAAAACCACAAGTCGCTTAATGAAGTTATTATTTGTTGTAAATTACAAGCCGCTATATATTGTTACTGAATTTGTAATAAATATCCCACAATTTTCTTGTCATGGATTCTATATTTATCAGGTGGTACATTATTGACCCCTTGTTTTTCGACAAGAAATTAGATATGTTCAACAGATTGGGGCAACTGACCCCTTCAATGGCCATCCCCGGGGAAACCCCAAACGTTTTTTTTTGTACCCCGTTATATTTTTTAAATGTTTTCCCTTGTTGGCCCTTTTAAAACCGGCTTAAAATGGGCCCATTTTTCGGTCGTAATTCCCGGGCCCCCGGGTGCGCAAATTACGGACGAAAAGGGCCCAGTATTACGGAAATCAATTCTCTTGAGAACTTGGATTTGTCTCTTCCCTGTCGTTGCATACGCCGGGGGGGAGTAAGTGACAGTAATTATAGCGGGGTATGCACCCTGGTTATGCAAGTCAATGGGCCCGGGGAAGTGCCCGGGCCCCCGTCCCGCCCCGCACATGGCGTAATTTCGGGGGTAAAAACACCGGTTGCCTGTGAAAATGCCTTTGGGTGTTTAAAGGGGGTAATTTAGCTATATGGAGGCTTTTATCTGGACCCTGACTAGTATGGCAACTTTATGTCACTCTACAGTCACATCACAAAGGAGGTTAAGTGGCTTTTCTCACTACAGAGATTAGCTTTCAGCATGAGGGGACTGTTAAATGAAGACTTTTTCTAAATATATTGCTTTGTTGATTTTACTTTGCCATAAAGCTTTTTGGTGTTTGGTAAACCCGGTTTCTTGGTTACCTGAATTTTTAGCCATAACTCTGTTATCTGATTAGATTAGAGAGCAGAGAGTAGGGAGTGACATAACACCATGAATGGACAGCACAGTCCAGAGAAAACTAATTATCTCTAACAAGGTTAGCTACTGTGTACAGATAATCCATTGTACTCCGTGAGAAAACCCCTTAAAGGAGTTGATGGGGCCACCATACTGCTTTTTAACGATTAAGTTGCAATGACTGTGGCATCTAAATGTTTAAAGGGGTTGTCTCACTACAAAGCTAAGCTTTCAAAATGTGGGAACAACTAAATGATGACGTTTTCCCAAATAATTGCTTTATTCATCTTTTTTATTGATAAGGAGCTACAAATGATTATAATCCCATATGAAGGGCTTACCCCAGTGACAGACCTGTGTACTTCCTCTAACCCAGCTGTTTGTATCTATGTGATACAGGGAGAGATGACATCCAAACAGACCAGCGCATCAAGAGCTTGAGAGTTATCTGATCATTCATTACAAAATACAGAATTACTCTATTTACATTAGCTCACAGCTTCCACCAGACCACAGAGAAAGGTAATATAGCTAATCTAAACTAATAAACATAATAAACAGAGAAGTCTGAAAAACACATAGCTCATATGCTATTACAGAAACTTGAACCATGAAGTGACAGAGTAAAGCAGCATTGTTTCATTCATGCATCCTATGAAACTTTGAGATGAGACAACCCCTTTAAATAGTCAGGTTCAATGTTATCTCTGATACTGATTGCTGATGGTGAGTGTCAGCTGTAAGTTGCTCAGCTCATGAGCCTGTTCCATAAACACTTTTGAAATCACTATTGCAAAATTGTCGATCTATTCTGTGCCCACACTTGGTAAACCTTTTTATAAAGAGGGTAGGATATACTTTTCTTTCCAATAAATCTCTCTAGTAAGCCTCCAGTTGTGGCAAAAAGAAAAAAGCTTTAAAGGATTTTGTTATTAAATACTGATGTGAAAACCTGTGCAAAAGTCATAGCAAACTGATTTCTATTCATCATAAAGACCTTGAAAAGTGCAGACCAGTTACGATTTATGTAAAGCCATTAGGCAACTTATAGCACTAGATTTGTTCTGTCAGAAATTCCCAGATGCCTTTTCTGTCTTAAGATGCACAAAGGGTGCTCGAAAGGGGCTTTCACAATCCACCACAATGGCCCCAGGTCTGGCAGCACTTTAATAAGTAAATTTTATTATGATCAACAATCGATAATTATTTTGCAATAAACAATTCTTATTAAAAATGTAATAAATTAAAATAATATATTGTAAACATTGTTTTTAGAAACATCAACAATTAGTGAATCAAAACCAACAATATGCTTTAATGGAGCAATGTTTATATAAAAAATAAATAAAAAATATATTAGCCCCATAGCATCTACAAGTCTTCTTTTCAGATTTAAAGGGATGTTCCCACCATAGACTTTGATAGCACATTGATAGGATATGTCATTAGAGTCTGATAAGTGTGGGTTCCACCTCTGAGATACACAAAAGCCAGAGATAATTTTAACACTTTAGCAAGCCATGGAACCTAAGCTAGATAGATGCACCAGACGTTAAAAATATCACCACGCCACAATTTTGGCACAGAATCTGGACTGATAGATAACAGCTTGTAAAAAGAAATAGGTCAATATTGAGATGTGGTTAAAGATCCTTTGATCTCTATGTCAGGTTTTATCTCCTCCATTTTTGTCTCAAATGTAATAATGGTCATTCAAGTGTTTCCCCTTCACTTTGAAGTTTTGGATGTCCTCCTGTTAATTCACAGTGCTTATCAGCAATTTTTTTGTCTCCCTATGACCTGTTCCTCCTCCTTGTCAATACACAGGGAAACTAGAGCAATATAGTAAAACTGGCTTAAATATCGTAGGAGGACTATTTAAAGATTGCCATTTTGAATTATTTTCCTAAAAAATCTCCATCCCTAATTAAACATTTTATAAATACCTTTAACTGCAAACATTCTAAAGCAGAAGACCCCAAGCAATAATTATTACTTTCATCTCTACTACACCATAGATATATTGCATAATGTTCACACCATAGACTTTGATAGCATAATGATAGGATATCCCATCAAATTCTGTGACCCACAACAATCTCAAAAATGGACCAACGAGAGTTTTTTGCATTGACTCTCACTCCCCATTCTTGTACGGTCCCGGACGTAGAATGGATCCACTGGACATCCGCAAGGATGTTGTAAGCCACACTGAGGGAGCGGAGCTATGGTAGGTCCCGGTTTTTTTCACACCAGAGAGCCCGCAGCAAAGTGGGATGGACTTGCTGTGGCGAGAGTCTACCAGGTCGCTACCCCTGACACGACTTGCTTGCAATGGCAGCCGAGGTATAGCATGGTACAGAATCGTAAGGCAGGCCCTAAGTCAGGGACACAAAGGTCAGGACAGACGGCCAATGTTCGTGAGTCGGGACAGGCAGGAAGCCCAAGCACCCCTGCAATTAGCCAATTACCTGGGAAAGACAGATGCGCGGGCCAGGTGAGTTACCGGCCGCAGGGGAACGAGTGTGCCCGTCACCCTCACCGGGCAGCGGCGTCACTCGTCTGGTAGCGGGCAACTGACATGGCTGCCGATGGCGCCCCGCAGCCCGATTGCAGGTCTGCGGTGCCGATCTAACAGAGCCCCCCTCCCCCACCCTTAGCCCTCCCCTTCTTCCAGGCCTGGAGGCATTTCATGCACCAAATCACGGTCCAGGAATGTATCCTCCGCCTCCCATGATCTTTCCATCAGGCCCAAACTCCTGTCCATCCAATAAAGAAATGCCCCCTCATTCCCCCTGGTGGTCTTCAAATCCAGGATTTCATTACAGCAAAGATGTTGGTGGACTTCCGCTCGAAGAACGGATGACAATCCTCTGGAAAAGTGGTTCATACTACAGGTGTCAACAAGGAGACAGGAAAGAGTTGGGAATACACATGGTGGGGGGAGCGAGTTTATAGTCAGCCGTGTTGATGCGACTGAGTACTTCAAATGGGTCCCTACGTAACCGGGATCAAATTTGTAAGAGGGGATCTAGAGCCGGAATATAACTGGCCCAAAACCACACCTTGACCTGGTCCCGCCAAGGAAAAAACTGGGGATGGTCATCTATTTTTGTCCGCTTGGACCTTATTGCGTGGCGACGCATGCTGCAGAGACTGGCGCAACAGGATGACCAAAATGAACAGCAATCTCGGGCCAGTATCTGCTGTCGGCGGAACCTCAGATGAGAAAACAATGGAAACCGAGGGAGGGGATGCTGGCCATACCAACGATAAATGGAGGTACCAGTGGACACCAAATCCAGAGGGAGTTAAATAGAAAATTCTGCCCAAGAAGTGAAAACTAAGCCTATCCATCCTGTCGCCGAAACAAAGTGCCGCAAATAGCCCCCCAAGAATCTGATTGATTATTCTCTCCAACTTGTTCCGTTCAACTTCGGGTGGTAGCCGAGGAGAATCCAGTACAACCTGCAACCGAGCGCAGAAGCCCGCCAGACCCCTCGACAGAATTGGACCCCCCATCCGAGACAATAGAGGCTGGGGAAGTTCGTGTATACGCGAGAATGTGGAAAAAAACTGGCAGGCCAACTGGGCAGATGGTAGACCTTGGCAAGGGATACAAGTGTCCATCTTATGAAAAAAACGGTCCCCCGCAACCACCCAGAATACCGTGAGCCCCGAGAGGTAGGAAGAACCGAATGAAATATCCATCGCCACATGAGACCAAGGCCCTTGGGGATTGGGCAAGGCTATGCAAACCCTTATGTTTGTGGCTAGTGTCTTGTTACGGGCACAATAAATGCAGACTTCACAATTCCCTTGACGCCCCTCGCAAGCTCCGGCCACCAGTAAAAACGAGATTAGGAGGAACGATTGCGAGCTCAGTGTGACCGGCCCACTAGAGAACAGTGTCCCCATTTCAAAATTCACCTTCGCAGCAACCCAGAACGGACGTAAGTCTATTCTTCCCCTGTAGGCACCTTTCGAATGACCACCGAGGCTGCAGAGAATCAGTGCGTTTGGGGTAAATTAAATATGCTGGTGCAAAACCCCTCCTCTCCACCAACACAATCGGAGACCTGTGGAAGAGCGCATCCGTGGGCCCTGACATTCTTCACAGCCAACAAAAATGTATCTGAAATTCGAAGCGCAGACTTGGCTTAGACCTTGAGAGGGCTATGGCCGATTGGAGGTATTGAAGAATTTTTAAGGAAGGAGTAAATGGAAATGGGGATAACCGTGCTCCCTCCAGAATATAACGCCATTCCTCTAAGGTCAGCTTGAAGCCAGCAACTCCCGATCCCCGAAGGTGTACTTATTTCCTTTCCGCTGGGAGAAGGTCTTTTGGAGAATAAGGCACATTGACCATCTTGGCCATTAGGTCCCATCTGCATAAGAATTTGGCGCCTTCCCCGACCGAGGGAGGCATCGATCTCCAAAAGAAAGGCTTCTCGGAATCAGGTCCTTGTACGGTTTGGCCAGGGAGGCGAATACTGCCCTAAAGCTAAACAAATGCCTTTTTTCGGCCTCATGGCGCGCCACAGTGTCCTAGGGTTGTTGTTCTTCTTAGTAAAAGTGCAATAAAGGCGGCCACCAATGTAAATAGTGCCAGAAACTGTCGATAGTAGTTAGAAATCCCAGGAAGCGTTGTATGGCTCGTAGACCCACCGCCCCAGTGCCAATGCAAAATGCTGACAACTTGCAGATCCATCTGTAACCCGCGGTCCGAATGACTAACAAGGAATGGTAGTCTGGTCTGGTGGAAGAGACATATCTCTAATTTGGCATAGAGGTGTTGGCACGTATGCCCTCCAACACAAGGCGGATATGGAGCGATGATTCCTCAAATCAGCAGAAAAAACCAAAAAGACGTCTAGGTAAACCATGACACAAGACAGAGGAGATCCCGTAAATATACATTTACCAAATTCCTTGGAAGACTGCTGGGCGTTGCACAGACAGAAGGGCAGAACAATGTACTTCCAAGTGGGACCATCCCGGTTGTTAAAAGCGGTCTTCCACCTCATTCCCCCTCCGAATGCTGATTAGATGTAGGCCCCTCGCAGGTCAAAAATGGGAGAAAATCTTTGCTCCATGAACCGTCAAAACATTCAAAGGCAAGGGTAAAGCGTTTTAAAATTCACAGTGATTTATATAAAGGTCCCCAATAGTCATACAAGTCCGCAGGGACTATCTTTCTTCTGCACAAAGAAAAATCCTGTCCATGCCGCCGCCGGAGAGGAGGAATTTGCATATGAAGCCATACCTGAAGGTTATTCCCGAATGAAGTCGACATGGCCCTGGTCTCTGTGCAAACCAACGGCCGTTGTAACTCTCCCCCCGGAGGAACTGGTTCCCGGCAGTAAATCAATCTGGCAGTCTAAGGGCGATGAGTTGGAAGGGTCTCGGCCTGCATACTCAGAAGACAGTTCCGCATAATCCCCCGTATTCCCGGTGGGCAACCTGGTAGAGGGCCTGAAGGATATGTGTTTGGGAAGAACGGAGCGCACCAGCATGGTGCCATCCAGCAAAGGTACAGGCAGTCAGGACCTCACGCACAACCTCGCCCTGTCTTCCAAATGACGTCAGGGGCAAGGCCGCTGCAGTCCACGAAGCCACAAACAGGAATCGCTGATGAAGATCTAGACAGCACGAATGACGGAAGAATTCACCTTTTGCAGACCCCATAGTATAGTGATCACCCGGCGACTTGGCCTGAACCGAAGTCTACCTCCTGTGCCCAAGGATATCACCAATGGCTTTTTTCCATCTAACCACTGGGAGCTGAACCGGACACAAGGGGGCAGTGGATAAATTCCCGGCGGAACCGAGTCCCGGAAAACAGTGAGCCTGGAATACAAGTCCCGAGTCAGTCCCTGATCTCCCACCGCATATCAGCGTGGAGAGAAGAGTTATCCACCTACGGATGCCCTCCCCAACATGGCCTAGGCGGCGTTTCCGGTCGAAGCTAGCAGCTCCTCCGAAAAAAATCAATCCAACTTTCGCAGTACAGGCACAGCCCTTTTCTGCATGCCGACGAGATAGCTCTTGTTCAAAAAGTAGCCTGAACCAGCTATGCATGGTCTCTCATCTCCATACGGAAAGGAAGCTGCAGGGAGGCCTCTGGAACAAACCCGGAGCCAGGCGAGGCAGACTGCGGGTTCGCGCCAGGTCACGATCTTGCAAATGCTCTTCTAGCCTCTCTGCGAAGGCGCACGTCAATAAGCGTGGCCAGGAGGATTAGTTTGCTTAATGAGGACGGTAAATCTCTTTGCTGCCAAGGGCGTCATCCATGACAGCTCTGATGCCCAGGGAGCGAAACTGTACCGCATAAACTCCAACCGAAGATTCGCCCTGGCGCATGTTTAAAGAGCCGTACTCCGTGAAGATGGCCCGTGCTGGCTCAACTAATACACACTGCGGAATACTGAGGGGAAGGCATGCAGTCCACAAAGCTCAAATCACCGGATCGCTCCGTCCCAGAGAGGTGTAGCCCAAGCTACGGCCTTCCCGACAACAGCAACCACAAAACGACACACCTTGGAATGTTCAGACAGGAATTGGTCCCCCCATAAACTCAATTGATGTGCACTGGTAAGGAATCCCTGCCAGAGCTTGGGGTCGACGTCAAATATGGCAGGCAGCGACAAACGGAGCTTGGGTACCAATAGGCGGTCAGTGGCGTCGCCGGAGCGGAGCGGCCCATGGGAGGGATGAGGATTCGGTTGCTGGTGTGGTGACGACTGCTGCATATCATGCAGTAAAATTGATCCACAGTAGCGCCTGCAGGGCCAGTTAGCTGAAACTGTTGGGCAACCCGACGAGAGAGGTCCCGCCACACTGGGCAACGGTAACCAATGGCTTGATCCCATGGCCGGCATCTTACAGTAATGGTCCACAGCCATAGAAGTGGATCCACCTGGACCACCCGCAAGCGATGGTGTATGCACGCCACAGGGATCTGGCGTCTAAGCAGGTCCCGGTTTTCACAACCAAGCCCCACCGCAAAGCGGGATGGACTTGCTGCGGCGGGAGTCTATACCTTGTCACTTCTCCGAAAAAAAAACGCGACTTGCTTGCGATCAGCCAAGGGGTATAGCGTGGTACAGAAATCATAAGGTCAGGCTTTGAAGTCAGGAACAGGCAGAATTCAGAGACAGGTGGAAAAGGTTCGTGGTCGTGTACAAGGCAAGTAAGTGTCTCAGCAGAAGGTATCGTTGTCAGGAAGCGGAGTGCAAAACGGTACGGTACAAGGAAGATCAGAACTAGACTACAGGGAACGCTTCCTCTATTGGCAAAGGCACTAAAGATCTGACAGGGAATGGGCGGAAGCGCCCAGGTAATATAGAGGCAGCGCCCGGCAATCAGCCAATTACCGGCACACTGGCCCTTTAAATTTCACAGAGCCAGCGCGCGCCCTAAAGCACGGGGACGCGCGGGCCGGGCAGCAGGAGGCTGCTGAAAGACTGGAGCGTGGCCGGGTGAGTACCGGCATGCAGGGAAACGAGTGCGCCCGTCGCCCGACACCCGGGCAGCGGCGGCACTCATCCTGGTATTGGGGGCACTGACAGGGCTGCGACGGTGCCCGCAGCCCAAGTTGCGGGCTGCGGCGCCTTTCGCAACAATTCTTTTCTATGGAAGTTTCATAGACTGTACTTTTATCTTCAATTGAACAGAATAGATAGTTGTTCTCAAACTGGACCAGCTTTCTACTGTGAGCAGACACGTTTGGTGGCTTTTTCCCGAGATAAATGCAGGTACCACAGATGGGATCAACACCTATCAGACTTTGATGACAAATCCTTTTGATAGGCCATCAAAGTCTATGGTGATCTATGTTTATTGTTGTCTTGTAGTCTATAGTTATTATTTATTTTTAAAGGACTTTCATAATTCTAAGCAGGGCTGCTACTCACAACCTGCATGAAGCTAAGAGGTACAAGTCATATGTATTGTCTGTTTGACAGAGAGGGAACTGTCACTGTTAAGTCCTTTGGACAAAGGAAGATTTTTAATCTTTTGTTTAATTTCACTACTTGACACTTTTATACAACATTTTATTATGCTGCCAACCTTGGCTTGTTGAAAGTCTGTGTCTCTTTAAAGGTGGACTTAACTGTGTCTCTTGAGCTGTATCCCCACAATAGCTAATTAATCATTTGAGGTCATTAAAGGGGTAGTCCCGTTTCAGGAAATTCTCTTCTTCTGCTGATCACAGCTTGCTGCACTCCTGCGCTGCATGTGAATGAGGAGGGTGTTGCTAGCTTGCTCACACACTTAGATATACTTGGAACTCCCACAGAAGTGAATGAGGAGGACAGCTCACCCGTTTCGAATGTCCAATACCTCTTTGGATGTACCATGGCTTTTGTTTACGAATTGATTTAGGAGTGCTGGAAATGCTGTCCTGAGAATGCCAGTTGTACACACCATTGGTTTCATAATCAGCTGTTTCATAATCATCACATTTAAATTTACTTTTTTTTTGTTGCCATAATTGAGGCTTCTAGTGTAAACACACTTTTATTAATTTTTTCATATAGTTGCTTGTACTCTGATAGGTCCGAATATTCAGTAAGCTTTTGCTCTTGGTCCTGAATTTGAATGGACAGTTGTTCTAACTTTTGCTGTTCTTCTTGTATGATGAAATCCATTAAATTGCGTGAACAAACTGACATTTTAAGCTTGTTTATGTATCAGCTTCTAATATTTATACCCTGGTTCAGTGATTTTATCTATGGAATATTTTATGTAATGCTATTATATTAAAACTTCCAGTATACAGAACTTGACTTCCATTGAAAAGTATGCGGTACAAAGAACAAATCTTTGATAGATAGTAGTTAAATATTTTAGTAGTTTCCCACATAATCACTTACCAATTACTGTATCAAAATCTGTTGTTTGTAGTTTGTTGCCAAGGGAGGCCATCTGTAGATCATTTTCAGCGTTCTAGTCAGGCATGTTCAGTTCCAGTCAGGGGCGTTGCTAGGGTCCTAAAACATCCGGGGCTCGGGCCCTTTGTGTTTTTCTGGGTAGGGCTGGGTTCACACGACATTTTTTCACGCCTCATTGTGAAAATGCGGATGTTTTTTTTACAGAGAAAAACTTCTGTTCCTGTCACTAATTTTCTGCACATCCCACACAGATCAATCCATCTCCTCAGCAGTCACTGTACTGTAAATATCACCAATGACAAATTTTCTTTTTCAGAACTTCTCACCTTCATAGGACAATACCCCTAAACTGTCACCAAAAATTCCACCTACAAATGGAGCAAATATACCGGACGAGTGATTGTTTACTAAACCCTCCTACAAAACCAAGACCCCAAAATATTACTACTTAAGGCTCAAATAATCCTGCCAGAACCCCGACCAAACGCGACCCCACATGTGACCATCAGCTGTACACAGGCTCTGATTACATATACCACCGTCATCAGTGACCAGATAGTGGTAGACACCCGTGTACACAGACGCTGAGGACTGTATATTACCCCTTACAGTGACCAGATAGTGGTGTATAGTTGTATGTAGCTCTGCAGAAATTAAGTGATTCCTGAGTTACATTTAGTAACCAGGAGCGTCTTTTCTGATCAGGCGTTCACTTTCCCTTTTTTTTCTCCATCCCGGTTCACACCCTTTATGTGATTGCTCCCGGCCCCTACTTTTCCCTGAGGATTTTTGGCACAAATTTTCTTGGGAACCTTACATTTTCCCCAACTCCTTTTTTATAGGATAGCAGTCCCCCGTTAGGGATTAGGGGCACTAAGCAGTATATGGGCCACAGGCGTAAAGGGGGGGACAGGCTTATATAGGGGGGGAAAAGGCAGTATATAGGGGGGGGACAGGCAATTAAAGGGCACGGGAGGGAAAAGGGCACTGAGGCAGTTTATGGGGCCACGGCAGGTATTGAGGCCAAAGGCAGTATATGGGGCACTGAGGGAGTTATGGGGGCACTGAGGCAATTTTGGGGCCCAAAGAAAGGATTTAGGGGCAAAAGGGCGTATATAGGGCACGAGGCGTATTGGGGGCCCCAAAAGGGAGGTATGGGGGGACCAAGCAGGCAATGGGGGCCACGGAGGTATGGGGCCAAGGCGGGGCTATGGGGGCCACAGGGCAGGTTAGGGGGCCCCGGAGGCATTATAGGGGGGCCCGGCAGGCATTTTGGGGCCCCCAAAAGGGAGGGGATAGGGAGCCCCAGGGGGATAAGGGGCCACAGGAAAAGGGATTATGGGGCACAGCAGGGATATGGGGGCCACGGGCAGGGATTGGGGGCCACAGGCAGGATTTTTGGGGCATAGGCAGCTTTTAGGGGCTGGCGTATTATAGGGGCACAGGGAGGGATTGGGGCCAAGGAGGGATAGGGGGGCCCAGACGGGGAGGGGGGGGCCCAGGAGGCTTTATTTGGGGGAAAACGGGGTATGGGGGCCACAGGCAGTGTATGGGGCCCCAGGTAGTGGTATGGGGGGCCCCCCCGACAGGGGTAGGGGGCCCAGGCAGTGATATGGGGGCCCAGGAGGGTTTTGGGGGCCCCCGGGGAGTGATATGGGGGCCCAAAGGCAGTGGTTGGGGGCCAAGGCGTAAATTTTGGGGGCCACGGGAGGCTTTTGGGGGGGCCCGAGGGTAACGCTTTAAAAATAACAACGAATATTTACCCTTTCTCCCCGGGGGGGGGACGGGGCTCCGTCCTCTTCACCCCGCTCCTCGGAAGCCCGGGGCGCCGGGCCCCTTTGAGCGCTGTGCGCCGAGGAGGGGCAGCGTGCGATCCCGTGATGCCTCGCACGCCCCGGGTGGGCGCACGGGGCCCGCGGGGGGCATCCCGTTTGTGGGCCCGCGGCCCCGCAGTGTGGGCTGGGGTCGACACGGTCTGCGGGGCAGGGAGCGCTCGCTTCTGCTGCAGAAGCCCGCGCTGCATGTGCGTCAGCGGACGCACTTCAGCTGAGGGCCCGTCGGTGGCCCGGGCCCCCACGGCGGGGGGCTGGACCCCCGGGAGATCGGGGCACAGGGTGTTTTATTCGGGGCCCGAGCCCCGAATAAAACAGCCTAGCGACGCCCCTGGTTCCAGTACAAGTAAAGTGAGCTATGTATCCAAAACCAAGCAGCGAGGGGAACACAAGTGGGGCACACAAGAACAGCAGCTGCTCTTCATCGCCGGGTACAGGGGAGTAGAACAGTCTGGAATAGATGTCAGCAATGCATGATGGGAGCTGTAGTCTGCCACCCACCCACATTTTCTGTGTGGGGAAAGAGTGGGGGCCCAGCAGTGTGACAAAGTGTTGATAATACTTGTTTTGTGTGTAACATTAGTGTTGTAATGTTGTTCTTTGTTTTTTTGACCCTGCTGCCCACTTTCAGGTTTTTTGCCCAAATGCTGGAATCATAGATGTAACTTTAGGGGGGTACAGAGGGGATTAGTCCTCCCACCTTTTTTTTGGGGGGGGGCGGGGCACCCCACTTTTTGCCCTTCAAAAAAAAATAATTATTGAAAACATCAGAAAACAGTAAATGGGGAGGCAAACCGAGGAGGAAGAAATTAAACCCCCTTTGCCTTCTATATTTTTGTGCTCTTTGGGGGGACAGGAAAGGTAGAGCCTCAAGTGTCGTGCCCGGTGACAGCATGTGATTTGGTGATCAGGAGTCAGCAGGGGGTGCTTTTACCCAAAGAGAACAGCTCATAGTCCAGCACACCTGTATTTGGGGGTGTATCTTTCCCTCCATTGTATCCACTTCCCTATTCAGCCCTTATCAGAGAAGAAGGGAAACTTTTGCCCCAAAGCAAATGCACGGACTAAGGGAAAAAGGTAAGGGAAGGGACAAGGGGGGGCCCGGTGTTTGTGTGCTGTAGTAGGGAGTACGTAAATGTGAGTATGTATTTAATGTTCAACCATGTGTTGCCATGTAACGCTTCATGCATACGCGCCAGGGAAAATTAAAGTGAATGGAGCCAGCCCCACAGCATTTTTTAGGTTGGACTGGCCAGCGCCTTTTTTAAACACCCGGCAATGCAGAGTGCACATAGCCCGAATAACCTTTTGAACATCCTTAAAGGACATTCATGCAGAAGTATGAATTCTGATTTTGGTACGGATTTATGCTGGGGTTGCCTAGAACTGGGGTTTTCCCAAACCCCAGGAAAAATATTTTCTTTTTCACAATTTTAAATTTAGTGTGATCTTTAGGCACTGATTTACTTTATATTTTTCGGTGGTAAATGTCCTACCTAGAAAGAATTTTTGACTGTTTTATGCCTAAAGGGATAGGAGGGAAAAATTTTCCTGGGCATGGGTCTTTTGCTTTTCGAAATTCTGCGTTTGCAGTGCCGTTTCCCCAAGCAACTACACTGTCAGTTCTGAAATACCGTCATGGAACCCCTCTTTTGTGCAGTGTGTCTGTGTTCAATATATTTTATATATTCACACACAATTTTTTGGGGGGGAAACCCTTTTCTAATGTAGTCTCTGGGGGATGATGTAATTTAAACTTCGGGTAGGTGAAAAAATGCGGGGTTTTAATTTTCTGGGGTAAGGTGGGGTTAAAAATAAAAACTTGGGGACGTGGGGTAATTTTAATCTTGGGTACAAATTTGGGGAAAGTTTTCATTTTTAGGGTTCAGTGTGTATTATAATACATTTTAGGGTTTAATGAAATTTTACCCGCTAAAAAGTTAATTTTTAAAATGCAGTTATTTTTGTAATTTTTTTGTTACCGTGTAAATTTTTAAAAAAACCAAACCCCCCTTTCCCCCGGGGCAAATTTTGGGTTCGCAAAAGCCCTTTTTTGAAAAATTGGATGTGTACTTTTATGTGAAAAATTTTCTTTTTGACCTTTAACCTATCCATGTATTCTGGATTGTTTTCTGTGGGGCAACCAATTTTTTTTTTTTTTGTTTTAAGATAGTAAGAAATTTTTGGGCCAAAAAATGATTGTTTTATTTGTGAAAAAAAATTTAAATTATGGGTGAAAAATTTGGGGAAAAAAATTTCCAATTTTTAAACTTAAAAAATTCTTTTGTTAAGACAGTTTTGTTATTCCCCTCAAAAAAGTTTTTAAAATAGCATCACCCAAAAGGGTTTTGTAGTTTGGCATAATTTTTTTTAAAAATCTGTTTTTTTTTTTTTTGGGAAAATTTGGGGGTTAAATTTATTGGGAATTTTCAAAATTTTCAAGAAAATTTTTCAATTACATAAATTTTTTTGGGACCAGGGCCTTTTTAAAGTGACTTTGTTTTTCCTGTTTGTTAGATACCCCCTTTAAAAGAACCATCTAAGAAACCCAAAACCCCTTTAAAATAATTTAAAAAAGGATTTTGGGAAATTTATTTTAAAAACCCCTTAGGTGTTTCACAGGGAAATTTAAAAAAAAGTGGAAGTGAAATTTCAAAAATTTCAATTTTTTTGCTCAAAATTTTTCAAAATTATGCATTATTGACAAGAATTTCGGTAATTGGGTTTAGGGAAAAGCAATTTTAAAATTTTTCCCCAGATTTTTGCCGTTTTTTAGAGATTTTCCCAAAATTTTTGGCCCTTGTGCTTTTTTTGGTCCAACCACAAGCACCGAATAGGAGGGGCCCCCTTGGGTTTTAGGGGTTATTTTTATTTCAATTTTTTTAGGGGCCTTTCAGGTTTTTGGGGGCAACCCCCAAAGGTTCCAAAAAGTAAAAATACCCCCTTAAAAAAAACCCTTTTTTGGAAACTTTCACCCCCTTTCGGGGAAAATATCCCGGGTGTTGGGAGTATCTCTACCCCCCCGGCGTTTAAAAAATTTTTTTTTGCCCTTCGGCTCGAAAAAAAAAAAAATATATATTTTTTTTCCAAAAAATTTGCAATTTTAGCTGAAAAAAGTTTTTTTTTTACAAGGAATCTTGGGGGAAAAAAAAACCCCCAAAAAATTTTTGTTACGCAATTTCTTCCCAAATTCGGCAATACCCTAATTTTGGGTTTTTTAAAATGCCGTTTTGGGGGCAAAGGCGGGGGTACAAAGGGGGGAGTGGGTATTTGGCTTTTTTCCGCACAATTTGGTGGGGGCCAAAGTCCCCTTTTCCCAAAAACCCCCAAAAATACTAAAAAGGTGAAAACCCTTCCCGTAGTTGCTCCATTTTGGATTCTAGCCCTCAGGGAAACCTTAAAACCAAAGGGTGTATTTTTCTTTTGGGGCCCCGGGTTTGTAGGTTTTTTTTTAGAATTTTGGTTTGGAAATGTAGGGGGGGAAAAAGCAGTTCCGCCATTGTTTTTTTGGGCTTCATTTTTTCAGTATTGGGAAAACGGGGGTTAAAAGACGGGATTTAAACCTTTTAATTAAAGGGGGTCGGTAAAAATTTTTTAAAGGTTTTAAAATTTTTTTTTAAATTTTTTTTTTTTTATTTCTTTTTCAAATTTTGAAACGAGTTTTTTTAAAAAAATTGCGTTTTTTTTAAATTGGGCTTTTTTTGACAAAACCTTGTTTCTTAATTTTTTGATTTGGGCTTTCTTGTGGGGGTTGTTTTTACGAGATGAGTTGATGTTTTTATTGATACCTTTTTCGGGGGGCATATGGTTGGGTTTGTTTACTTTTTTTTTAAGGTTTTTGTTTTAAGCATTTTTTACAAAAAAAACGGAAAAACCCGGTAGGGTTTTTTTTTTTTATTTTTTTAAAAAGGTCACTGGCCGTATAAATGCATGCTAGTTTTAATTTAGGGGTTGATACGATTTCCCGCGGGTTTCCACATTTGTTTATTTTGGGTTTTAAAGTTTTAAAGTTTTTTACACAATAAAAAACACATTTATTTTAAAAAGGAAATAAAAGTTTTTGCATCACCCCCAGGCTGGAGGCCTTTAAATTTTTTTATTTTTTGTTTTTTGGGCTGTTTAGGGGGTTTTTTTTTTTTCGGGGTTTTAGTTGACGTTTTTTTTTGGTTAAAAATTTTTTGGGGGGGGCAAAACTTTTTTGAACGCTTTTAAAATTTTGTTTTTTGGAAGGAGGTTTAAAAAAATATGCCCAACCTAGCAGGGTTTTTTATTTTTTTTTTTTAAATTTCCTTTTAAACCCTTTCGTATCCCTTTACAAGTTAGTTTTTTCCCCTTTTGGGGTTTAGAAGATTACGGTGATACCCCAAATTTTTGTTGTTTTTTTTTTTGAAAGCCCAAATTTTTTTTAGGGGGAAAAAAATGTTTTTTTTTTTTGGAAAAACAAATTTTTTGATCGTATCTTCTAATTGCCGAACTTTTATAATTTTTTCCCTATTACAGGCTTGGTAAGGATTTTTTTTTTTCGGGGGTGAACTGACGTTTTTAAAATTGGGGGATCACTTTGTGTTTTTAAAGATTTTTGAAATTTCTTTTTTCTCCCTTTTTTGTGCGGGGTTTAAAAAAAAATCGCTACTTTACTGGATTTTTTTGGGGGGTTTTTTTTTTCGGGTTCCCCGTCGGGGTTTAAATTTTTATGGGGAAAATTTATAGGGGGGTTTGCTTTTTCACGCGGCCATACCCCTTTTTTGGGTACTTTATTTATTTTTTTATCTTTTTTTTTGGGCCCATTGCCTTTTTAAAGGGGGAAAAAAGGGGATTTTTACGGTTTTTTTTTTTTTTTTTGTGTTTTTGTTTTACTTTTTTTTCATTTTTTTTTAACTTTTTCATAAAATTTTTCAACTTTCCCCAAGGGGGGGAAATTTCATGAACGATTGTAGTCCTTTATTTCATTAAAAAATCAGCATTTCAGCTTATTGCGGATCTGGTCTTAAAGGGAACCCGCTGTCCCCGCTGCCCCAATGGTTTTTTGGGCATCGTGACGTCACCCGCACCCGGGTTTCGTCATTCAGCGTTCCCGGGCGTTGGTTTGGAGCCCGGTTAAAGGCGTCAGCGCCCCTTTTCTGCGCCCCAGATTTACGGGGGCAGGAGCTCACTCCTGCCCCCCGCAGCCCCGATTTTCGCGGGCCACGAAGTGCGAAACGGGGGGGGGGGAATCCCCCGCGGCCGGAGTCACTCCGGGCCGTTGGGGGATGCGGCATGATGCCAGCGGTTTTTAACCCCCTGGTTTCATGCCGCCCATCTTTCGCGTCCGCTTGGGGTTTCGCGAAGAAATTTCCGTGCGTACTCTTTCGGCAATTTTTCGGGAACCCCTACCCGACATTGCCGTATGGGTACGGCAAATTTTGGTAAGGGGTTTTAAATTTTTGGGGGCGTAAGTTTATGTATTTTGGTGTATGGATGCAATAAAATACATTTTGGGGTACAGTTGGGGCAAAAGGTGATTCCTAGGGTAAAGTAAGATTTGGGAAATTTTTTTTTTTCCTCCTTTTTTTGTTTTGTGTATAACAAATATAAAGGAGTTTGTGATGGGGGGTGGGGGGGGTTAAACGAAAATTGCTGGGATTGCCAACAAATTTTTTTTTTCCATCTAGGGGGGGAAATATATTATAGGTGGGCTGCCATAAGGACTCCACCCAGACCTAATAGGGGAGCACAAGACGCTCCCTCAGACTTTCTAGCTGGGTTAGAGGGGGCTGCTTCACTGCAGGGAGAGGAGGGGAGACAAGGGAAGGGAGGGGAGTGAAAGGGAAGGCGAGTGAAGGAGGGAGGGTGGGATAGAAAGATAGTAGAGATGGGTGAATTTCTCAAAAATTAAGTTCGGTCACTTCACCGAATTTCCCGACAAAAATAACTTTGGTCCGAATTACTTCGGGACGAATTGTGTAAAAAAACAGCTATCTCCAGGCTGCCCAGAGCCTGCAGGGTGCTGTAGGACGTTGTGCCATGCTTAAATATGCAGAGGGAGCTTGGTTTGGTCTTCATACAATGTTGTGTTTTAGTATGACACGCACATGACTGCCGCCGCTCTTAGAATCGCTTCACTCTAAAATTCCCTGGGCACTTAAAAGGGCAAAACTGACCAAAAAACTCAAGGTGGAATTTAGCCTGATAAAGTTATGGCAGGGAAAGCTGGAAAGAAACAAGCTGAGGGCGCGAGTGGCACAATGACACAGCGTGTAGGTCACGGCAGCAGCCACAGCAGCAGCATGAGGTCAGACAGTGGCACAATGACAGAGTGTGTAGGTCACGGCAACAGCCACAGCAGCAGCATTAGGTCAGAG
Source organism: Phyllomedusa bahiana (assembly GCA_025379985.1). Lineage (NCBI taxonomy): Eukaryota > Metazoa > Chordata > Amphibia > Anura > Hylidae > Phyllomedusa > Phyllomedusa bahiana. The sequence continues at coordinate 171,273 of JAODAL010002049.1, forward strand.
AGTGGCACAATGACACAGTGTGTAGGTCACGGCAGCAACAGAATGAGGTCAGATAGTGGCACAATGACATTCTGGAGGTGGCAAAACAGTAGTAGGCCACAGAGTGGCACAATGACAGAGAGTGGAGGTGACGGTGGCAGCAGCATGAGGTCAGACAGTGGCACAATGACATTCTGGAGATGGCAAAGACTGGAGTAGGCCACAGAGTGGCACAATGACAGAGAGTGGAGGTGACGGCGGCAGCAGCATGAGGTCAGACAGTGGCACAATGACATTCTGGAGGTGGCAAAACAGTAGTAGGTCACAGAGTGGCACAATGACAGAGAGTGGAGGTCTAAGCAGAAGCAGCATGAGGTCAGAGAGTGGCACAATGACACAGTGTGGAGGGCACGGCAGCAGCAGCATGAGGTCAGGCAGTGGCACAATGACATTCTGGAGGTGGCAAAAACAGGAGCAGGCCACAGAGGGGCACAATGACACATTGTGGAGGTCACGGCAGCAGCAGCATGAGGTCAGACAGTGGCACAATGACATTCTGGAGGTGGCAAAACAGTAGAAGGCCACAGAGTGGCACAATGACAGAGAGTGGAGGTGATGGCGGCAGCAGCATGAGGTCAGACAGTGGCACAATGACATTCTGGAGGTGGCAAAACAGTAGTAGGCCACAGAGTGGCACAATGACAGAGAGTGGAGGTGACAGTGGCAGGAGCATGAGGTCAGACAGTGGCACAATGACATTCTGGAGGTGGCAAAACAGTAGTAGGCCACAGAGTGGCACAATGACAGAGAGTGGAGGTCACAACAGCAGCAGCATGAGGTCAGAGAGTGGCACAATGACACAGTGTGGAGGGCACGGCAGCAGCAGCATGAGGTCAGTGAGTGGCACAATGACATTCTGGAGGTGGCAAAAACAGGAGCAGGCCACAGAGTGACACAATGAGACATTGTGGAGGTCAAGGCAACAGCAGCATGAGGTCAGACATTGGCACAGTGACATTCTGGAGGTGGCAGAACAGTAGTAGGCCACAGAGTGGCCCAATGACAGAGAGTGGAGGTGACGGCGGCAGCAGCATGAGGTCAGAGAGTGGCACAATGACATTCTGGAGGTGGCAAAAACAGTAGTAGGCCACAGAGTGGCACAATGACAGAGAGTGGAGGTGACGGCAGCAGCAGCATGAGGTCAGACAGTGGCACAATGACATTCTGGAGGTGGAAAAACAGTAGTAGGCCACAGAGTGGCACAATGACAGAGAGTGGAGGTGACGGTGGCAGCAGCATGAGGTCAGACAGTGGCACAATGACATTCTGGAGGTGGCAAAAACTGGAGTAGGCCACAGAGTGGCACAATGACAGAGAGTGGAGGTGATGGCGACAGGAGCAACAGCATGAGATCAGAGAGTGGAACAATGACACAGTGTGGATGTCACGGCACCAGCAACAGCAGCAGCAGCAGCATGAGGTCATAAAGTGGCACAATGACAGAGTGTGGAGGTGGGTGGCAATACCAGTCCCTGGTAAAGATGGTGGTAGGCAGATGGAGAAACTGTCAGCATATGTGTGGCATCAGGCGGGTGACGGCATCAGAATAGTGGCTGAGGCAGGTAGTTTTAACCCAGACTCATTTCTCACAGTTTGGGTGAGGTGTCATGGCTGATGTAGTCTGACGCCTAAGGCATTGGTGTGTGGAAATCCTGGCCAATCCACGCCTGATTCATCTTGACAAAGGTCAGTCGTTCCACATTTCCCGTGGACAAGCGGGTTCTCCTTGGGGTAACGATGGCCCCCGCCGCACTGAACACCCACTCTGATGCCACACTACTGGCCGGGCAGGACAGCTTCTCCACTGCAAACTCGGCAAGTTGCGGCCACACATCCAGTTTGGTCCCCAGTAGCCCAGCGGATCTTCTAACTGGGGTGGCAGAGTGCTGTCCAAGTAGGCACCACCTGTTGGTTCAGGGTCTGCTCCAGGTCCTGCTGCTGCTGGCGACTGCCCTCCTTACTAGGCGGGTGAAGGAAGCTGCTCATCAGTGACTACAGACTTAGGTTGCCGCTGTTTGGAGCTGGTACTGCTCTACCCCCCAACCTTCCCCCAGCAGTCGCGCAGTAGTATATGAGCACTGAAGGGAACCACCCGGTCAGACCTGTCAGAGGTGGGACGTTTGCCGCACATAGGCAGCGGCAACTGACTAAGGAGGATTTCCCTATAGTATTTGAGTTTGTCCTCCCTTCAATAGCTGGGAAAAAGGCTCCCATTTTTGGACGGTAACGAGGGTCCAATGGGGGGTAGAGGGCCAGAAGTCATCCTCTGCCGGATGCGGGACTATTTCGGCTGTCACTGCCAGGCAAATCAGCATGCTGCGGGCCATCTGCAAAAAAGGTGACCCCGAGGGGCTCCCTGCCTCCTTCTCCACTGTATACTGCCACGGTGCTTATGGGTCATCTGCTTGTCTTCCTCATCTCCATCTACCTCCTCCAGCTGCTCCTGCCTCCTTTTCTTGTCACCTGGGTAGAAAATCCACTCATTTCACCGGGACAATGCTTCTGCTTCCAATGTACTCCTCCTCCTCCTCCACCCCATTTCAGTCCCCACCGGACTCATGTGGCCGCTGGAGATGTATTCGCCACATCTCCAGTCCCTGCCCAGACAGATTTTTCAGCATCTGTTCCAGGAAATGAAGCAGGGGAATGACGTTATTCATCCCGTAGTCCTGGCGACTGACACAAATAACGTGGCCTCCTCGAATGGCCTCAACAAACGGCAGGTGTAACGCATGAGCTGCCACTGGCTGACATCAAAGTTACACAGGGGAATACTCCTGTCCGCCTGGATCATCAAAAAATCGTTAATGGCCTTTTCTTTTTCATACAGTCGGTCCAACATGTACAGGGGGAAATTCCAACGGGTGTGTAAACATCGCATATCAGAGTGTGTTGGAGGGGCCGTTCTGCCGCTGTAACTCGAGGGGGGGTGTTCCTGGCTTTGTATGAATGAATAAAGTGCATGCACAGTTTCCTGGCCATTTTCAGAATTTTCTGAAGATCGGTGGAAGACTTCAGGAACCTTTCACAACCAGTTTTAAAAACACGGTGCGCCATGCAGGGCGCATGGGACCATCCCCCCTCGGTGCAGGCACGGACACCATTTTCCCTTTCCCACTGTCCCTCACCTTTGGTTCCTATTTGCAGTTGGCGCGGAGGAAAGCCACACATCGATTTCTTGCTGCATAAAGCCGAGTAGTTCCTCCCCTGTGTGACTTCGTTCGCCGAGGAAGCAGGTGTAGAACTGCTTTGACACCGCTGTGCCCAAACACTTTGTGGTATGATGGAGCAGTACTTGTGGAGGCTGAGATGATGGTGGTGGTGGAGGAGGAGGAGGTGGACATTGGCGAAGGAGCCGCAGTTTGACAAGTGGAGGGGGAAAGCGGCGTCTCCTGTCCAAGTTGTTGGGGGGCCTGGCCAGGAAGCACATTCACCCAGTGGGCCGTAAAGGACATGTACGGGCCCCTGACTGTAGTTACAGCTCCAGACTTTCTGCGCTCCCATGCACCTTGGACAAACCGATAAGGCCAAGGACTGGCCACCTTTGTTCTACATACAGTATTTATGAAGTGCTGGGTATGCTTTTTGGAAAAGAAATTACGCTTGGAACCCTCCATCTTGGCTCGGCAAAACCCTTTTAGTTTTTCTAAACGGTGCAGAGTCCTCATTTGGAAAGGGGGGATGCAGTACCAAACAACTTGGCAGGGCATGGTCAGCTTCTGCACCTTAGGATGGTTGGAGGCATACTGTTTGTCTCTTTAATTGCCTCGCTGAACGACTGCTGGCGCCATGAGTAGCAAAGCGGCAAGGAACATTCTGGACCGGGAGATGATGTCAAAGAGAAACAGCTCCCTTCTGCAGAGGTGGTGGGGGCCATTGACTGGCTGCAATGGCATGCGTGCCACTGGGCGCTGCTGCTGCTACTGCGGCGGCAGGATGGACACCCAAACATCTGAGCCCGTTTCTCCCAGGCCACCGGATGGTGACACTGCATGTTTTGGGACGCAGGGCCCGTGGTGCCGTTTAGCCCCCTGGCCACGCATCATTTTTCTGCCTACAGATTCTACATATACCCATTTTTTCGGCCCCTCCGGTGTCTTAGCAAAGAACTGCCACACCGCCGAGTAGCTGATTTTACCGCCAACGCTCCGCACTGAGTGACTACTACCGCCGCTGCCTCGCTGTCCCTGTGCCGCTACTTTCTTGGCCCTGCGAAACAGGTTTTCTACCCCGTGGCCGCTTGGTTCCGAACTCACACTGCTGCTATCCTGTGACTCACGGCCCCCACAACCCACTTGTGGCTGCGCCGCTGCCTGACGTGCAAAACAGACACCTTTCTCCTGACGATGATTGAAGCCCTTGCATCACCCCGGGTCCCAAGTGCGGTCGGCTACATCATTTATCTATTTGTATTTCATCGTCAAATGCTGTCCTCATCACCGGTCTTGGTATGCAGAGGCTGACCCCTCACAACATGACCTCCCATGCTACTCTCAACATCTATACTTTGGCCGCCTACTGCAAGAAGCAGGGGATATTGGCCCATTTCTTCGCTGCCAAAATAGCTGCTGACTGCCCTCCTCAAATTTTTTCATCCTCGCTATATAGTGGCGCTGAGCCAGACCATATAGTAGATCTCTGGCTGGGGAAACCGGATGGGACAGAAGCGGGTTGAGGACAGGTGAGGGCCGCTGAAACCGCTCCCGGGCCATGCCAAAATAAGGGTTGTGTCTAACGTTCCCAACGACTCTTGGCTGGGGATTGTCAGATGTCATCTGGGAGGAAGTGGATGACCTAATTTAACCAATCAAGAACCATTGGGTTGCTGAACAACCACACGGCGCTAGATGACAGCGGCCCGTTGTGGGGCCCCACCGAGTAATCCTGCTGTGACGTCCCCTTGCTGTGCTGTGACCTGGGCCTGCTCCAAAGGAATGTTTGTGCCTCTGCCACTCGCAGGTGAAGAGCCTGCCTCCTCTTGTTGACCATTTCTATTTGTTCTAAAAAAGTACGACTGTTTTATGAAGATATCTGTATATGATAAATACACACCCTGTATTTGACTCCAATGAAACCCCCTAAGAAGCTTGGGTAACCCCCTTTGGGTATAAATTGTGCTCCACAAATGGGGAAGAAAAAATTTACTTGAATGTTTTCGTTTAAATTTCTCTCTGTATTTTACTGAATTTTTAAAAGCCCCAAAAAAAGGCTTAATTAACCTTCGGATATGAATTATGCTACAGAATTTCTTCTGTGGCGGTGAAAAACAAAGTTTCTTTTACTGAGTACAACTGCAGAAAAATACTTAGTTAACCCATTGGATGTAAATTGCGCAAAAGAATTGAGCAAGCTAAAAACTACCAGCTTTGTAGCGGTGTTACAATGGCTTGTATTTTCGTTACACAATTAGAGAAAACTTGTAATTAAACCTTCGCTTGTGAATTTTGCTACAGGAAAAATTTATTTTTTGGCGGTGAAATAAACGGTTTCTTTTAGTCACCACAGCAACAGAACAACGCTTAATTAACCCCTGGATGTAAATTGCGTAAAAGAATTGAGGAACCAAAAACTGCGAGCTTTGTAGGTGTTACAATGGCGTGTTTTTTACGCTAACAACAAGGGAAAACTTGTAATTAACCTTCGCTTGTGAATTATGCTACAGGAAAAATGTTTTTTTGGTGGTTTAAAATAAACGTTTTATTTTAGTCACCCACAAACCCGCAGAACAACGCTTAATTAACCCCTGGATGTAAATTGCGCCAAATAATTGAGCAACCAAAAACTACGAGCTTTGTAGCGTGTTACAATGGTGTGTTTTTTACGCTATACAACAAGAGGAAAACTTGTAATTAACCTTCGCTTGTGAATTATGCTACAAGAAAAATGTATTTTTTGGCGGTGAAATAAACGGTTTCTTATAGTCACCACAGCAACAGAACAACGATTAATTAACCCCTGGATGTAAATTGCGCAAAAGAATTGAGCAACCAAAAATACCCAGCTTTGTAGGGTGTTAAAAATGGCGTGTTTTTTACGCTACACAACAAGAGGAAAAACTTGTATTTAACCTTCGCTTGGTAATTATGCTACAGGAAAATGTATTTTTTGGCTGTGAATAAACGTTTTCTTTTAGTCACCACAGCTGACAGAAACAACGCTTAATTAAACCCTGGATTTTAATTGTGCAAAAGAATTGAGCAGCCAAAAATGAAGTGGTATTTTTATTGTAAAAAAGCTGTTCTTTAAATGAAAACAAACAGGGAACAGGCTTAGATCACCCTTGGATATTCAATGTGCTGTGAGCAGATAGCATTAAAATGTATATGCAGCTGCACTGGACACACACTGGACTTCAGATCCAAAATCAGAAATAGAACGTTAAGAGAAGCAGTCTCTGAGACAAGCTGAGACACCCCCCAATAATCGCTGTATAAAAATGGTTTTTTTAGTATCGCTATCATAAGCAGCCGCGGCAGCACCTTCCCTAATCAGTACAGTGAGGGGCGGTATGAGCTCCCAGCGTCGCGCCCCGACGTATATATTGCGGTGACATAACAGAATCCCCGCGGTCTCTGATTGGCTTATCTCTGCACATGTCATGCAGGCTATGCCCTTCTTCCTCCCAGAGTTCTTTGCCCCATGTAACGCCTTGTGCTCGCAGCCATTTTATAAATCAAAAGCACACTTCATTCACGCAAAGTACCCCAAAGTTGGACTTCGTTCCGAACCGAAGTTTTCCTGAAATTCTAAACGAATTCCACTTCGTTAGAATCAATTCGCCCATCTCTAAAAGATAGTGGATGAGAGGGAAAACTGGTCCCCCCACTTTTTGAACCAAAGTTACGCCCCTGACTGAAATACCCTTTTAACAACCTAATAAAGATGAACTGAACTAAACAATAAGCTCTGATTTCATCAAATAGCCACATAGAGCGATATACATGAAATATGGCATTAACACGGCAAATTTAATGCGCCTAATAATGGCATAGAATGCACCTGACTTATGACCCGCTGTATAGCGGGTTCATAAATCAGGCGCATTTTAGCAGGTATACCACTTTGAAAGTGATATACCTGTCCCAGCTGTAATGCGCCCAGAAATGCCGAAGCGAAGCTATAAATATGTGCGCCCCGTCTCCCGAGATCAGGCGCACGCCCCAAAAGGAAATTTAAAAATGTCTGCACGGGGCTGTGCCTGACATCGGGCTGTAAAGATGCAAGATATTTGGCGCAACCCCGTTCATACATGTCGCCCATAATGTTCTTTAATTGTCAACAGTAGCAAACACAGGAGCTAAAATGTACTATGAAGCAATGACAGTATTAGGTAAATTAGAAAGCGGTTACCATTTTTTTACCATATTGCCTTGCTTTTAGATTAAACAATTAACATAGGATTGTACATATATATTGATATCTATTATTTTATTCTTTATATTTCATTTTTTTGTATATTATTTTCTATGCCTTTTTTACATTGCAGTATACAGTAATTGATGCATTATCCTACAGATAAAATTACAATTTAGTTACATTTTGTATTTATACTGATAAAAGTCAGAACTAGCATAAAAATGTAATATACTCCCAGCTGTGAATGTTTAATACTTATCAATACAGTATTTAATTGCAGGAGACAGGTTTGATTAATATCTATTTTTGTCTTGCTTTTTTAATAACCCTAGCTTTTTAAAACAGTGTTCTGATTTTTCTTTCTGCTTTCTTAATTTTAAACAGAACTAAAATGCAGAATGAGTGAAATAGAATACTTCATAAATCTTACCTCCTGCCTTCTTTTTAATTAGTTCTGCTTTATCAGAGAAGATTTGGACACTCCCTCGCTATTTAAATTCTTTCAATAAATATTGTGAAATTTATAACCATGCCCTAAGGTTAAACTAAAAATTCATTGCAATATAAACAGATGCTACAAATTTTCAATGTCTTTGGAGTGTGCTAGAAAAACAAATTCAATTCATGGAGTTCCTATCTTTAAATTTACAGAATTTAAAGTGAATTTATCACAGTGATGATGCTATTTGATCTGCTGGCAACATACTATAGAGCAGGAGGAACTGAGCATACTGATATATTGTTTTGTGGGAAAGATTCAGGATAATTTATATTTTCTTCATTTAAAGCCTTGTTAATTTTGGGTTAAGGAGTAGTGTTGAGCGATTTTTATCGACAAAGTTGAAATCGGCAAGGTTTTTATGGTGATCGAAATTTCCAGATCATGCGATAATTAAGGTTAAAATCTGTGCATCATGTATTAAGATCGCGCCTTTTTCGGCGCTTCCTGTAATTTTGGCGGCCAGCAAATCAGATTACAGAATAGAGCAGGGTGAGATGTGTGTGCGACGGCATGACTGGGATGTGTATGGTTGCGATTGGCTGGAAAAATCACATATCCTCGTTTTACATAGAACAGCGTTTCCTGTTTCAGCCTCAGTGTCTCTCAGCGTCTCATAGGGATAGGACCTGCGCTCTGCCTGTGGCCAAACAGCTCAGCGAAATTAGTCTATTTTTGCACAGAGAAACCTCTACTATTAGCTGTGATCCTTCCAATTTAGTTATATTAGAGATTTGAAGGTTTTATGTAGTTAGCTAAAGAATTTTAAAGCAGCACCTACCGCTGTAAATTCACGGCGGGGGGAGCAGGGGGGGGGCCCGCGGGCGAACACAGACAAGCCCTATCTATAAAGAACACTGGATAAAGTTCACCAAGACTTAGTGTAGACATTGTAGTGGAATATCTTTATTATTAACAGTTTGCTATTGAAATATTTCCTGGATATTGGGCAGCCTGAACTTATATTGGATACACATCATTTCTAGTAACTGCAGGTCTCTTTGTTAGGTGCAAAACTCGACTTTTATTATCAGTATACATTTCAGATATGTGTTCATTTTAATTTTACCCATTACACCTGTGACTGTTGATATATCCACCTTGCAGTTAAATTACAATCCAGCAATCTTGTAGTCAGCACAGGTTGTTTGTTGCCAAAAATACCGTGTATCATACGAAAACATAACAGTTACGTGTTTTTTGACTTTTGCGCACCCAGCATTGTTCATTGATGCAGCATCCACGTAAATCTTAAAACAGCAATTCTACTGTATATTCACCACAGGTGAATTGAAAGGTGCAAAAAATACCATTTATTATACCAAAACATAAAAGTTACGTATTTTTTGACTTTTGCACACCCAGGTTTGTTCATTGACGCAGCATCCATGTAAATCTTAAAACAGCAATTCTATATTCACCACAGGTGAATTGAAAGGTGCAAAAAATACCGTTTATTATACCAAAACATAACAGTTACGTGTTTTTTGACTTTTGCACACCCAGCATTGTTCATTGACGCAGCATCCACGTAAATCTTAAAACAGCAATTCTATATTCACCACAGGTGAATTGAAAGGTGCAAAAAAATACCGTTTATTATACCAAAACATAACAGTTACGTGTTTTTTGACTTTTGCACACCCAGCTTTGTTCATTGACGCAGCATCCACGTAAATCTTAAAACAGCAATTCTATAGTCACCACAGGTGAATTGAAAGGTGCAAATAATACCGTGTATTATACGAAAACATAACAGATACGTGTTTTTTGACTTTTGCGCACCCAGCTTTGTTCATTGACGCAGCATCCACGTAAATCTTAAAACAGCAATTCTATATTCACCACAGGTGAATTGAAAGGTTCTGTGACTTTTATAACCTAAGTGTGTTGCCTAAGATGTAGCACGTATCCATTTGACTGTTGTGGATGTTAATTTCAGCTTCCCCAGCCTTGTTTGGGTGTAATAATGAAGGTGTTGTTGCTCTCCCATAGACTTTAATGGTAATCGCTCATAATCGATGCTCACTATCGAAAAACCTTATCGATAGCGGCCGACTATCGACTATCGCTCGATCTCGATAGCCAACGCAATCGCTCAACACTATTAAGGAGTCCAGTAGGTGGTGTTATCATTGACTGACAGCCTCTCTTGTATTAATGCTCATACAGAGATATAAATCACAGGACAATAACCTGTAAATATATAAAACATAACTTAATATTTTATACTAATAAAATATCTAAGGATCACACAGACCAACACTAAATTGTAAACAAACAGATATCAGCAACATTTCAGGGACACAATAATATTAATAAATAAACAAGTGCAGGATACAAATGACAGATTCCATAAACTCGCAGTACCACCCGCATGTGGATCCTCCGCATGTGGACTGCATTCCAGGTCATCAGTCTTTATCTACAACAATATTCCTATGGGGTTGTAGAGGGATCCATTCCAAAATGAGAGTGTAAACTCACCCTACACTAACCTTCACACTACCCTGCTCTGACAAGGGCAGCCTCATCTATCAGTGGCTTATCACTGATAAGGAACTGTTAGGGTGTGTTTACACAGAAAAGACCAAAGACCAAATACCGGTAGGATTTGCTGGGGTTTTTTTTGTTACGCAGGGGGACGGCTTTTGTCCATGGTTTGCGGATTCAACCGTTCCCTTCACACCCACATGTTCATGTTCCTCCCGAAAACCAAGTTTTTCGGAACACGGCAATGTAGAAAAAAGTCCAGCGGAAAATCCATGCAGTGGGGACTGCTGCACAGATTTTCTATTGAATTCTATGGGGGAGCATTACTTGTCAGTTTTTTTTAGATTGTTTGTAAGGCCGCTTACCGTCTGAAAAACCAACAAGTAACCTGTGCTGTGGAGACAAGCACTTATGCTCTAAATATAACCCATAAATTAAGCGATAAAATATTAACTTCTCCCATTATATAGCAAATACAATCTTAATCTCAACATGTTTCCCCCGTGAGAATAAAAATCGGGTTCATCAAAAGACCCTCAGTACCAAAATATCTCCTAAAGGGGCAACCACAAATCAGTATCCTGCTGTTATTGAGGAAAAGAGAAACTAAGGACTCTCTCCCTATATAGGGCCAGATCTGCAAGACCTCCCAACTGTCCTAACCTCCTGGTGTTTTGAAAGGCAATCCAAAAGTCTATAGGAGACTATAATACTCCTATGTGTCACACACACGAGTGGTGGATACTCTGGGTCACCGCGAGAGTTGACTTGAACCACACCAAGGAGCAGAGTCTAAGGAGCCTCTCAACATGCACGTTGATGCAAGGCACGTCGGGCTTCACTGCAAGAGACTCTCTGGTTGCTACCCCTGACGTGGCCACTCACAGTGACAAATCTGAAAAGAATCACTGTGCAGTGTAGAAACTAGCATCTCCTACAAATCTCATATCAAAATCCTTTATTGAAGTAATACAGCTTAAAATCAAAGAGACAAATGCAGGGAGGTTGCAGGTGAGAGAGTAATGATGCCTACGTATTTCTGACATTAGTCCTTAATCATAGCTGCCATTACACATGTGGTTGCTAATTAAATAGCCCAGCACACAACAAAATGTCACAACCACATAATACAATCTTTACTACACAAATTAGGAACAACACAAAACTAAAAACAGAAGTAAAAATCTATAATTAATAATTTAAGATAATATCTAATCTATGATTTAAACCGTTGGGAAACCAAAAATCCTCTCTATTTAAAAGTGCTCTCCGTCAATTTCCTCCCCGCCGGGAGCTCTCCACCCTTTCAGTACCAAAAGCATGAAATGCAGTTATACCACCATGATGTTGATCTCGAAAATGTTTGGATACATTAGAAATATTCTGGGTACATGCACCACTATCTGTCATCTACGGCTGGTACTGATAATAGATTTTAAATCGCAAATGATACATGTTACACAGTATACAAAAATGTGATAAAACTTCTCTGAAAATATTTGGATCCATCAATGAGCTGGTCAATACATTTTATTGAAAGGGCTACTTTGCAACACGAGCATCTACTCTTGCCACACTTATAAAAAAACTTTCAGATTTAGCCACGTAGGATTAATGGAGTTAATTATGAGTACACTGGGCGACAGTATGGTATACATGTTGGGTGCTCTGCGTGTTGAAAAATTATAGCCATTGGCAAGAGTAGTCGCCAATGCATTATCCTGAACAAGTAAAGGTAGATAACTATCAATAATTTTATGTATACTATGACACACCCTATAGTTTTGAATAGGGTGTCTGCTGCATCAAACGGATCAAGAATTGACATGTCAGTTCTTTGAATGGATTCGAAAGATGCATCAGAAAGACACATGTAAAACACGTATGGTCTAAACGCCAATGCGTGTTTTACATTGAAAGCGATGTAAATCACACTGCACATTGCTAGATGCATTTTTGGGTCTGTTTAGGGTCCAAAACACTGATCCAAAAACGCATCTAAAAACTTACCCAAAAATGTATTGAACATGCCATGTGTACATACCCTTAGATTTAGATAACAGTATCAACAATTTTTAAACCTTTTTTCAAAATATCCTTTGTATCTCCTCTTTCTTTAATCCATGATATATATATATATATATATATATTTATATATATATTATATTATATTTTTCTTTATTGAAACTAGCTATTGAGGAACAATTTATCTTTCTGCCATGAAGTAGTGTGCAATATACAGTTACCTGTAGTAGGTTTTCAGTACATACATGTTTGAATGGATCTCTTCCCAATATCAATAGAAAGGCACACATTCAAAAACAGAAAAAAAGGTTCAATGGTAAAAAAAAAAAAAAAAAAAAGATTAAATTTAATTACTTCAAAAACATGGTATGGCCATCACACCTGTGTAAATGGTGCCCCCGGGTGCAGTAGTTACAGAAGAAGCAAGCTAAGGTTTGTCGGTTTTCTGGCAGGGGGTTGGGAGGCAGCTAAAAAAAGTAACCTGGTCATTGCAGAAGGTTTTGTCGGCGGCGGCGAGAATATCAAATGATGCAGAGGCTCAGAACGGGAATCAAAGTCGGCAATGGAGAAAACACTAGCAAAGGGTCCAATGTTCTCAGAGAAGTCAGGGAGAAGGTCCTAGTGAAGGTGGGGGGCTATCTTCCCCTTTAAAAGAGTGGGGTGTGCGCCCTAGAAAATGGTGGGGCTGCAGCTTGACCCCTCGGGGGGTTCCTGAGCGGGAAGTTGGAACTCTGACAATGTACAAAAAATTTCAGCATTCTCTGGTAAAGTATGAATGCGTCAAAAAGAGAGAAATGTTGCTCACTGGCAATTGTTTATAAATGGCAGTTTTATTTTCACAGTTTCGTTAAATTTTTGAAGTATGCGTGTCAGGAAAGAAAAATGTCCCCTGTCATTAATCCCTGTTCAAGCGAAGGTTTATGCAGTCACTTTCAGTTTTAAAAGCTCAAGTCTTGTGCCTGCAGGTACGTGCGTCTTCATCTAAGACTGAGACATATCTCAAAAAATCTTGCCCAGGTAATTAAGCCCAAAAACCCAAAAAATTCTTCGGGGGAAAAAAAGGTTTGAGGGGTCTAAGGGGTTATATATGGGAATTGTGGAAGAATACAATTTTAAGGTTGCCCGCATGGTTTTTTTCTAAAGGGCACAAGTTGCAAAAACCCTTGAAACTGTTTTTATGAAGGGTCGAAATCTGGATAGTGGGGGGAGCTTTGGAATTGTGTTTTTAGACTTTGCAAGGCGTTTGACACTGCCCTCAAAGCGTTTAGAAATAAAAAAGTATGTAATTTGATTAAAAACTGGCTATGTGTACTCAGAGAGTGGTGGTAATGATCCTATTGAGTGGTTCCAGGGTTTTGGTGGGTCCCCGGATCAGTTTTGGGTTCTTTTTTTTTTATTTATTTTAAGATATAGTGGAAGGGATCAATAGATGGTTTCATTTTTGCAGATGACACCAAGCTATGCGGGGGAGTGCAATAATGGATATGCTCATAAATTGCAAAACAGAGTGGCCCCTGAGTGTTTGGGCATCTACTTTGGGAAATGAGGTTTCATTTTGGTAAAGTTTGGGCGCATCTGGGTCTTATTTGAGGATCTTGTCTAGGGGGGGGATAACTTGGGGGTAATTGTTTTTTAGAAACATTGGGGGTTCTTGTAGATCATAGACTACAAAAAAGCATGCGTGTAATTTTAGTGGGCCCCTAAAGGCAAGTAGGAATTGGGGGTATTAAAGAGGATGGCCGGGGTAAGGTGGGATTCTACCGCTGTTTTAAAAAATTTGGGGCACCTCACTTTTTTTTGTGGCCATTCTGGGGTTTTGTTCATGAAAGAGTAATGGGGTAGAGAGGCTGCAAAAAAAGGCAAACCAACTTTAAAGGGGAAAGGGGGGCCCTTGGGTTTTGGAGGGTGAGGTTAGTTGGCCATCGCATCGGTGTGGCCGACCTTTATCGACAAGATATTCGATGGTCGATGGTGTTATGATCGTGACCCTTAAAGTTTGGGAGGCAACAACACCTTCTTTTTACACCCAAACAGGGCTGAGAAGCTGGAATTAACCCAAAACAGTTTAAAATGGATCGTGCTACTCTTAGGCAACAACCCTTTGGTTATAAAAGCCACGAAAAAAAATGCAGACCCTTCAACTATCCCCGCTTGCACACAGCTGACCTTAAACCTCCAAAGACCCCCAAAGAAAAATGCCCGAAGGCTATGATTTGAACCCTCTTTTAATTGAATGGAATTGAATTCCCCGTCCGGGGAAAGAGCATGATCCCCAAACCTGCATGACCCCCAATTTAAAAAGTCCGGGAAAAAGGGTCTTTCAATTTCCCATTTTAGTTTCACTGGCAAAGACACCCTTCCTGGGGCCCCGCATAGCCCCAAACCTGCATGAACCCCCATTAAAAAAAATCCCCAAAAAAGGATCTTTCAACCACCATTTTATTTCATGGATTTTGACTAAACCGCCCGGGGGCCCAAACAGCATGCCCCCCAAAAACCCTGCATGACCCCGATTAAAAAGTCCGGGGAAAAATGGAGTCTTTGAACACCATTTTAGTTTCACTGGACATGTTACCCCTTCCTGGGCCACACATGAGCCCAAACCTGAAATGACCCCAGTTTAAAAATGCCAGAAAAAAGGAGTTTTTCAACCACCATTTTTAGTTTCTGGAAATATACTTCCCTGTCCGGGTACGCTTCCCCCCGTATAGTGGGGGCCCAAATTTGAGCTTCACTTGGAAATACTGGTGGTTAGCTCCTGTTCCCCCGGTCCCCCTTTTTCTTGGACTTTTTTTTTCTTTTACTCAACGGTGGAAAAATTGTCTCGTCTTTGTTCTCTGCCCGTGCTCCTACCCCAGTCCTTGAAAAACCAAAATTGGTCAATTTTTCCTGTACCTCCCTTGAAAAATTTCAGAAATTTTTTTTTTCCAGCTTTTTTTTAATGCAATTTTTTTAGTGTTTAATTCTAAAAAAAACATTTTTAAAAATGGAGGGAACCCCAATGTCTTTGTTTCTCTTTTTTAATTGTTTTAAAGGGGTTGTCTCAATACGGATTGTAGATGTTAAAGTTTTTCAAAACAAGTCATTTTGCAATTGTGTATTAACAGGTCCTACCTTTTCCTGTTTCTGCAGCCACACCCTTGACCCACTCTTGCAATTGTGAAGAACAAATGTCTGTTAGAAACAAATTTTTTTTAATAGGAAATGATATGTGCAGTCACAGCAAAATGCCCCCAAAATTCAAAACGAAAACCCTTGGCCTTGGCAATTGTGAAGAACAAATGTTTTAAAAGCAAATTTTTTTTAATAAAAGGAACCCGTAGTATTTGCGCTTTTTAAAGCGCATGACCAAAATTTTTTAAATATGACTTTCAGCCACTTTTAAAAATTTTTGAGGGGAAATGCCACTTTAAAATACTTTCTGTTCAAAGGCCATAATTTTTAGCGTTTTTCCAGCAACTGACCTCAAAACCCTGGGGCAAACGAAAACTTTAAAGTTAAGTGGTTGGTTTTGGGGGTTTTCTGAAAACCTGAGTCTTTTACGTTCCCCGCAAAACCAGCAAAATTTAAAAGTTGGGAAAGGTTTAAAAAAGCAGTAAAAATGCATTTTTTTTAAAAAAAATTTTCAAGAGGACCCTTTCTGTTTGAAGAGGAATGTGAAGTAGAATTTCAACTAATCGGTGAAACTCGGGCAATTGGGCCCACAACATCAGAGATCCATGCCTGATTCATCTTGAGGAAAGTCAAACGATCCCATTATCTGTGGAAAGCCGTAATGCGTTTGTCTGTTAATGACCCCCAGCTGTGCTGAAGTCCCTCAGATATTACGCTGGCTGCAGGGCATGACAACACCTCTATGGCGTGGTGAAGTCGAGCCGGGCCATTTCGTCCATTTTTGGATACACAGAAGTCTATTGGGTCCGGACACATCCAAACTTCGGTGTTGAGACCGCAGATAGTCGTGCAACCATGATATTAAGCTGGTCCTGTATTTTGAGATGTGTGCCCGCATTGCAATGCGATGGTGATGTTGGTAAATAAAGATTGCCAGGTCACCCATTAGGCTTCTGCCACCCTTGCCTTCTGTTGCTGCTGCCGATCACGGCTACTTGGCACTCTACTGCTGTCACGTCGCTGATGGTTGTTCCACCGTGACATTTGGGGAACGTAGAAGCAACGCAACACAAGTCTTCAGTTGATGAATCAGCCAGGTCACCATTTCCTGCATTATTCTCTATAATTTGGTGGGTGGAAGGTAAGTTGCTGAGTTTTGTTTTGTACCGGGGATCCAGGAGGGTGGCCACCCGTAACTGTTTTGTTCATTTTTGATGCCTTAGATGCGAGGATCAATGTTTGAAGGAAATGAGCATCCAAGCACTCATGTGAGAGATGGAGCCCTTGATTTCCCAAGCCTCTGGTTGCAGGGTGCCTCTAGCAAACTGAACTTCCTCATCCTCCTCCTTCGCCTCAAATTTGCCGCCAACCTCTTTCCAAGGCAGGACGTCTGTAAAACGTCGTTGTCCTAGAATTCCCTCCTCCTCCTCCTCCTCCTCTGCTGCCTTCGCACAGCTTCAACAACATGATACCTGACTGCCTGACATGATGCACCCTGAGAGGCGATGCGCCACCTTGCACTAAGCCCTGTACCCCGAACCACTGCCTAATGAAGACCGATGAAATTGTGAAACTGTCGGCCTTGTGATTTGTGACGGAGAGAAAGGCTCCGTGTCTGCATCTGTGTCCGTCTCCTCCAGCCGTCCGCTTGCGGACCTTGTTTCAAGTGTCCAACAGATCGTCTCCAGATACTAAGATTACCACAATGCTCATGCTGGACAAGGGCATTGTCCGCACTGACCATTTTGGTGGCTTCTTCAAAACTGGCAAGGATGGTGCAGAGCTCTTTCACCTTCCTTCCACTCTTGGTGGCTCAACACCCCGAGGTCCGCAACGCTGCTTGTCAGGCCATGTGGTCACTTCGTACAGCAGTATGGCATTCGGCGCCTGACTGCCACAAATCGCTGGAGAATGTGGAGGTGGGTGAATTCCAGCTGTTGCCATGACTCAACATGGAGACGGTTTTGCCGGGGAAAGGGCCGAGCTGACGCTGCAACGCAGCCAGGCGGGACGAAGCCAGGTGCGAACTTGGCGGATAGTGCGAACATAGCCTTCGAGCCTTCCTCAGCAGGCAGTCCAGACCCCGGGTTAGCCTCTTTAGAAATTTCTGGACGCAATGTTCATGGACATATCCAGGCAAGGATGTGCTTCCAGCCTACCGATCTTAAGGGTGGCCTGACAGATTTCACCCGTGATCCACAACCACCCTTGCCATGCACTAAGGTTTCTTGGCACCCACCAGCGGCTCGGTCTCGTTCGGAAGCTGGCCACGAGCTCCTGACCTGTGTGTGGACCGGTCCTCCAATACAGATTAATTCAACACGTCCCTGGTTTCTCTGGGCATGTTATGCCACCAGAGGACCTTGGGGGAAAGAACGCTGCACCATCCCTGCGGTTTTTTGAAGAGTGTGCGCCGAGCCTGAGAGCCACCGTCACCGCCCCAGAGACATCTCCACCAGCTCAACCATTGATCTGTCACAGAGATATAGCGGCCTTGGCTGTGCTTACTAGTCCATAGTGGACGTTGGTTAGTATGGACTTTTCCGACAAAGATGCAGACAACGCTCTTGAAATTTTTAGAGACACGGCTGGCCAGGGCTAGGGACCGGCTTTTTCTGGAAAGAAATGCCTGCTCGGCATCTGGTATTGGGGGCAGTCGAGGGCCATACGGGCGGAACCCATCTGTGTCCACCAAAGAAACGAAAGGCAGACATTTCCAAGGCCAAAAGCCTGGCATCGCCCGACATTCAGGCTTTTGCTTTGGGATGGTTTGGGTTGAAAGTGTTTTCTTCTGCTCCCAAACCTGGACAGACAGAAGGCTGGCTGCTAGACTGGCCGCTGTACGGCGTGCAGGTCGTCAAACTGGCTAAGAGAGAGGGTAGGATGGGTCTCCTAGTGGTGCTGGTGTACTCTCCGGGCGACGGTGGAGGCTGAAGCGAGTGCTTGATCCCTGATCATGACTGCATGCGTGCGTGCTGCGCTAGGGGCAGCTGAGGAACGCTTTGTGGTGGCGGAGGAAGGCGGATACAGAGGGTGTGATAGTGGTTGGAGGCCCGGCTCGGTCTGGCCTTTTTTGCCAAGGTGTTTCCCTCTATTTCAACTCATGCATTCGCTGCATGTGATAGACATGTTGGTGGTGGTTAACCACTTAAAGTTCTTGCCTCTACTTAGGCTTTACGGCAAAGGCGGCATTGATGACATCGCTGGGATGAATCAGAGGCTGCTCAAAGAAGGCCCAGGCTTGAGAGGTCCAGGGACCGGTTTTGACGGCGAAGAGCGAGGAGTCGGGTTTGCGATGACCGTCGGCTGGCGAATCATATCAGGCGGCACTGTCTTTGACTGCCCTCGTCCCTTTTTGTGGCGGACACCCCCCCCCCCCCCCGTATTGACACTACCCCATCGTCTTCCTCCTCGTCCCATGGATGAACGCTCGCAAGCAAATTCTGCGGAAAAGACCAGGATGGGATCCGCAATGTCGTCATCATCATCATCATAACACGGTGACTTGGTCCGTACCTGTACTTTCTGCATCCAGAAAGCTTGAGGGTCTCAAGCAGGGGGCACTGCAAAGGCGTTGCCGACCGTGCGCCAGGAATTTTTGCCGATTAGACCGTACTTCCTTCACCTCCTCTGATGCATCAGTACCTGTGGCGTCAGAGCACGACTAAATCATCCTCTTGATCTTTTTAACATGCTTTCTGACCCCAACCGCATTTTGGTCATCAAGAGGTCTTCAGACAATGGATTATCCACAGTGGTGGGTTACGCTAGTTGACATTTGGGCTGCTTCATGTTGTACGGAGCTATGAAGCTTGATAGACTGAAATTTGTGGCCAGTGGACTGCTAGGAAACGGAGGAGTTAAGCCTGCTAGATGCAGGTTCGCAATTAACCACAGAAGACATATTGGCGACGATGTTCGTTACTTAAGATTCACAGGGGCCCTGACCCACGATGACAGGCCTGACTGTCCTCAACTGACGATCCGCTGTCATGCGTGTTTGTCGCCAGCACTGGAAGGAGCACCTTCTCTCGTACCTCAACCTCCATGTGCTACCACCACTTCCCCTTTTTTTTTTTTTGCTCGCTTAACCCACGCTGCATTTCGCTCACATGTTTCATGAAATATAAAAATTTGAGAAGGTATGGAATAGTTGGAAAGACTCTTATTAAAGACGGCAAATCACAGCTATTCTCAAATCCCTCTAATCAAACAAAAATTGCTAGGGGGGGGGATATCAAATTTAACTGCAAGGTGTTATCAAACAAATCTGACTGGGCCAAAAGTACAAAAAACACGTATCTTTTAAGTTTTCGTAAATTAAAATGTATTTTTTTCACCTTTCAATCAACCGCGCGCCCACCTGTGGTGAATATAGAATTGCTGTTTTAAGATTTACGTATATAGATAACGCGTCAATGAACAATGCTGGGTGCGTCAAAAGTCAAAAAAACGTAACTGTTATTTTTGGTATAATAACGGTAGTTTTTTAGCACCTTTTCAATTCACCTGTGGTGAATATAGAATTGCTGTTTTAAGATTTACGTAATGCTGCGTCAATGACAATGCTGGGTTGCGCAAAAGTCAAAAAACACGTAACTGTTTATGTTCTTGGTATAATAAACGATATTTTTTGCACCTATCCTTTCAATTCACCTGGGGTGAATATAGAATTGCTGTTTTAAGATTTACGTTAGATGCTGCGTCAATGAACAAGTGCTGGGTGTGCAAAAGTCAAAAAACACGTAACTGTTAATGTTTTGATATAATAAACTGAAATTTTTTGCACCTTTCAATGCACCGTGTGGTAATATAGAATTGTCTGTTTAAGATTTACGTGATGCTCGCGTCAATGAATCAATGCTGGGTGCCAAAAGTCAAAAAACACTACAGTTTATGTTTTGGTACAATAAACGATATTATTTGCACCTTTCAATTCCCTGTGGTGAATAGAAGAATTGCTGTTTTAAGATTTACGTAGATGCTGCGTCAATGAACAATGCTGGGTGCGCAAAAGTAAAAAAACACGTAACTGTTATGTTTTGGTAAAAATAAAACGGTATTATTTGCACCTTCATTCACCTGTGGTGAATCAGAATTGTGCTGTTTAAAGATTTACGTGGATGCTGCGTCAATGAACAATGCTGGTTGCGCAAAAGGTCAAAAAAAACACGTGACTGTGATGTTTTCGAACTATACCGGTATGTTTGGCAACAAACAACCTGTGCTTACATACAAGATTACTGTTATTGTAATTTAAAACTGCAAGGTGGATTTATCAACATCACTAGGTGTAATGGGTAAAATTGAATTTGAACACCTAATCAGAAATGTAAACTGATAATAAAAAGTTAGTTTTCAGCTAACAAAGACGACCTGCAGTTACTTAGAAAATGATGAGTAAGCCAATATAAGTTCACGGCTGCCCAATATCCAGGAATATTTCAATTCAAACAGTAATAATAAAGATATTCCACTACAATGTCTACACTAAGCTTGGTGAACCTTTATCCAGTGTTCTTTATAGATAAGCTTGTCTGTGTTCGCCCAGGGCCCCCCCCCCCACTCCGCACCGCCATTGAAATATAAAGCGGTAGAATGCTATGCTTTAAAATTTTCTCTAGCTAACTACATAATATCTTCAATCTCTAATCTAACTAAAATGGAAGATCCCAGCTATAGTAGAGGTTTCTCAGTGCAAAATAGACTAATTTCGCTGAGGCTGTTTGGGCCACAGGCGAGCGCAGGACCTATCCCTATGAGACGCCAGAGCAGACACGAGGCTGAAACAGGAAACGCTGTTCTAGTAAAACGGAGTCCATTGATTTTTTTCCAGCCAATCGGCAACCAGAACACATCCCATCATGACGTCGCACACACATCTCACCGCTGCCTATATTGAATCTGATTTGCTGGCCGGCCAAAATTACAGGAAGCCCCGAAAAAGGCGCGATCTTTAAAAGAATATGCTCATATTTTAAACTCTTAATTATCGCCTGAATCTGGAATTTCGATCACATAAAAACCTTGCCGATTTCAACTTTTGTCCGATAAAAATCGCTCAACACTAGTCATAAGGCATTTTTACCGTTTTAAATAGATGACGGACACCCAGCCTGGGCTCTCACCGCACCCATTGTAACTCCGGACCCTGCGCTGAACATTGCGTGTTAATAGATACAGATGCTAGCCTTGGGCTCCACCAGCACCCACTGTAAGTCTGGCAGCTGGATCCTCCTGTTAACAGATGCTGACGGAGCACTGGCTCTCACCGTTAGGGGCAATCAGGAGAGCTTCAATATTTCTCTAAAAAAATCAGATTTTGAAAAAGGGAATTCTGCGAGGTAAGTATAGTCATAAAAGGGGTCCATGGCAGGACACAAATTGCACAATTTGAGCTTAAAATTTTCTGGGGCTGGAGTCCACTGATGGGGTCGCACTCATTTGATCTCCAGGGGAGTCTGTCCCTAATCAAAGAAGAAGGATTTGGAGATAAATGAAACCATTAACTATAGCAGGGGGGGGGGGGGGGGGGGGGGGGGGGGGGGGGGGGGGGGGGGGGGGGGGGGGGGGGGGGGGGGGGGGGGGGGGGGAGATAAATCAGTCTCAGAAGCCAGGAGGTCAAAATGTCTTCTTCTCACAAGAAGTGTTTTTGGGGAAGATTAGGACCATTTGTATTAACTTATGAGGGTGTGTGCGGACGAATTAACACATCTACACGTGTAAAAAAATACTTTAAAAACTTGCAGGAGGGGTGTATGTTTGCATGTTATCACTCTTAAAAAAAAAGAAAATGATAATAATGTAATACTAAGAAATAAAACTTCCCTAAATAAAATTCTGGTAAACAAATGTCAGTTACCATAAGAAAAATTGCTGAAAATGAGAGTCACTGTACAAAATAGCAGAGGCACTATTGTGATCTGTGGATCAAACAGGTTTGGAGGCTCATGCTGTGCCAGGACAGATATAGTCATGTCCAGTTCGTCTAAAATGGGGTTCAAAGACTCCTTTTTTCCGTCACTTTTTAATCTGGTGGTCAGACAGGTTAATGGCGTCATACTGGCGGTACAGGACAGATATAGTCAATGTCCAGTTCAACTAAAATGGAGTTCACAAAGACTCCTTTTTCCGCACCTTTTTTAATCTGTGGGTCAGACAGGTTAATGGTCATTCAGCGGTGATCAGGACAGGGATATAGTGCAATGTCCATTACAACTAAAATGGTTGTTGAAAGATTCCTTTTTCCGGCACTTTTTAATCTTGTGGGGTCAGACAGGTTTAGATGGTCATTCTGCGTACATGACAAATATAGTCTCATAATGTCCATGTCAACTAAAAATGGTGGTTGAAATACTCCTTTTTCCGACACTTTTTAATCTTGGGCAGACGGTTTAATGGACCATAATCTGCGGTACAGGATCAGATATAGTCAATGTCCAGTTTCAACTAAAATGGGTTGGTTCAAAGACTCCTTTTTGCGGGCACTTTTTAAATTCTTGGGGGGTCATGCAGGTTTGGGGCTCATGCTGTGGCCCGCAGACAGGTACAATTCAATGTCCAGCTTCAACTAAAGATTGTTTGTTCAAAGACTCCTTTTTTGCGGCACTTTTTAAAATCTGGGGTCATGCAGTTTGGGCTCATGCTGTGGCCCATGACATGTATATTCTATTTCTGTTGAAACTAAAATGGTGTTGAAAGACTACTTTTTTCCGGCACTTTTTAAATGTGGGGTGCATGCATGGTTTGTGCACATGCTGTGGCCCATGACAGACTAGCAAGTTCCGTTCAACTAAAATGGAGGTTCAAAGACTCCTTTTTGCGCACTTTTTAAATCTGGGGGTCATTCAGGTCTGGGCTCATGCTGTGGCCCAGTACATAAATCAATGTCCGTTGAAACTAAAATGGTGGTTGAAAAGACCCTTCTTTTTCCGGCACTTTTTAAATGTGGGGATCATGCAGGTTTGGGGCTCATGCAGTGGCCCAGGACAGGGTATAGTCAATGTCCAGTTCAACTAAAATTGTGGTTCAAGACTCCATTTTGTGGCACTTTTTTAAATCTGGGGTCATGCAGGTTGTGGGCTCATGCAGTGTCCCAGTACATGAATATTCAATTTCCGTTGAAACTAAAATGGTGAGGTTCAAAGACTCCTTTTGTGCACTTTTTTAATCTGTGGATCAGACAGGTTTTAATGGTCATTTTGCGGTACAGACAGGATAAAGCAGTGTCCAGTTCAACTAAAATGGTGGGTTCAAAGACTCCTTTCTGTCTGCCGGCACTTTTAAAATCTGGGGTCATGCAGTTTTGGGGCTCATGCTGTGGCCCAGGAAAGGTATAGTCAATGACCAGTTCAACTAAAATCGAGGTACAAAGACTCCTTTTACCAGCACTTTTTAATCTGGGGTCATGGCTGGGGGTATGGCGCGGCAGTGGGGGGTCGGGAGGGTGGGGCGAGGGCTGCGAGGTGAGCGCTCTATGATAGGGGTGTGGCATTCCATGACAAGCGTATCAAGAGTGTAGAGTGATGTGAGCTCTATCTATAAAGCACCTCATCTCACTCGCCCAACGGAGTGTGTTGTGCGTGGCGAAAATGCAGTGATTGCGCGCGACGTGACAGGCTACACACATGCGAGATAGTCGCGCAGGTAGACTCTAGATTATGAGGGTTAATGTCTGACGTGTTTATCAGGGGGATATGGGGGGGTATTTTAAATCGGGGGTCATGCAGTTTGGGGCTCATGCTGTGGCCAGGACAGGGTTGGATCTCTATCTCTCATCTATATTCACACGTGAGAGACATCAGGTGTGTGTGGCGGATGATGAGCTGTCATCATACCGTTAGAGAATTATCACACAGTAAGCTGTGTGTAAATAAACTATATAGAACATATAAAGATGAGAGTAGCATATGTGTATCTCAGAAAAGATATAAAGACAAAATAATATTTTATATAAAATAGCAGCTTCATAGTTTATGGTATTGTTTAATAGTACTCACAACACATCTATCTAATATATAAGACCTGCGGTTCTTTAACACACACACACACACACGGCGAGAGCGTGCGATGACACTATCTTATCACACACACACAGGTCGCTAGAATGTCTACACACACACACCAAGGGAGCCAGGAGAGTATACCCTAACAAAAAAAAACTGCAATAGAGCGCAGAACATCTAACATACTCATACAGATATAGGTGAGAGATACTCATCTGATAGTATCTCTACACACACAAAATGATGGGGTGATGAGGGGAGGGGTATGATGACACAGTGGAGACAATGTGAGCACACACACAGTCTCTCTATGTACTCAGAGGGAGGGAGATCACAAACATCTACACAAGAGGCAAATCAATTGGTGGACATCTTAGAATGTAGGGCAGTGTATACAACACACACACACACAGTACTCCGGACACATTTCATAACAGAGTTTATCTATCTAGATGAGTCTATCATACAGGTTCAATGATTAATGACAGAATAAACATGATCAATAAACAGCAATCTAAACAATCTATCACACACAGCATTCACACAGACTAGGAACACGAGCAGTAGACACACAGTCTACCGAATCACTAATGCTCCTAATAAAATCAGAGAAGGATATTCTCAAGACATAAAATAAAAAGTGCTAATCCTAAATATTTATAGCTCGACGCGAAGTTAACTTTGAAACTCAATGAAAGCACGTATACGAGTTATTGACACATGTGATAAAAATTAAAGCATTCAGAACTGTAAAAATAGTCTACTCAAAAAGAATAAAAAAAAAAATATACTCGCGCGAGTAGATATAAATCTTACTCAGAACAATCTACATATATTACTCCGCGCGCGCACTACTTTATTATATATATCGATATCTAAGTGACACGAGTGTGGATACACACAGTGAGAGATACTGAGGATCTCATATATATATAGGTCGACAATCTATTACAGTTAGTAGTTTGGGGGTGGGGAGAGAGGGAGAGGATAGGGGAGGATAGGGGTGGAGTGCTGGATGGAATAGGCGTGTGTAGTAGAGATCTATATATGGGGGGAATATCATATATACATCATATAGATGAATAAATAATAATGTGCGCGTGTGTAGAGATCAGTTGGGAAGGTGTGGGGATGGAGAGAGAGCGATTATATATATATCTATATCAGAGACACACACACTAGCGTGTGATTACACACTCACAGAGAGAGAGATCGATATTAGGACATCTCTCTATATATTGTGTGATGAGTGTGAGAGTGTAAATTGAGTTTGAGATGTTATGGGATTTGGTTTCTTGTGAAGAAGATTTAGAGATTTGGTATGTAGGTTGAGTAGAACGAGTGAGGGGATCTCATGTTACTCTGGGGGGTGACGTCTATGTGAGGGGAAATTGAGTGTGATAGGAGATGGGGGAAGGTGTAGTTTTGGGGAGAGTGTAGAGGGGGTCTCTATCTATATATAGGTGGGATATACTGGGGATGGGGGTGTGAGAGAGAAGTGGTGGAAATGGGTGAGTGGGATGGTAGGTGTGGGGTAAGTGGGGGAGTAGTTTTGGGTGTGGGATTTTAGATAGGGGGGATCTATAGGTAGAGGTTTGAGAGGATATGTGTGTTAAATTGGGAAATTAGGGGGTATTGTTTTATGATGTTATGTTGGTTGAGTTATTGTGTAGTTGGGTGGGATTGTTGTGAGATGGTGAGGTGCTAGTATCTATATAGTGTGGGGTTGACAATGAGTGGAGAAGTAGATACTAGAGTAACTTGTGTGTAAAATTAAGTTTGCACTGAGTTATACACATAGTTTTGGGATTTTTAGATCTATATATATATGTTTGGTGTAATTTTTGTCATTTATTATATAAAAAGGGGGTTTGAGGATGATGGAATGAGGAAATCTATCTTCGTTAGATTATATAGTAGACATTTAGAAATGAAAGAGTATATTAGTTAATTAGTTACTATGTTATTGGTATGTTTGAGGTCTATAAGAGTGGTTGGGGAAATAGGGGATGAGTGATAGAGTGATGATTAAATAGATAGGGGGAAATTATGTGATTAATGTATATTATTTTGTGTTTTGTAGAGGGGGAAGGATAGGGTTGATTTTTTTTGGAGGGAGGGAAGAGGTGGTTGGATGAGAGGTTGCGAGATATTTGTGATTGGAATGGATTAGTTTTGGGGATCGGAGAGCGAGGCGAGGGGGGGAAATAGGTATACTCTATATAAGGAGAGGAGGGTTGGATAAGAATATCTAAAGTACATTGTAATTATTGTTGTTATCTCTATATCGCAATTTATGTAGGTAAGTATGTTAATTGTGTGTTATTTTAGAAGGTCTTATCATATATATATCTAAAGGTAATGTGGGAGATGAGGGACACACACACACGTTGGAGATTGAAAGTTTCTCCTCTCTGGTGGGTGAGTTGGTGAAGTGCTCGTGAATTATAAGGTTGTCTTAATTTAGTCACTATAGTATATGTGTGAGATATATAGTATACTCTTGTGTATTATAAGTTATTTTTTCTGTATGATTGAATTGTTATTTGTTAATGTATAGATTATTTTTTGTATGAATTGTGTGGAGTGATGTAGGTGGGGAGATGCGTGTGATGTAGAGCTAGTGAGGTATGTACGGGGAGATGTTTTAGTTTTCTCTGAGTAGGTATATTTAGTAATTATAATGCTCTGATTTGTATTTTATTTTAAATTGTATGTGTGTATTATAATCTTGATAGAGAGTATAATTGTTTTAGAGGTTTGGAGTGGAGGATGGGAGGTAGATAAGGAAATATGTGATAGATTATGGGTTTAGTTTGTTTTATAGGAAATAGGGGGTTGGGCATGGATGGGAATTAGGAAATTATTGTATTGGAATGTTTTAGTTTTGTTTGGGTTTATAGAAGGAGAAAATAGGTTTAGATATGGAAAGAGGAAATTATGTTGGGATTGGAAGGTTAGTTTTGTGTTTTAGGAGGGAAATAGGGTTTGGGTGATGATGGAATTAGGAAATATTTAGAGATGATTGATTAGTTTTGGGATTATAATGAAGGGGGAGATAGGGGGTTTGAGGGAATTGATGGAATGAGAAATTATGTATAATGGAAGGTTTATTTGGTGTTGTTTTATTATTTTTTAAATATTTTTTTTGAGTAATATGTTGAGATTAGTAATGTTATTTATATTTGAAATGTCAACTAAAATGTGTTCAAAAGAGTCCTTTTTCCACACTTTTTAATCTGTCTTCAGTTTTATATAATCTGATTTAAGAAAATATATCAAAATGTCCCAGTTCAACTAAAATGGTTTCAAAGACTCCTTTTCCGCACTTTCTTAAATCTGTGGGTCAATAGTTTAATGGTCTCGCGGTAAAGGATAATATATCAATGACCAGTTTTAACTAAAATGGTTGTTGAAGAGACTCCTTTTTCCGCGACATTTTAAATATGGGGTCAATCAGGTTTGGGCTCATGCTGCGTTCCAGACACGGAATATTCAATGTCCATTCAAGATTAAAATGATGGTTCAAATCTACTGTCTTCTGGCACTTTTTTAAATTGTGGTGAAGCAGGTTTAAGGTTCATGCTGTGGTACTAAGACAGTGAAGTGAATGGTCCTGTGACTTTTTTTCTGTGGCTTTTATAACCTAATGTGTTTGCCTAAGATATAGCATGTATCCATTTGACTGTTGTGAATTTTAATTCCAGCTTCTCCAGCCTGTTTGGGGTGTAAGATGAAGGTGTTGTTGCTCTCCATATACTTTAATGTCATCAGGCGTTAATCTATTATCGACTATCGGAAATCGTATTGATATTTGCCGATATCGACTATCAACCCGATGACGATAGTCAACGTAATCGCTCATCACTAATAATGTGGTGTCAATATAGTATAAAAAATCTATAGTTCAGCTGGGAGAAAGTGACTGTTGTGGGAAATACATGAAATGTACATTACCAGCAGTACCCTAGCAACTGTAGCTCTTCCCACTAGTCCAGAGAGGAGAAAGATCCAATATGCAATATAACAGTGTTTGTAAGTAGTTCACACACTGGATTGGGACAGGTAGTTACTACTTATCTTTAGTATTCCTCCATTATATGTTCTGATTTTTTTGATTTCTCACACAACCGCTTTAAAATAAATTAAAACAACAAAACAAGATTGGTATTTATGCATTTAGGCCGTCAATGTTTGATCGTGAGAGTCTAACATTTGGAAATCATATTCCCTTCTGACACATTGTGCCATAATTTTTAATACTACACCACATCAAATTAAAGTTAGTGGGACAAGAAGCAGGACCAGACAGTCATTTTTACAGATAAGCCACTGCAAGTAAACAGTAAACTGGAGTATGTCATTGTGCCAATTGACCAAGCTCCAAAAGATCATGCCTTCACTATCAAAACATTGATGGCCTATGCTAAAAATATAACTAATGTTTAAGTTCCAGATAACCACTTAAATTAATTATAATGATTTTCATATTTACCCTCACTTATCTGTTATTAAATACCCAATATAAGACTGAATTTCATTTAGGCAAGTTTGTGCTATTAATGGTGTTATCCATGAAGCTACAGTGGTTGGTCAGGTCTTTGCTTATTTCTGATTGGCAAGTAACAGTTTCAGTCACATCAACACTCAGAATGTGAGTGACTCATGAGTGATGATATCAATAGAATATCATGTGACTATGGAAGTCGCTGATTGGCTGCAGCAGTGACATACCTACGGGAAGTAAACAAAGACTGATCGTTAAAGGGGTTGTCTCACTACATGGATTGCTTTTTGTTAAAGATCTTGCAAAAACAAATAACTTTGCAATATATGGCCATTAATAGTATCCTACATATTCCTAGATATCCCGTCTTGTATGGGCTGCATCAGTTCCTCAGGTCGCTATACATACATACCCTCATTATCTCTCCTGACAGGCGCAAGCACTAGTTGCTATCGGCTAACAGACCTGGCTTCTACTGCAGCCTAGTGGAAGCCAGTAAACATGCCCCTGAATTCAAAGTGAAACCAAGAAAACAGGACTGAGGTAAGATGAAGCAATGTAGCAAAACAACCCCTTTAAAGCACTGGATCGGCTGGGGAATAGAGGGAGTAGACTTTTTTTGTCTGTTATTTTATACAATTGGGAGCAATTAATGGGATTTTTTTTTTCTACCAAGTCATCACCTTTCAATTTCCTGCTACAGGTGCCATTCACACAGGATAAGATGAATGAACTAATAGTTCAGAACGTGCAGTACTATTTCAGAATTGATTAGAATTGCTCTACAAAAGTTTTGACTTTAGAGAGGTCTTTCAGAAAATATTTCTTGAAACATTTTCAGTAGTTTTTTTTAGCATATACTGCCAATTTCGGTGTTGTAAAATATTCTTAGAGCTCATGCAGGATTTCTATTCAGCTTAATAAAGAATATGGCTTTAAGCTGATAATATGCCAACAGGACAGAGAATGAAGCAAGGCTGGTCATAATTAGAAACATTACTATAGTATTCATTATCATGAATTTTATATGCTTTATTTTTCATCCACTGTTGTTTCCTTGGATACTTCACATAAATATGTGTAGCACATTTATCTAGTGAATATAAATAGTTTGATAGGTTATCATTTTTTTTAGTAGAGCAAAGGTAGTCATTTTACCTGACTTTTCCTCATACACATTTTAGGCATTAATCACATGCCAACAGGGCTTGGATCAGACTTAGTGACTTTGATCATTATTTTCTTTTGACTACTAGGTTTCCACCATATTGGAAAGAACAATTAATTTTTCTTATTCCCTAACATATTGACTGTTAGATACTTTTATCGTAAAATCTAATTATTATTTTTCCAAAATAACAGTGCTTAGAGAATGCTCTATTGTTATCATATTCAGGTATATTATATGCTGTTCTTTCAGCTCTGCAGTCATGAAAAATAAAAATATCTAAATTATACAGCAGCTTTTGAAAATGTATGCAAGTATGTACATTTTGTGAAAATTCGTCAAGGGAATGCAATCACAATTGACAGGCAGGAAATAAGTGAGATTTCTATTTGAAGAGAAATAAACATGGCATTGTGAGTCATACTTCATTAATGTGCTTAAATGATTTGTTTCTCCAAACAAGTGTGTGTTTGTTTTGAAGCAATATCAACATTTGATGAATTTTCAGTGGCTGAAAATGAATTTTTAAGTTATACTAAAAATATGATGGCTGGTATTAGACTGACGGGCCACAGATTTTTTTTTTCTATTTATGCTTCTGTCTTTCATTCTCCATTGTAAAAGTTAGAAAAAGAAAGCTGATAAAAAAGCCAGACAAGATACCAATGAGATAGAAATGAAAATGTACCTAATAGCTAGAGTAATACACATTTTCCTAATATACTTCATTAAGCTTTGGTGTTTGGTTTGTTAAATGGGTTGTTCCATCTTACACGTTGATGGTAATCAATGTGAAATTGGTGTGGGGCCCACCTCTGGGACTCACACCTAACTTGAGAACAGGCCCCCTGAAACTCTCACTTCAGAATGGAGAAATGGTCACAATTGCAATTGGCTGTACTTGATACTTCCATGGAAACTAATGGAAAGTAACTGTTAAAGCATGGCCGCTTCTCCATTCTGTAACAGGTATTTCAGGGGCTCCTTTTTATGACAAGTGCGGGTTCCAAAAGTGGGTTCCTTACCCATCTTAAATTTAAGGCCTAACCTATTGATATACCATCAATGTTTGAAATGGGAAGACCCCTTACAGAGTATTGTTCTTCTGCTTCATCACAAATACTTTCTCTGCTGTCTGTTGCCACCTATATGGATCCAGTTTGTATACCACTCAAATTAACTTGATAAGGAGATGTTTATAGAAATTTTCTTTTTGGGTATCTACGTGAAGATGAGATTTTTACAAATGAAAACAAAGCACAAAAGTATTATGAGGAAAATTATCCTTATCATCCATAACATGGCATCAGTTTGTACATATTAAAATATTTATATTTTTCCTAGAAAATGTTAGTTGTTTTAAAACTTAAATCACATAACTCTATAGTCTACTGTATATCATAGATGAGGAAAATGACAATAAAATATTAAGAAAAATTGTCTATAAAAGTGTCTTTAATAGAGTGTAGATATCTAGGAAATTGTTTAGACAATATAAATACAACATCTAAAACCCCCCTTATAATTGTTTGGGCTACTGTATTTTTTGGATTATAAGACACATCTAGGTTTTAGAGGGAGGAAATAGGAAGAAAAGAATTTGAAGGAAAAAGTGTGTTTTTTGGGGATATATTTTGATCACTTTCTATTCCATTTTTTTGGTGATATGAACCCCTTAACCCACCTGGACATATGGGTACGTCCTGGTGGGTTTAAGGAGTTGTGCAGGGGGATCGCAGCGCGACCCCGCTACACAGCTGCCGGGTGTTAGCGGCTAATTGCAGAAGGAATGAAAAGGAAAAACACAACCGATTGTGTCTTTGCAGAAGCCGTAAAACTAGTATGACATGGTCCTTTGTTTGCATCAGGATTGTCTGATGATTAGGTAGCCAAAAGCAGGAGTGGATACAAAACACAGAAGACATGCAAATATTCCATTTACTTATCATTTTTGGGATCAACTCCTGTTTCTTTTTTGGCCTTAGCAATGATGGATTATTGACCAACTGAAAGCGGACACTGAAGGATCAAAGGAAGGGTAAAATGATTAGTGACGTCAATGCAAAATTACTGATGACACCCTCTCCACTGTTTGGGGGTGGGGGGCAGATCTACATGTATCAGTGTTTAACAGAATCACCACAATAAGTGAAAAAATTAACTGTTTGCCACAGATAGCAATATCCCAAGAAACTGAACTGGCTGGATTTGAGATGTATGTGGGGCTGAAATACACAAAGACTGAATTTGACACAGAATTCTCCACAAAAAGTGGGTAAGTTAACTCTTGGCCACGGATTAAAATATCCACACTGTCTGAAGTTGATGGATTTCAGGCATGTATGAGGCAGAAATACATACCCTGTTTTTGACTCAAATCCCCCCACCAACAATAGGAGAAATAAACCCTTTGTATAAAATACCATAAAGAATGAACCAGATGGATTTCAGGCATGTGTGTGGCAGAAATACACACCCCCTGTATTTGACTCAAATTCCCCCACAAAACAAGAGGATATTAACCCTTGGTATAAAATATCGTACAGAATTAACCAGATGGATTTCAGGCATGTACAGGGCAGAAACACACACACCCTATATTTAACTCAAATTCCCCCACAAAACAATAGGAGAAATTAACCCTTGCTATAAAATAGCCTACAGAATGAACCAGATGGATGTCAGGCATGTATGGGGCAAAACAAACAAAATAAAAAACGCTGGTTCAGGAACAGGTGTGTATATGACACACATTTGTGAAGTTCTTTCACCACAGTAGCTCAAAAAAACGGGTTTGTTTTGCACAGAGTGCAATATAGTGCTGCAGCAGATAGATGCTTGTGACAGGAGACACACTAAGAAGTGGCAGAATTTAACATGGCACCCGTATTTATAGGGCTGTGACATCACGGAAGCCCACTGGTTGCTGATTGGCTTCATGTCTGCACTTGTCATTAAGGTATTCCTTTCTTCCTCCCATAGTTCTCTGACCCATGTCACGCCATGTGCTCATGGCCATTTCAGAAAAAAAGACGATTCGTTTCCGTGAATCACCATAAACTTCTCCTTCGTGCAGAATAAAATTTTTCCTGAAATTCTAAACGAATTCCACTTCGTTAGAATCGATTCGCCCATCTCTAATTATAATCTGTGTCAGTCTGACATGGGCAGTGTACAGGCCAACACACAGTCTGCCCTGATCACTGGCTTGTTACACAGACAGCCTTGGGGTCATTCTAGGTCCCCAGGGCTGACTGTTCAGCCGTTCCCCGGGCTCTGTCGGGTCACCAGATGTCCCGATCACCCGACAGAGCTGGGAAACCCTTTGATTGCACTGTGGTGACAAACTGTGGCAATCAAAGGGTTAAAGCACTGAGGAGCTCTGGTTTTCCCCGCTCCACGGCGCTTGCAGGAGCTGTACTGGGAACAGGGCTGTGTAGTACAGCTCCTTCCCAGCACTGCTGCGACGCCAGGAGCCCCAAACTCTGATGCCTGCAGCATCTCCAAAAGACGTCGCTGCAGACGAACATCCTGAAAGGCCCGATGTCAAAACACGGCAGGCGGTCGTTAAGGACTTAAAAGCACTTAAATAAACAAATCACCTGATCAAGATGGCAGTCACCCCCGAGTTCTGCAGGAACTCAGTACCTTAATAGACAAACCTTTGTTTCTAAATTTATGGATTCTATAATGACAGGGTCTGATCTGTAGGACTGGCGTCTAGCCAATGTGGTGCCAATATTGTAAAAGGGGTCAAAAAGTGAGGCCGGAAACTACAAACCTGTGAATGTTGTCTGTCACCTCATAGAGTGTCACATAAAGATGAGTGCAAAAATTTGGAATGATTATTTTAATTGTATTTGGTATCACCAGACTTGTACTGTATTGCAAAGATAAAGTTAACTTTATGCCACATTGTAAGTTTTATTTAAACAAAACCATCACATCCCTCCAAAAAAAAAAAAAAGCATAAAAATAAATACTCCACATGAAATTTTGTTCTGGGTTTCCCCATACATTATATTGAGTATTAAATAGTGCTTTTAAACAACTATGTTAATGGAAAAATAAAAATAAATAACATGGCTAAAAGATAAGTTTGCAGTTATCATACATAGATACAGGAATTGGTGAAAATGTATGAAAACTAGTAAATTGGAAATCCACGCTACATTTAAAACAAGATTAGTAGTTAAAAAAGAGCTTTATATATGTCATAGGCTCAAAATACATATTGTGAAAGAATTTTTTTTTAAAAAGGGAAAATTGAGGGTAGGGAAGGAAAACAATGGAACAATCTTTTCTAATTGAGATTCACCAGAAAGTAGTTGTATGGTACTACTGCCTTGTTGCATATAGGTGCATTCCACTGCATCCATATATTGGAATGGGGATGTGGTTTTCTCCACTTGGTGTAAAAGAAATATAGCGTTCCGATAGGGATCCTTGAATCAATGTAGATTGTGGCAGCAACCTTGGTTAGTGTGGCAGAGGTCCTTGGTGCGACATTATCATACATGGTGGTGGTCTCATTGAACTTATGGTGCTTCTCTGCTCAAACTCCTCAATGGCAGCTGGAGAAATAAAGGGTAAGATTCATCCACAATGTTTCGGTTCTATGCCGAACCTTTGTCAAGTGTATGTACTGGTGTCTAGTGGAGTAGGCACCCTAGGAACTAGGCACTATATAGACACACGTAGACACGTTTGTTGGTACCCTTCCATAAAAGAATGGAAAATCCCACACTGGTCACTGAAATAACCTAGCAAAAGTAACAATGAATTTTAATTTACTGAAAATTCAAAATGGCAATCAGACTTTTTGCTTTTGAATTGTGGTTGAACAAAAAAAAAAAAAAAAATTAAACTGCCTGGAAAAAAATCATGATATCCTTGACTTGATATTTTGTTGCCCAACCTTTTAAAGCAATTGCTGTAAACAAACAATTTCTATAACTTTCAATTAAACTTCTACTTCTGTCTCAGGTTTGAAAGGTGCTTTCTCCAGACTGTATGTTTCAGCATCTTTCACAGAGCTCATAGAAGACCACTTCAGTAGGGATGAGCGATTATAATCGACAAAGTTGAAATCGGCACGATTTTTAGGTTAATCGGAAATTTCCGATCACGCGATATTTTAGGTGACAATTTGCAGATAATCTATTACTATCGCGCCATTTTCGGCACTTCCTGTCATTTTGGCGGCAAGCAAATCAGCTTAGAGCATAGAGCAGGTAAGCTGGGTGTGCAACGTCATGACTGTGATGTGTATGGTTGTCATTGGCTGGAAAAATCACAGTGTCTCTCACTAGAGCACGACGTGTGCTAAGTCTCTCTCAATACAATTCAGCTCAGAGACACAGTTCTTCTCTTTATTCCTACAGACAACTATGTTTTTAGCAGTGAACACTAGAATATAGGTAGATTTGAGAATTTCAGTTCTTAGTTAGCTAGACAGAGACTTTTAAAGAAGCATCTAGCTCTGTACAGCGACCGCGGGGAGGGGGGGGGGGACAGACAGGAGGCTGGCTTTGGAAAGGAGGGTGTATATTGTGCAGCCCAGAATCTACTTTGAACCTGCATTGAAATGGCATTTTTTTTTACCACTTTTTGGCCAGCACACCTCGCACCTGAGGATAAATTGTACCTTTTATTTTGTGCATCCCAGTTTTTTTCAAAGAGCCACCTTGTACTTAAATTATGATACAGAAATTTTCTAGTAACTGTTGGTGTATTTCATTGGTGCAAAAAACACCTTTTCTTATCCGTATAACTTTTAAAT
The DNA here is from genome assembly GCA_025379985.1 of Phyllomedusa bahiana. Lineage (NCBI taxonomy): Eukaryota > Metazoa > Chordata > Amphibia > Anura > Hylidae > Phyllomedusa > Phyllomedusa bahiana. The sequence goes on from JAODAL010002049.1 coordinate 207,261, forward strand.
AGTTGTTTTTCACTTTAGTGCAGCCCAGTTTTGTTCAAAGAGCTACCTTGTACTTAAATTAGGATACAGAAATTTTCTGCTAATTGCAGGTCTATTTCATTGGTGCAAAAAACACCTTTTCTTATCCGTATAACTTTTAAATAGCTGTATTTCACTTTTGTGCAGCCCAGTTTTGTTCAAAGAGCCACCTTGTACTTAAATTAGGATACATAAACTTTCTAGTAACTGCTGGTGTATTTCATCGGTGCAAAAACCACCTTTTCTTATCCGTATACATTTTAAATAGCTGTATTTCACTTTAGTGCAGCCCAGTTTTGTTCAAAGAGTCTCCTTGTACTTACATGAGTATACAGAAATTTTGTATTAACTGTTGGTGTATTACATTGGTGAAAAAACTACCTTTTCTTATCCGTATAACTTTTAAATAGCTCTATTTCACTTTAGTGCAGCCCAGTTTTGTTCAAAGAGCCACCCTGTACTTAAAGGAGATGTATCGCTTCCTTTGTTCGGCTGATTCACACTGCTCTCAGCTTCTCAACTCTGGAGATGCAGGGGCGTTTCTTCCCCTCCCAGCTGGGTGACATCATCCCCCCCTTCACTGTGCATGCTGGCTCCCGAGACTCTCCCCCCTCCCCTCTCTGCCTGAATCCACATGTCACTGTGTCTTTCCCTATGCAGTCTTATTTTGTAAGAGCTGTATACATACCACAGCCTGCAATCAATCTAGACTGAGCAACTGAACTCTTCTCCTGTCACAGCTGGAGATGTGTTACAACTTTCTACGACCAGCACAGTTTCACCCTTCTATGCAGGAGAGTTTAGGCACCGGACAAAACTGTTATGTTTTCTCATTGTAGAATCTGTTGCAGCCTGTTTCTGCTGGGTGTGGAGAGAGAAATGCTACGCCCTAACTCG